>OY284488.1:50959686-51559686 GCA_958336395.1 Ctenicera cuprea
AGAACTCGGCCATATTAATACCAGTTGATGTTGCTCACTGTTTTGTGTTTTTTTAAGGAACCTCTAAGGCTAGATAATTAAAGTATTTTAAAGGGAGATGTTTTTTGTAAACAACAAAATAAAGAAACGTATATATGATGGTATATTTTATTTTAGAATTTAAAGTGTTATTTATAAAATACTTGAAACATTCAGAAAAACCGTCACACCTTCTTAACACGTTCGCTGTTGATGTGCCGTATCTGGCACATTAGCATACTGCTGTCTGGTGCTCATGTCACGTATATGGCACATTGTGCAATACTGATTTCGTAGCTTCTGTACGAAGTCAGCATTGCTTCAGAGTCGATGTGCGTTAGTGAGACCTAGTATAAGCATTATAAATAAATAATTTTTTTGACGTTCAGGAATTTTATTTTTTTTACTGGCTAACATGGGGGATAGTGTCAAAGTCAAAGTTTCAGTTATTTATTTTACAGCCGAAATTCTATTTTTAATCGTAACATTAAACTGGAACATACAATACATGAACAAAGAACAAGGTTTTCATAATCTAATTATTTTAATGAACAAGGGGTTCAAACTGGAGCTTCAGAAGGTTATGGTCTATCTAGAGACCGGACGGGGGGCATGCATGTCTTGTAATTCTTCTTTTCGTAGATCTTGCAGGCTAATCGTAACACTTTCATATTGGTAATACTGAACTACCTCTGCGCTATTGCAGGTTTAGGTTATAGGTTTAAACAACAAATACTCCCCCACCCCACCCGAATAGAGCAATTTATGTTCTGCATCTTGCCTATTCAAAAACTGCTTAAGTTTTCTTTAGTGGAAGCGAATCCAAATGCTTTTTGTTGATATAAAACAAGTGACCGCAAAAAAAAACAAAACAGAACTATTTTAACTTCTGAATTTTTAACCTTGTGTATACAGTGTGGCCAAGATAAGGGTCCCATGAATGGGGATCTTGTAAACGGTAAGAGATGCAGACTCGGTTAAATGTGAAAAATTATTTAGTATTTCAAGTACTACTTACTACTATAATTCACATTCAAATCCTAGAATTTTAGCTTAATTTTTAGTACAGAATGAAAAAATTAAAATTTTCAGTTTTCGTTTTTTGTGTATAATTTTCAATGGCGTAACTTCAGATTTTGGGCCCTGATACACGATACCTGAATGGCCCGGCCCCATCCTCAAAGAAACTTCAATAATAAAGTAATTGAAATAAGAACAATTTTTTCAATAAGAAAAAAATTTTTTGCGGTCTAGTAAATGAAAATAAATATATTAAAGCCGTGTCTAATTAAGATAAGCAAATCTTAAATTTTCTGAAGTTAATGTGTCTGGGTCTGTACCAAAAAGTGTGGGTGTTGTCAGGGCCGGCAGAACACGCTAAGCCCGAGTGGGTAGTGGTAGAGAAGCCCCCCCCCCCTTCCCACTTTGATTTTTAGCAATTAATGCGTTAACTCGTAGTGTAAAGGTACATTTTCATGCAAGCATTTTTGACGCGCTGACGTCAAATGACTGCGTGGAAGTGTAGAAACAAGGTATTGAGTGCGCGTGCCAAGTAAGCGCGCGTTTTTCAAATATCATATCCCGGATATAGGTTTGAAATACAGAATTTACAGAAAATTTCCGTGTGGGTAATTACCCACTCGGGAATTTTTCAAGTGGGTAGTACTACCTATACTACCATGCCCTTCCGCCGGCCCTGGGTGTTGTGTTATTACTAAATATAATCTCACTTCAGTATTTTTCATTGTATAAGTACATACTTATTTAAATGGAATTTAAAATGTTTTTTGTTGAATATAAAAGTAGGTAGAGACTGTCGAAAATCAAAAATTTTTATTGAAAAAACTTCATAATAGAGAAATAAAAAAAAATAAAAATTCGTGGCTCGTGGCAGGGCCCGGGTCTGGGAAACGTTGCCCCTTCTGCCCCATGGTAGTTACGCCACTGATAATTTTGGTATTATCAAAAATAGCGCGAAGCGGTTTTGACATTATTAAGACACTTTTTCACAAAGATTTCGAATTTCAAATTAAAATTTTTGTAGGTTGTGAAAATTTCCAAGATATTGACATTAACTTCGCTTTTTACTTTTCCATACCTTTGGTATAGGGAAGTGAGGATTTCATGATAATTTTCGAAATCGAAATTCTAACGTTTTGGGGTTCAAGAAACCCACTTAAGAGTTCCAGAAATTAATTTTTCATTGTATTAACTAAGTTACGTTACGGCAATGTTTTTTTTTTATTTTCTTTATAAAATTTGTATAACTTATTTTAAAACAAAACATATGTTTTGGAAATTTCTGCGTTAATTTAAAGCTGCTGAATTTTCTCATGTACGTTAGGTATTATCACAGATAAGGTTAACCTTATCTGTGGTATTATGTACAAGAAACAAATTGTACTTTTATCTAATATTTTTGGTTGTCAGTGAGGCTAAACGCCCTTAACAACAGTATGAAAAATCTCGTTTGCTTTCCTAGATTTGTTATAAAACTCGCGGGTGTCACAACGGAAAGTTTGAGAAATGGGTTTCATATTTCACTCGACGTTTTGATACGCAAGTTAAACATAATCACGAAAAGTTACGCTTTTTCACTTTGTCCGATGTAAGATAAGATCCCAAAACCTAATTTATGCCTTGTATTTGAAATATAACAGAATTAAATTACATTAATGTTTCGAGTCAGACGTACTCGCAATAAAAATTAAATTGCATTCCCAAGAATAATCGGATCGGAATTTGCACTAATGAAGGCAATTAATAAACTATCGAACCTAATTTACAAAGTGACAGGTAAAATGGAAATTAGAGAGAGATAATTTAAAAGTTCTGTCGACATTTTTACTTGTAAATTTATTCTAATGGATACACGCGTACTCGAGAATTCGATTAGTCCCCCACTTCGATCATTTCCGATTACTCGGTTGCAAATTTTTCATTACATTACATTTTTTGTTGCTGCTCTACTCGATAATAAAATTATTCGATGAGACGGTCTGCAATCTCAAAACAAATAAAATACAAAATAGACACCATTAATTTAAATTACTGTAATGGGAACCTTCCATTTTCACTCTCCGCAATTACCATATATCATTGAAATGATTATGACTTAAAAATTGATCGGTCTAATTTAAATGCATCAAAACTCGATTGTGAAACACGATAAAACAAGTTTAGCTGTAAAATTGACTTGTATTATCTAGTTTTTTTTATGCTGTAGCTTTTAATGAAAATATGCATTGGAAACTGATATTAAAACAGTTACTTTATACAGTACTTTTTTTTTAATGAAGCAAATATGAATATCCATTTGTTGATTATTTTTTAACGAGTTGGTAGATCAATACAAACGTTATGTTTCTTTTTTTATTTTAGTATAAAGTGATTCATGTTTTATTTTGGTAAAGGTTTATCAGACAGATCTTCGTACTTAATAAAGGTTGTTCGACACGGCTGAGCTTCTCAGTGACGTACCTCTGGCGTTGGTGATAAGATCTGTTACTAGCAAAAATAGATCAACGTAAATAAAAGCACAATAAACATTTTTAAAATGTAAATAAATGTGTAATAAAACAGAAAAAAAAACTGTATTATACAGGATGTATCAAATTGCGTGTTAACTATGGGCATCTCGCTTATTTGAAGAGATACGACGATGGTTAAATTAGAGAAAAGTTGTGAAATTTTATGCCCATTAATAATCTGAAAAGAAATTGGAGCGTTCTTGTTTTTGAATAATCTATAAAAAAACTGAAATTTTGGATTTTTTGTTTTCGGCTATTACTCATTTGTTGTTTATATTACATATTTATAGTTTACGCATTATTAAGACACTTTCTCATGCTGAATCTAAATTTTTAACTGTTACCATTGCTTTGTTTTTTCTTATGGTCGGCATTTTAAATTTTTTATATTTGAATAGAGTTTCTAATTCTGATTTCAACGATGTGTCACACTTTGCATTGTTTGCGTTTTGAGGATTTTATTACAGAAAATAAAAATTTCATAAGAGTGCCATGGAAAGACCACGTCATTTAATTTATTTTGAAAAAATTCTAATAGGCCATGAACTGATGGAAGTAAAACAAAACACTACTTTTATTTACTTTGGCCTTTAGATAAATTAGATATGCGAAAATTTCAGGAAACTTTGTTTTGAGCGGAGGCAGCAGGTTAAGTTTGTTTTTACAAAAACAAATAAATGACACAGTTACTAACACACAGATTAGAGAGTTTATTTTATACGAGCTTCTGAACATGTTGTACAAAGGTGTCAAATGTTTTGAACATTTATTTAATAATTGTTTGAATTGGTGCAGTTCTAGTGTTATCTGTTGTATTTATTTAACCTGTTATTCAAATTTGTTATGTCAATTGCAAACATAAAAACTGCAAGTAAAATTTTTGAGTAAATTGTGTATGTTAGAAAATTTGTCATTTATTTGTTTTTATAGAAAATAACATAACCTGCTGCCTACGCTGAAAACAAAGTTTGCTGAAATTTGTATGTAAAAGTAAAAGTAAATAAAAGTAGTGCTTTATTTTACTTCCATCAGTTCATGGCCTACTAGAATTTTTTCAAAATAAATTAAATGACGTGGCCTTTTCATGGCACTCTTATGAAATTTTTATTTTCTGTAATAAAATGTTTAAAACTTAAACAAAATGCAAAGTGTGACACATCGTTGAAATCAGAATTAAAAACTCTATTCAAATACAAAAAAATTTTAAATGCCGACCGACCATAAGAAATAAAAAGTTGACAGTCGAAAATGAGTAATGGTAGTAGTTATACCAAATCTAATGAAAAATTTAGATTTAGCATAAAAAATTGTCTTAGTAAAGTGTTAACTAGAAATATGTAACATAAATGATAAATGAACTATAGCTGAAAACAAAAAAATCAAAATTTCAGTTCTTTCCAGTTCTTTCAGAAACTAAGCAAGATAGGTGTAATATCTTTTTAAATTATTAATGGGCATAAAATTCCACAACTTTTCTCTAATTTAACCATCGTTGCATCTCTTCAAATAAGCGAGATCCCCATAGTTAACACGCAATTTGATACATCCTGTATAATTACAGTAGGTGATGGATTTAAATAACAGCCAACTACAACTTTATTTCCTTCTTTTTTTTCTGGTGGTGTGAATTTTAAACCCAACATTTGAGTGTTTGTTTAATATATTTTAAATTATTATGATTTTATGTTCATTAATCTTCTTATGGCATTGCGGAAAGGCGAAGCTCTCAGTCCCAACTGTTCTTAGTTATATTATACGATGCATTCTAGGCACAAAAATAAATAAAAAAGTAAAATATGGGCCCACACACGCTTCGTTACGGAGCTACAGCCTGTGAACGTGGAACAGTCAATTCGCTTCTTTTTTCGATAAACTTCGCAGTAGTTGAACTAAAGTTTTGAAATTTGATATTACTTATATACAGTGAGTTTTTCTTTTAGGTATACATATGAGCTATGTATACTTTTATAAAAAACATGTCAATGCATTGTTTTACTACAATCTATAGGCAACCAACTGTACAGAAAATAATAGAGAGATAAAGGTTATTCCTCATAGTGTGAGGTTATGTTCAATGAGTATGTTTATGAATAAACGCAAAATTATTTGAATATCAAAATTTTTTCAATAAAACTATTAGTTTAAAAACATAAAATATCAACAATACGCAAATTTTTAGGTAAATTCAAAAAATCAAAACCAATTGCTATTAATTTGAGATTAAACAATTTGATTACTGTTTCCACAGCAGACTATTCTTTTCAAAAATTGAAGCTTTAAAATGTAGTGTATGGTTGGTTGCCTACAGATTGCAGTAAAACAAATGCATTGACATGTTTCTTATAAAAGCATACATAGCTGGTATGTATACAAAAAAGAAAAACTCACTGTGTATTTATTTTTGTTTGCACAAATGTACCAGAGGTTCCAAATATTATAGGGATCTATAATTTTTAGTTTTGTTTATAAAATCATTTTCTCCATACAAAACTATACAAAAAAATGTACTGTAGTTGAAAGTCGCTAAATCTAACCGTTTTCGAGATATTTCATTGTTTTTGGTAGCGATAAAACAGTTTTTACATTTTTATAAACACTTTGATTGAAAACGAAGCAGACTATAACTCTCTATCGCGAAGTGTTTCTAGACCCATGTTTATACGAATATCTTTTCATTGTTGTGAAATAATATAATCGAGTTTTGCAAACAATTGGATTTTCTAGATTATTTATTGAACAGAAAATGATTTTTTAAATTATTTATCATAAACTTGAATTACGCGTGACTTCACTTCCTTGGCAATAGAAATGTTAAGTGATTAATTTTTGTGGCGTAGCACTCATATAATATGCTTGCAAATAGCAATAGACATTCGTGCTACCCCTACAAAAATTGCCGACATAACTTTCAGTACTCATGGTATTATAAGTGAAAGTAATACTTTTCAGTAGAATTGGGAAGACACAACAGATTTTTTTACTAACTTGAAAATCTCGTTCTCCACTCAATAGTACACCAAAAAAGAACTCTTGTTAAAATTAGCTAAACTCAACTTTTGTGAAAAATCGAGTTGCCATGAAAGTCTGAATGTTTCCTGAATATGGGCACATAGTTTGTACAAACTTTGTAGACAAGTTCTACATGTCAAAGTCATATAAAAAGGTTTGGTGGACATAGGTGTGGCGCTCCCTCACGAATTTACAGTCTCTGGAAGAGAGAGCAGGCTTAATCGTTCTGATTGTAAACTGTACCTTTGTAAAAAAAGTCTTTCCGCGCTTATAATCAATAGAACGTTGAACGTTTGATGAGTAGAAATTGCTCTTAAAGTTTGTACCAACTATATTTGCATTTTGAGGATAATACTCGGACCTTCATGGTAATTAGATATCTTACAAAAATTGAGTTATACCGAAAACTTTTGAGTTTAGCCATTTCAACAAGAGTACCTTTTGTGTACTTTTGTATAGAGAATACGATTTTCAAGTGAAAAGTTAGAAAATTCTGAATGTGTCAAAAATACGTTAAGAGATACGTTTAGCACTCCCCACATCTACGCCCCTGGTTTATGTATTTAAACTAAAAGAAGAGAAAACATAAAACACGAACAATAAAATACCTATCCAACAATTAAATAATTAAATTTGTAGTGAAAATATTAATTAAACTGTTCGGTCTTTGGAAGGTTGTAACTCCGGAAGCAAGTATTTTTGGATCTTTAATGAGTTTTTCCTAATGTTTCTTGATCTGGGATATGTTCTCAAAAATATTTACCTATCATAGTTGTGGTTACATTTTGTATAACTAAAATAATTGTTTTTGTTTTCACAAACAGTTGTCTGCATAAAATATATGTGTTGTATTTTTTCATTAATTTGTGGTTTCTTTCCTATTAAAAGAAAATAGTTAATTTTATTAAGTTAAACGGTCTTTTAGCCAGTAAATTTTTATCCCAATGTATCACCGTGATTTTTTGCAACTTAATTTTTGGAAAAAATTTTAAAGCTCGAATTTAAGGAATATTGTTAAATAACAATAGTATTAGTGGTTCAGTTCACATTACATACAAAAAATGTATGAGTCGAATCGTTCGTGGGCAGTAGAAAATAATAATTTAACTCGTCCAGGGACAAGCAGTACTGAACGCACCCACTGCAGGCGATTGCAATTAAACCGTGATTGCATCTCCCCTGGTTTTAATTACTTTATGTCTGGGCTTACACCTTTTTTGTCAAATTAATCTAATCACAATGGCTATAGATATGTCAAATCGCTAATTAATGTTTTATTTTTATTTTTTAAAAAAGTTTAACAGACATAATAAAATAGGTATATAAATTATGGAATACTGCATTATTAGTTTTTATGTTAGAATAATAATTGCGCTACAATTAAGGCAAGTATATTTTTCTTACAGGTGCTTAAAATCGTACAAATAATGTTTGTAGATAACATAAAAATTGTATCTGTATTTCTAAAAAACTCTGATAATGACATTTTTTACAAAAAATGACCAACAAGCACATTATTTTTGAACCGATTTACAAATCTCTTTTTATGGTTGACACCGAAACACATTCTTTATTCACAAAGTGTTTCTCTGACTGATAAAATTTGCATAAAACATAAACTTTCATCTTATCATTTGCAGCGTTTGTCATAAATTTGACAGCTCGAAACTTCGTCGCGCTCATTGCATTTGCTGCTTTTTGAATATTCATATTTTTAGATTTGCATGTGTTTGTACACTCGGTGTTATTTTAATTTTAGGACATAGAAAATTCGGCGTTGCATAATTTTATTCCAGAGGAATTTCTAATCTGTTTTTTAAACTATCTCTTTCGTTTTCAATATAACAGCTTCCTTCAACCCTTGATTTTATTAACTAGGGATAGGGCCTCTTTCGCACAATAAGTTTTAGCATGGTTAATCAAGAAGAGAGGTGTGATAAATCACGGGCTGAGGGTAAGATCAAAGTTGCAAACTGCCTAAGGACGGACAGGACTGCATGCATACAGATCACACTCGGCACAGATTTGCATAGATACAGTCTGGGAGATAAAAGGACTCAGGACTTAGTCCTGGGTGTTTGTGTAGCAAACGCTCCTTAACGCTTGTAAAACATAAGGTTTATAACGGACGGGTCTCTGTTTCTGCAAAGCTAATCTCTTTATTAACTCTTATAAGGTCCTTAAAATAACAATTCGTTATGTAAAATTCAACCCAAAATTAATTAAAAGCAAAATAATATTTTTTATGTAGCAGCTGTCTGCTACGTTGTATTTCTTGTGTTTGGATTTATTTCCAGCTTACACAGAATAAAGAAGGAAGTAACAGATTTTAAGTCTCGAAATATTCCCCCGTTAATTTCGCTAAGTAAAACAGTGAAAATGCAACTTGGTGGGACTGAATTTTCCATTGTAAATAGAAATAAGATTATTAAAATCCCCTTGGAATTTCAAATGGCTTATTTTATTAAGTCCGTGGCTGGGGGCTTTCTCCCATTTGTAGGATTCGAAACCGTTTCTGACTTTTTTTAATTTAAGGTTCTATTTATTGGTTTGTGTATTCAAATCGAACTTTTAATTAACACCTACTTTTTAATTGAAATCAATTTGATCGCAAACCTTTAGGCTATGTGTTCAATATCCAATTTATTTTTTATTCGATTAATTACACGGTCAGCGATTATCGAATTTCAATTTAATTTGCTGCTCAGGACAACTGCCATTGACAGATCTAAATAATTTCGTTCTATTTGGGACGATTTAGTTGCGTTGAGGTTACATGAACCGCAAAATTTTCGACAGAACGGATCGTCAGTGAATGCCACTGTTTAATTTTAGCAGTGAGCATTTCCTGACAAATTTAATTAGGTCTAATTCTAAAGTACTCAATAAACTAGAACGCAATAAATTAAATTCATATTTCGATCGGATCTAAATTTAAAAGAATTAAAAAATTTTCAAGATTAACATGTTTATTTCTTAATAGAATTAATATTTACATTTCTTGATAGCTTTAGAACATATCTTTTACGATATATAACAAATTAATAACTCTACCAGCCGTATTTTTACTGAAAGAGGAAACAGTTTCTCTTTTACCAACGCATATTCGATTTGTGCAGGAACAAAATTATAGGAAGTGTGTAAGTTAAGCCTACAATTATCAGAAATTATTACCCAGTGGTGTTTCCATTTTTCTCCAAAAGCTTTCTCTTTGACGATCGAGCTACGATCTAGTTTTTTTCCTAACGCACTATTTCTTCTGTGGCGCCTTTTATGTATTTTTGAAATTTATACCCCTGTTCAGTAAACGGAGCACGATGATGAAATCCGCAATCAAGTTGAATTTTTGATCGGAGACGAAGAAAACAGATTTCATACTTATTTCATATATGCATTACCGTCTAGAATGCCCGTTCATTACCCACCCTTGTTTTACCGGAAATATTGTTTGCTGTTCTTCAATACTATATAAAATGACGTAAAAAGATTGCATTTTCCTCAAGTCGCTAAATAATTTCTGACGTCACAAATTCAAATTCAGACAGAATTGATTTTTATTTTTGACGTCAAAAAGTATCGAATTTAGTTGAAAATATTTACCTATCAAATCTTGTATTACAATTTTTGACGTCACAAATTCATTTATTGACGTCAATAATCCAACAGTCTGAGACCCGTTTCTTAAATATTGAATCAACTATTAACAGAGCGAAAAAATTAATTTCTGTCGTCGGAAATAAAATTTTAACGTCAATAAATGATTTTTTTGACGTTAATAAATTTTTCTTGACGTTAATAAGTGATTTTTTGACGTTTATAACTAAATATGTTATATAAGAAAAAACTTAAAGGCTCGTAAGTAGTGTTGAGTAGAACCATACTGCAATATTGACCAATAGGAAAGCTACCTGCTAGAAGAGGGCAAACGTACATACTTGGCTTGTCAAAGCACTCTGGATAATAATAATGTGGCATGTGCCACTAGCCCGAATAGGCGGTGCATGCACCATAATATCACAATATAAGTTAGTTCTTGGGTTAGGACGTATAAACATTCTTTGGTAGGAACTTGTATAAACCTAGCACAAAGCGCATTCTGGCAAAAGACTAGATTCAATACGGACAAATAGTTTGATGCAGACGCCGACTAAGACTTCGCTACTACGCTCGCTGCGCCTTTAGATGGCAGCATTTTCGGTTTTTAGTTTTCAATTCAGTTTTTGAAATTAACAAATATATATTGTTGACGCCAAAAATAAATAATTTTCTAACGTTTTAAAATAAGTATGATTAAAAATAGCATTCATGTCGATTTATTATTTAATTTAAAATTTTGCAAGCGATTTTCAGACGGCAGCAAAACAAATTTTTACCTCAAAAAATCTACCTTTGACGTGTAAAAATTTGTTGTAAGAAAACATGTTTTAACATTAATAAATGTTTTTATGGCGCCAAAAAAAATTATGGTTGACGCAAAACAATATTTTTTTAAATATCAATCAATGTTTAGGAAATGGTAAAACAGCGTACAATGATACGATAATATATTCTATGTTTTCCGACGAAATAAGAAAAAAATTGAATATTTGCACTTATTAACGTATCCGGAAGCGAACACATTTCGGCTACTAACTGCACTCAAAGGATTTCTATAGGAGTTTCGAGTTTAAGTCAGTGTTGCGGTGTTTAATTATTTGTTCAAAAAACACAGAACAGTTTCCAAAAATTAACTTTTATACAGTGCGAAATCTAAATAAGGCAGAGTCAAAAATGATAAAATGGAAGACAAAAATTGCAATCCCAAGTTCCCAACAGCAGTGGCAGTGATAAACTGTAGGTACCTACGTCGATTAGCTTCAAAGGGTAAACGCAACACCTCTTAGAAATATATTCTATTTCTTACTGCACTACACAAGAATCGGAAAATACTGGCCACGCAACTAATTGGACATATGTTTTTAGCGATAAATTAATTTTTTTCGAAGGGGATTTTTCTAAAATAAAGAAAACTATAAAGAAAAAAACAAATTCGTCCGTCAACATTGGGGTGGTAGGGGGAAAATTACTTCTCCTAAATATTGCTGCACCTAAAAATCAGGTTGTGAATTTTATTTTATTATCACTTATGAGCAATTTAGCTTAAACAGAAATGTTTTGTCATCCCTCGTTTAATAAATGAAAAGGCAAGAATTTGGAATTTTCAAAAATTCTTAGAAGGCGTCACAGAGACAGTAGCAGACTGGCAGACAAACCAAATGCAGGTCATCTATATATCATATCTACGAGTTCACATAATTAAGAAAAACTAGTCTAGCCAGTTTTTGAGTAACATTTTTTTTTATTTTTCCATTAAAAAAAATTAAATCACTTCACTGTTTATATTAGTACAAAATATTTTTTAGATTTATCAGATTCTATTATCAAATCTAGAAAAATTCATTTTTGAAGAATACGCTACCAAAAAATATGTCTAATTTTCGCTTACGGTTTCGGATTTTTTCAATGTTTATGTGTTTTTATTTTCCTCGCTATACGAAGTATAAAAAAAACGCAAAAAACCAAATTTGGCTCAAAGATTGCTAATTGCAATAGGATGACACCGCAAGAAAATGAAGTTGGTGCACCAAAAAAATGAGGGAGGTAAGGGGTGGTTTATTTCAAAATAGACGCACTCGAAAACGAATTTTAAATTCGTATTCTACATATGTAGAATAACCGATGTGTGCAAACGTGAACTCCCTAGCACCCGCATTGCCCCCAGTCTCGATGTTTTTTTAAATTTACAAATTTCGGTTTCTAAATTGATGCAAAAATATTTTAAAATTTTCGAAATTGTCAAACATTTTCAAATTTTTTGATAGAATATGTCTAAAAATTTTGAAAATTTTCAAAAACTTTGAAGATCCAAAATATTTTACATTTACAAAAAAATTTCGCTGCTAGCTGTTAGCTGTTAGCTGTTAGTTGTTAGCTGGTAGCTGGTAGCTGGTAGCTGTTAGCTGTTAGCTGTTAGCTGTTAGCTAATTTCCAAAAACCTTCAAAATTCCAAATTTTATAATTTTTAATTTTTGAATAACATCTGCTATAAAATATATTCGAAATTTTTTCGAGAATTTTAAAAATATTCTAAATTTATATAAAATAGTCAAAATTTTCGTAATAAATCAAAAATGTTCAAAAATTCCGTAAAAGCGAGGAAGGTCCCGTGACGGTTTCCCGACAGTTTTTTTTTAGATTCCGCTCCAAAATATGTATGTACTTCCAATAAAATCTCGAATTCGAACATTTTCATGAAACTAATACTTCCTTACACTGAAAGTATAGGGAAAATTAAAAAAGAATATTTAAACAGTTTTTAGATGAATTAAATGTTGATGTTCTCCCATCATGAAACGAACATTAATAGAAAAATTTAAATATACGTTGAGAAAATGTTATTCGTCGAAATTAGCAATACCGAATATCCATAATCGATAAAATTAAATTAATACCAGTCTGTTATTTTTTTGAAAGCCTAATGTAAACAAATTAAAATATTTAGTATTGCTACTATTAACTTAATGTGTGTATAGATGAGCAAAAAATTTTAATTTTATGACCACGGACCACAGCTGACGTGTAACAAATCCGAAAACCAAATGAGTTACTCTAGACACATTTTTCACCAATCAACTTTTTGTTGGCGGACCCACCATATTTTCGAATTAAAATTTGTCTATATAAACGATCAAGTCTTGAAGGCAAATGAGACTGTCAGACACATTAAATGCTTTACTTTATAATCATTTAATGGAAAAATAAACTTAATTGCTTGGCATTTAAATACACCCACTATAACATCTTATCAGTAGTAACATCAAGAACATCACGGTGTTCAGGTACTCGATAAGAAATCAGAATTGTAAAATAAAGAACCCGTTTGTGAGTATAATCGCGTTGAACCTGCTTTCCTACTTGTTACTGCCTTAATGGCGAAGAAAAGGAGAACTTGAAAGCAAAGTTAGATTTCTAAAGGAATGGGTTGTAATTAAAGCGTGGCCACCTCAAAGACATTGTAATTCGAACCTCGCATCTTTGTCAGTACTATGCATTTATCCAGTCTTACATTATCCTCGTCGTTTGTTTTTTAGCAATGTGTAGTCTCTTAAATTCGCAGCGATAATAATTTAACCGCACAAGTTACAATTTTTTTAAAGTGAAGTTAAAACTTCAGTGTTTTACAGCTAGTTTTATTTGCAAATTTTTGAATTTTATTTGTCCATAACTTCCGTTCTAAATCGTTTCTCGTTAATCTCTCGGGTTCCTTATCTTCCAGAAGCCCTTCTAAAGGTGTATTTCCATAGCAATAGCTCGATTTCAACCGGTCATATTTTGGAAATGAGCGTTAGCAAGATAACAGCATCGTGAGAATACTAATGAATGCCTGAATTGAGATATAAAAGCACTTAAAATGTTAATTCAACAATTTTATTGCTAGAGTTCTGAGATTTATTTTTTAATCCATTCGTGATGTCATTGTAGGAAAGAGAAGAACTCAGCTTCCCCCGAATTTGCTCTTTTCATGAAAGTTGCAGCATGCAGTAAATTTTTATTCCGTATTCCTAGACATCTCAGTTTTATTTTACGTAACAGCTTCAGATCAAGATAGATGTGTAAAAACCGCAAACTTGGGCGACTGCTAGCTTAATTCACTATTGATGACGTGAGTTACGACCTACGTATTCCAAGCTTTTTCGCCTAAAGAACTCAAAGAACTTCAGCAGACTTTTCTTCTTTTAGGACTAAATAGATTCTGCTGACTCAGTAGCAGCGTATATGCAAATTTCCGACTTTAACTTCTCAATGCAAATTAATTTATTAAAGTTTATTTGCATCCTCTTTGTTTGCAAGCGCTTCACTGAAGTTTAATATTCCTTTAAAAGTTTTTCCACTGTCTGTAATTACTTGAGCGAAAAAATAACTACTGCGTTCTGTATGTTGCTTCTAGCGGTACCATAGAAGATGATCTTTGTGTAGGCAGACAGAAAATTGCAAACCACAGTTTTATCTTTCTATAACAGCAATTCTAAAGGAAGGCGTTTGTCAGATTAAAAATTAGAAACACGCCAGCTTATGTACTTTTTTGTTTACCCATCGTTCTTTGCTAGAGGTGGATCGGTACAGAACTCAAAAAAATTAATTTGGTGAGAAAATTAAGTCAGAAAGCTATACAATGAGTATCTGTATATAAAATACTTAATAACTTTAACAATATCTATTTATTTTAACATTATACGTATTTCGGCATGTTTACATGCCATTGTCAAAGGTTATATAACCTTTGACAATGGCATGTAAACATGCCGAAATACGTATAAGGTTAAAATAAATAGATATTGTTAAAGTTATTAAGTATTTTATATACAGATACTCATTAAATATGGACTTTAACGAAGTAAAGCTGGAATTAATAAATAAAGAAAGCTATACCCTTATTAAACAAGAACAGACAGTAAAGTCGATGTTAAAAGAAGTGATGTTTCTATAACAGTAACATTTTATTTTCCACTGCCCAACCCATACGTTATTTCTTACTTTTTTATTCACGAAGAACTTTATCTAGCTAAAATAAAATTGCAAGATTTATGTTTGCGACACGTATTTAACACACCTTTTGTTCAAATATGTACTATTAATAGGAGTTGAGTTTGCAGTATCAAACATTAATACTAAAATACGTATAGTTCAAGAACGGAGTTCATGGATTGGTATAAATTACATGTCTGGAGGTTGGTTGACTGGTAGTGATGTGAGCCATGAAAAATATAAATGAAACTTTTCAAATAAGTTTGTTTCAATGAAAAATTGTAACGGCTTCTGAAACTTATTTGAAACTATCTCTCTGCAATGTTTGCGTTTCTAGCTTAGTAAATTTAGCGCTATTAGATGCATGGTCGGCGCAGGCGCACTCATCTTATCACTAGCCATGGCTTACACATGCAAACTTGCAAGCGCGTAGTAACTGTTACATATTAAATTTTTTTAATCTCTATCAATGCACTTATTACTAGCACTATATCACGTAGTGTTACGTGATTGATATAGGGCTGTGAAAATCGGCATTGCCACGTTCTAAAATAGTGAAATTATAATTATTGCAATTTATAATACGTATAATCTAACTGTAAATGCGGAAATTAAAAATCAAAACTTTAACATATTTTTTACCATGTAAGTTGCGAGAGTAGGAAATCTAAGTAAACATGCAAATTTTGTGTACGGAAATCTGTTCATAATGCCTCAAGCTTTTTTTAATTGTAACTGTTCTTTATTTTTAAGTTAAAATAAGTAAGTATTGTTGAAGTAAAAAGTATTTTATTCATACTCACTAATTGGTTTAGAGACCCTTCAATTCTAATTTAAATATTTAATTATTCTACAAAATTCAATTCGTTAATTTAGTAAATAAAGAAGAAGCAGCTGCCTATAATACAGTAATTTGTTTCAAAAGTTGACTGTATATTAACAGAATCCCTGCTTGCGTCCAAATGTCTCCGTGTTTAAAAGTCCTTGCGTTTAAACGTCGCCAAAGGTCTCAGCGTATAAACGTTTCCGCTGCGAAACAGTCGGGTTCAAACGTACTAGAGCGGTATTTTTGTATCTGTGTTTTACACGCCTTAAACGATTAATCGTAGTACTTCTAGCACTCTAGCGGGAGCGAACTAAAGAACGAATGGCAGAAGGAAGTTAAAAAAGTTAGAGATTAAAGAAAATTGAGCCTAAAGAAAAAAAAGTCTGCAGACAATTAGATGGGAATGGCAAATAAATCTTGCTAAATATTGCTGCACTTAAAAATTAAGTTTACAATCACTTATAAGCGATTTGGCTTGATTAAAATGTTTTATCGTCTCCCTTTAATTAAATACAGTTTTGAGTAATAAGGCGTTAAAATCAAAGTTTTTAAAAAATTGACTCCTATTTGGAAACTAGGAAAGGTTCAAAAAAATCGCATTGAATTTACTCTAAAGGTTTCTATCAGATTCCGTTTTCGGATTTAGAAAATTCGTTTTTCGAAAAAACATTTACCATACAACATGTTTAGCTTACGCTTCCGATTTAATATTTTTAATAAATACATTTTGTTGTTAATTTTTTGTTTTCACTACATTCTCAAGCTCGTCGTAATCGGAGCATCCGTTCGGGAGATATGAGACCTTATCCACTTACTCACATACAAACACTTATAAAGAGTACCCGGAGGTCCAAAATATGTATTCCTTCAAAATATCAAATTTAGAAATTTTCAAACAAACCATCAGTTAGCTATACTTAAATCATAGGAAAGCAAACATAGCGTAAGACACAGTAGTATCGTAAATGGATAGGTCGAAACTTATTTGTAACATTAAGGGTAAGAAAGAGATGGTAGAAAAGTTATTGCTGCAGCCTTTTCACACCTTAATAGCAAGTTTAGGGTTAAATAAAAACAAAATGAAAAAATTGATGGTGGGGCTATTGCGCGTGAACAAATCGACTATTTGGTATCCGTAGAATACGGTTCCGTATTTCTTTTTTGGATGGCTCTTCTTTGTTGTAGTATTTAGCGAAGCAATTCTGTTTTCTTCAGTTTCACGTATTGGATGTTTTCGCACATAGCGTCAAAATCCAGTTTTTAGTTACTCAAGATTATAAAATATCTTCCGAAGTTAAATTTTTTAGCGATTTTAATGAAAATATCTAAGGCTGTGCAGGCGGTGGTTATGACAGAATTATAAACAAGTTTGTTATTTTTTTTGTTTACTAGCATAGTAGAGTATACAGGATGGTATGCTACAGCGCACAGTTTAAGGGCCACTGTATGACGTCATCCAGTGTACAAACAACAACAAATTTTAAAAATTAACTCACGGCAAGTCTGCAGCGCGCAGCGGTCCATTTAAATCGTTTTTAGAACATATAAATATAATAATCTGGTTATTATGATGAAATTTAATTAAATATTCTTTGGGAAATTTTAATATTTTACATTGGATATACCTATGCTCATAATAATATAATTTTTAATAAACAAAAAAGTAATTTAGATGTATGTGTAATTTAACACTTACTTTTTGTCTTACTATTGTAGTTTGGGCAATTCTTTACTTAGCACTTCACAATAAAGTATATAAAGTAAAAGAAACTCAATTTAAACACTAAATTGTTGACAAATTACAAGCAGCTAAGCTCTATATCATTGACATGACATTTGAAATGGACAGAAGTACAAATACATTTTTTAACTTTTTTGATCCTATAATAGGAATATTTAGGGGGATGTTTTTCCTGGAGGTTTTTATGGGCGTTTTCCTTAAAAA
The DNA here is from genome assembly GCA_958336395.1 of Ctenicera cuprea. NCBI lineage: Eukaryota > Metazoa > Arthropoda > Insecta > Coleoptera > Elateridae > Ctenicera > Ctenicera cuprea. The sequence continues at coordinate 50,977,580 of OY284488.1, forward strand.
ACGGCGGTTTTATTCCATTTTTTCTGGTTCCACACGATTTTTATTCCGGGAGCAACTCTTAATCAGACTGACTCAGCGGAGGAAACATTCAGAGCGGCGAGCGCCGGGTATAAAATTACAAAGAAAAACATTGAAAGACGTAGTCCACGGGTTCTGCTAGCACTTTTAAAGTGTGTTGTTCTTGACCTCCTACAACTTTAATTTCTAAACTTGTTTTGTATTTTAAACAGTAATAGTAATATCGGCCACCGTGGCCTTATTGACTCACCCTGTAGAACACTACTATTTTGAAACCAGAAGTAAGCAGCTAGTTTTCCTTGTTTAGACGCTGCTCAATTTTTGACCATTTCAATTTGGAAAATATGTAGGTAGGCAAGGATTTGTAAAAGCATGGTTTTATTAATGTTTTCAGTTCGTTTGAGACAAGAATGTAAGCGAAAGAAGTAAAAGAGAAAAATTTTAATTTTGTTTTACTTTCTAGTTGGTTGACGTTTTACGTGTGTGCTGGTTTGGCAAATTAATCTTTTGATGAAAAAGTCGCAGGGGCAATTTTCAATTATTCTGAAGTACCACCTGCAGGCAATTTCCCGTTTGCTACTTACATCTACAAACAAACAAATTGGCCCAATATCCCGGCACATCCCGCTAGCAAATTTACCTACATTAATTTAGCGGAACGCCCTCGCACTTGGCGGAGGTCCGTCAGTGTTAATACATGAGTTTGCCGACAAGGCACAGCATCGATCGCCCCCCGAAATTAATTGAAATTTCGTATGTAAATCACCTTCTGCTTGCTGAACGGCACTTACGTTTTAATGGTAAATTTCTTAACTGAGTATAGGAACATTCTGCTGAGGCGAGGGACAAAAGAATTCTTATGGAGTAATTAAATTAAATCAGCATTGCGTTTAATTTAAATAAGTGCCCATTTAGACACCAACAAACAAACGGACACGCTAGATAATTTAACGGTCAATTTAAATCAAGACCTAAAGCAATATACAATCATTAAGCAACAACTCTGTCTGGTCGTTGAGTCCAAATCAGGCAAAATAAAAATTTTCTCTTTATGGACGCTACACATCCGACATTTTAAACATAACCTCTACATAATTTAGAGGCTCCCTGTATTGTGTTCAAAGCAAACATACTTGCACTTACTTGTACCATTATCTTGGAACGGCACGTCGCTTAATGCCTTTTCTTAAGTCACCAATGCCTGCTGAGCATACAAAAATCACCATTTCCAACTTTGTGTTGTAACTTTTTATTCATCACGTATTTTTTGTAAGATTTGAACTTATTAATAAATGTAACAAAAACTACAACAGCGTTTTCAAAAACCTGTACAAAATACGCGCATAATCAGTCGTCTTGAAATGCAACATCTCTAGAATAACGCAAAATACGAGAAAATCCTGACCTACCACAAGTTTGTACGTTTCTGCAATAAGTCGTTATTTTTAAGCTTCTGAAGTATATTTCGTAATTAGCATCTACAGAATTTTACATTTTTCTGTAACATTTCAAGCGTTCTTATGTAGTAGCGGCTTTACAAAGCAATACCTTTACATCACAATAAAAATAACGTGAATTATCAGAAATCTCCAGAACCAGTTCTTCCATCAAGTTAAAGCGACGCCGTTCGATTTAGGATTTTTTTTAATAAAAAAAAATGTAATTCAGCGTAGTGTAATAAAATGGAAATGAAGCTAACTAAAGTGCAGTTTCTTGGGGACTCGAAATTCATTTCAAATCAAACGCCATTTTGTTTTATTATTCCGTTCGTAGTTCAGAGTTCGAATCAAAAGTGTCCCGATTTTAATGAATTATCTCGAGAGTTCTATTCGAGGACATGATCTGAAAGTTAAAAGAAGTTATTTGTCAAACTTGTAACCCATAACTGATGCAAGCGTAATATAAAGAACGAAGGGGAAGTTGGAATAGGAATATCAAATACTCTGGGGTCGAGATTCCAATATCATCAAAATTTTTTTGCTGTCCACGAATTATCATAAAAAAGCATTGGAACTTACACGTTCGCATTTTTTAATATAAATCTGAATTTTGTAATTTACCGTGCCTGCTTAAAATGTTATCTTATTAATTTATTATGATATTTATAGTAATATGTTTAAACTAAAATTTTTGGTATAAATAAAATAATTAGTTGGCGAAACGAGGAAATTAATCTTTTATTGTAAACGTTTTGTTTTAAATCTGGTTTATTTGATAAATTAGAAATTTTCAAATTTTATCAAGCTATAAAATGTATGGCTAAATTATATAATTAATTATTTTATCAAAAAATAACAAACGAGAAATAAAAAGTTTTTCACTTCTAGTTGATTGTTGGTTTTTAAAAATAATATTTCTCCAATTTTAATACAGTAATTACTATATACAGTGTGGATAAAGTAAGGAACAAATTCAATATCTCCCGAAATATTATTTTTCTGTAAAAACGTTTGGACACTTAAACTTCAGTTATAGTACAGCCACATTTTAAGCTAAGCATATTGCTGTTGCTAAAGGGTCACGTGACACGACGCAGTGATTTGATCCTTATTTTTTTTAATGAAAGAGTTTGCCGTGTGACAGCTCATTTAAAAGCACTTTTCAAGAGGAATTCAGAGTACTGTTTTTTTATTGCCTATAGGTATACACTGTGTCTATAAAGTAACCCCCCCCCCCCCAACCAACTTTTGAACAACTTCATATTTTTCAACATAATTTGGTGTGCTGTAATGGGAAATTAAATACTATCTTTCAGACCATATAAAAATTTTGTGTCATCCAAAATGGCGACTGGGCGCCATTTTGAATTTTTTTTTAAATGGTAAGGGGGTTCGAGTGACACCTCATTGGAAAGGTTTTTAGTTCTGCGTCTGATCTTAAAGTTTCAAAAAAAAATATTCAGCCATAACAAAATGACAATATTTGAAGATAAAGAACTCTATTTAAAAAAAACTAAGAATTAAAGCTTAAATTAATGAAATTAAGTGTTCGAAATGTTTACTATTCACTTCTTGGTACATACAAAGTCGGTTATGAAATTCCTGCCTTACATTTTCATAAGTTTCTGGAGTGATATTTCTGCAAACTTCTGTAATGCGTTGCTCCAGTTCTTCAATTGTTTCTGGACGCGTTCTGTACACATTCGATTTCAGATATTCCCTCAGAAAAAAATCTAAGAAAGTTAAATCCGGGAAGCGAGCCGGCTATTCTACAGGCCCGTGAGAAAGTCAGAAACAGGCCTATAATAATGAGGCGGCGCACCGTCTTGTTGGAACATAACGTTTTCAATATTATTTCCAGCCACCTGAGTTATTTCTGGGAAAATTTTGTACTGCAAATGAAAAAGTGTACTACTGGATAAAAAAATCAAAACAATTTTGAATTGAGCGAGTCCATTTGTTTAAAATCATTTTGTTATGGCTGAATATTTTACTTTGGAACTCTAGGATCAGACGCAGAACTAAAAGACCTTCCAAATAAGGTGTCACTCGACCCTGTATAAAAAAATCAAAACAATTTTGAATTGAGTGAGTCCATTTGTTTAAAATCCGCCATTTTGTTATGGCTAAATATTTTTCTTTGAAACTCTAGGATCAGACGCGGAATTAAAAGACCTTTCAAATGAGGTGTCACTCGACCCCCTTTCTATTTAAAAAAAAATGTTGAATGATACTATGGCTTAAAAATAGTATTTAATTTTCCATTAAAGCACACCAAATATTGTAATAAAATATCAAGTCGTTCAAAAGTTAGTTAGGGGGGGGGGTTACTTTATAGACAGACGGTATAAAATACTTAATTATTTCAACAATATTTATTTATTTTAACCTTATACCTATTTCGGCATGTTTACATGCCGTTGTCAAAGGTTATATGAGGTTATATAACCTTTGACAATAGCATGTAAACATGCCGAAATACGTATAAGGTTAAAATAAATAAATATTGTTCAAGTAATTAAGTATTTTATATACAGATACTCATTAAATATGGACTTTAAGGAAGTAAAGCTGGAACTTATAAATAAATAAAGTATTCTCAAAAATTATATTATATTATTTTTACATGAAAGCTTTCTATAGTATTTACGCAATCAATAAATATGGACTTCAGCGAAGTAAAGCTAGAATTTATAAATAAACTGTTTTTTGCCAAATATTGACCGATAATGTATGGATAAACCATTCAATATCTCACAAAAACACCTTTTTTGGCACAAATCTAGTGTGCGATTTTTAGTTGTTTTAATTTTGAGGTTCACTCATATTAATTAATGATGTTTTATTTAAAAAAATTAATATTTTTATTATTTATTATTATTACTTTTATTCTTACTCATTAAGTAATATGAGTAAACGTTAAAATTAAAACAAAACTAAAAATTGCCTACTAGATTTGTCCCAAAACAGGTGTTTTTGTGAGATATTCAATGGTTATCCATACATTATCGGTTTATAAAATTTTGGACACTTTTACCTCCATGGTGAAATATTTTCATTCAACACTGTTATAACTGTAACAATTCATAATTTGAATATTTATTATTTTCTTAGTAAAAAGCAAAATATTACCAGACGAAATTTTATTAATAATCAAAAACTTTTGTAAAAAAAATAAAAAATATGTAGAAAGTAGATGCGAACTATTCTTGTTGGTAGGATGGTATTTATTGATAACATTCTTCAAAAGAATTAAGTCACTTTTAAAATCACACAGAAAACTTGCTCAATGCCATTGTAAGCTCGATAAAAGTAAAAATAAAGCGTTATTATTTTATAAAACATTTTATTATAAAGAAATAAAGAAAATACTACTATTATTACAAAAAAATTACTTAAATTATTTATCAAAAAAATATACGCAGTTTTGAAATATTACAATCTACTTACATCATTTACACATGAACCAAACTACATTAAGAAATGAAATACATTTGTTACAATCAATTTTGCATTAAAGAAACATTTACATACACTATATCAATTGCAATGCACTTCACTAATCACTTCTTATTCAACAAAGCACCCAAATCAGCAACCATTTCTCGTAAACTATCGCGAAGAAATTTCAACTCATCTGTTAAACCATTTGATTTTGTATACGAATCTTCAGCCCGCGAAGCAGGAGTACTCACAGTTCGCCGTTTGGTAGTAGATTTTTCCTTGGTTAATGAGAAAGAATTGCTACTCGATTTCCCATACCTGGTTTCACAAAGGTGACGCGGTGTAACTTGAATTTTGGTAGAAGACACTTTGGATTGAGAACGAAACTCACGCTTTGGTGTAAATTCAGTTGTTGAGGAAAAAAGGCGTTGCGACACTGACAGTTTTTCAGGTGTAGCTCCGAATGTTACTGTTTTAGTTTCCCTCATAGAAGAACATTTTCTTTGGAATATTGGAATGTACGACTTTCCCTTGGGTGCTGGCTTGGTTCTTGAAGTGGATGTCCCCTTTTCTTGATTCGCCGAAGTAGATGGTGTTTCTGCGTTACATCCGTCGATTTCATGATTTAGCGAAAAAGTTACGAGTTTTGGTGTTGATACACTCGAAGGCTTGAAGCTGCTTGAAGATGGTGCTGCAGATTCGTTTTTGCCAGTGGAAATTGCGGATGATAAAACTTTAATACAGTTTTTACGTTTATCGGCATTTTTCTTCTTTTCCTCGCTGAGTCTACCTTGCGCTTTTGCGATGAGTTTGTCCACGGCTTCTTCCATGTCGTCTTCCTTCAAACTTGGTCTGGTTTCTTTCAACAACGAAGAAGTGAAGTGTTTTATTTCCTTCACTGCTTTACAAGGGCAAAGCCACTTTTCGTTGCCAGCTGGACGGTAAATATTTTTGATGGAATTTTCCATGTTGCAGTTGTATGGTACTTGCACGAAATCTCGTAAGTAACAGAAATAAAACTAAATTGGAAAATTTGGGATTATATTTACCTTTAGTGACAGGGGGTGGGATATGACACGATCTTATTGGTGAATTCATTAGTACAACCCTCACTCTTACTGATTTACCCACTTGTTTTTCGCAAGAAAAGAAAGTTGTTAAAATTTCTTGTTATTGGCTAAGTAGGTAACTTAAAATAAGCCTGTTTTGAACTTCTGTGTTCAACAAAATTTGTTACTGTATTTGAAAAATTGTTTTCAAAACTTAAATTTGAACAAAATTGTATTAGATATTACGTTTTTATTAACGTAATTTGATATAAGATAAAACACTACACACATTTTGTCTTTAGTTACGAATAATGTGGTCTTTTTGCAGAAAATTAGTGTTCCGTCATATTTTATTACGTTATTGTTCGTTCTTTCTTCAATTTTTGTTTTGAACTTTGTTTTATTTAGTAGGTATTATTTGATAAGTTCAGGATTACTTCTTAAAATATATAAACTTTAGTTCGTCCTCGTATGGCGACAATAGAAAATAGGCCTATTGCAATTGTCATAACTGCCCAGAAAATAAAATGGATTTAAATTAAGAGAGTTTTCTTGTTGTAGAAACTAAAAAAATATTTTTGTAATTACTATATTTTTATAAAAGCTTTTTTGCCGAGTGACACATCGTTATGAAGCTTTCTTTTTACTCTACTTATGATATGATTATTGTTTATGTATTGCAGTGCGTTCACCACAGCCTCTTATTAACTTTTTTAAAACTTAATTTAGAGAAATAGAACAAAAGACATTCCACCACATCAAAACGACTACTTTTTGAGCAACTAAACCAATCAACTAACATTGTTATAGGGCCAGCGGCGCGATTTCATAACGCCACCAACGTAAACATTTAAAAACAAAATAGGGATCGAATGTTGCGGTAAGTGGAAAAAAAACGGGGAATAAAGTCAGAAAAAAAGCGGCAAAAAGGGCTGCGAAAAAAAAGCTGAAAAAAAGCCGAGAAAGAACCGAAGACAGAGATGAACATTAAAAAAGCCATTCAAAATATCCATAGATTTGTATTGAGAAGTTGTGAAAAAATATTCTTTGCATAAATAACAATTGTAGGTACAGACTTGACAGTTGTGGAGTGCAGTGTAGAAGACTAGAATTTATAGCGTATATATAGATGTAACCATGGTATTAAAAACTCTATTTATGAAAAACAAAATAAAACAATGAATTTTTTTATATTTTAATTGATTTTCTTTATTTAAATATTTTTTTTAAATTAATTTTAATGTTTCCGAGTTTTTAAATTAATACTCATTATTTACATTTTATATGATTATTTATTTTATTTTAAATTTCAAATTAACAGTACTATCTTTGCTTTTTTTTTTCTCTGTTTTTGCCATTGGATTTATTTTCGTTTTTTTTACAGTTTCTTTTCTTCAGGTTTTTTCCGCCGGCTTTTTTGGCTGCTTTTCTCTTTGGTTATTTTCCAGGCTTCTTTTCCGCGGTTTTATTTTCCTCGGCTTTTTTCCTAGATTCGAGTGTTCCAAACACTTTTTATTCTGCTTCTGGAAAGCTAATTTTGTATCAAGTTTTGCAAAAAAATGGCGGTAAAAACAAAACTTGTAATTGTAAAAAATTTTGACTGCGATTTAAGAATAGATTTTATTACTGCAGCTATAAATTGCAAGACGCATGTGTCCGAATTATTTTGAGAATTTACCTCACTAAATGACATTAAATGAAAAAAAATTTAAGCAATAGTATATTTCATTAGGAGTCTGGAAATAAGGATTTTTCCGTACGCGCGTGACAAATTCTCGTGTGAGGCGAAGCCAAACACGGGAAGTCATGCAAGCACGGAAAATCCATTTCTGGACGTGTAATGAACGATACTTATTATTATACTTATCTGAAAACAACGCAAAAAAGGATAAGAAGTAAATTTAGAACATTTTATTTTCAAAGTAATAATAATACATCGTAATAGTACCAAACATGATTAACATTTCCATAGCAACGATTTATTTATTATCGGCATTGTTTTATTTTCTGTCAGTTTAATTCATGTCAGTCTTAAAAAAATGTACTCGAAAGAAAATCCAGATATTCCTAAGAACATATTAGAGCAAGCGGCACAAGCCAGTGCTGATTTGTTACCAGCAAAATCCAGGTCGAGATATGAACACGAGTATCAACTTTTTATGAAATGGCGAGATCTCAAAAAAGTTAAATAAATAAATATTTTTTCTCATAATTAACTTTAATTGCATTTTTTTATTTAGCGCACGGAAAAAATCGGAGATCGGGAAAAGTTTTCCGTACTCTGTTCTGAAAATGCCACCTTTATGTCATTGTAAAAACGGATGAAAACAAGGTGTTTTCAGATAAGTATAATAAAAACATTTTTTCATAATAAATAATTATCGGATAATTTTGGTAATTTTAAAAAATTTAAAAAAGTTTTTCTGTGCCAAAAAAATTATACTAATTAGAAAAATATTTTATTAAATTGAAACTGTTTTGAAATTAAAAATTAAATGTAAAGTTACAGTTGCAGCTACTTTGTAATCATTTCTATTTCTTTTTCTCATATTATAGCCTCAGTTTTTGCTAATTTTGCGACTGACTTTTGATCATCTAAGGTGCATTTTCTTCCTTTGCAAAATCCAGCATAAAATATACAAAGAAAACCACCCAAGAAGAAAATCTATAATATAAGGTTTGGTAATTAATTTCAAAAATTAGCATACTATTATTTATAAAAATAGAATGCGTGTTGTAAAAATACAAAATTTAATATGAAACATAACATAGATTTATTATGTCTTAATAATAATAAAGTTTAATAGTTATTATAATCATTTATACACTAAAATCACTCCGATTGCAAAAAAATGATTGCAAATAAACAATAATGTTAACATGGTAAAATTGTTTTTTTGCAATTTGCTTTCATTAATATTTCTTTGAAGCTATATAACGCTTCGGACCACTCAAATCTAGCGTAAAACAAGAGACAGTTATGATTTAAAAAAAAAATATTGCAATTGGAAACGGAAAAAGCGGAAGAAAATAATAATAAAAAGTAAATAAAGGTAAATAAACAAGTTGTTCTGGCAAATAGTAGCGGTTTAGCCTGGTTACTTGAAAGGGGTAACTCCATCCACAAAAAAGTGACGTTTGAAAAATAAGGTACGTTTAGTTACTGTGCTTAATGTGCAGTTCAAAGTCGCCTTATTGTTATTTATATTTCAAATTAAAATTACTATCAACTAAAACCCTTGTCTTTTTTTCTCTGCATTTTTTCGTCAGTATTATTTCCGATTATTTTTCTCGTTTTTTTCTCTCGGGTTTTTTCCTCGGTTTGTTTCAAGATTTTTGTAATTCTCCTGGTACCTGTACCTATTCAATGTAGTCCTTTACGCCGTCCTAATAAATAATAATATTTATAAAATAAACAAATCCATTTTATACTGTGGATTTTTACCGCTAACTATTTTTTTGTAGATTCTTTTTTTAAATGAATTTTTTATCGTGTACTTTTCTTCCTTGGATACCGTTTTCCTAACTCTTTAAGTTGAGTTTCATGTTTAGTCTTATCTTTGTTAATCGAGTCTTTAAAAACCAGGGTATGCTTGATTTAAATCCCATTTAAAATTACGATTATGCATTAAAACATTTTCAACCATTAATCACGATTTAAAAAAAAATAAAGTTTGTGATACGCAAAAAATCATGCTTTTTACTTTCAGTAGTGATTTCATGCATATTTTCGAATTGAAAATTTTGACGGAAATACACATTTTGGACCTCCAAGAAGTGTGTTGGTGGGTGGATGGTTTACATAACCCCTAAAAAGAGTGATCCTATTTCAATGAGCTTTAGAATGTGGGGGTATATCAAAAATTCATCGGGGAAATTTATGTTGAATATTCTGGTTTTTGTCATACTCGGTTAAAAGTAATTAGTAAGAATGACGCAGGGTTACTTTATACACGCACTGCAATTATGACAACTAGCCTATCAAAAAGAGAATAGAAGAAGCTTTAAAACAAGTTGTCACTTGACCTACCTTGCTATTTAAAAATCGGTGGGCGTCGCGGCGATTATTAAAATGCGCGCCAATTTTTTTGATTCTTCAAAAAAACGGTATTGTTGTAATTTAAGAGTCCTTGATTCCATCTTCCCAAATTACGTTTTTCAAATTTACACAGAGATTTATTTTCTTGTTTCACAGTATCTTTTCTGTTGAAATTAATAATTAATTCTCGTTAAGTTTTTCCTGTGTAGTCTTTTTGATAGTAATAATAAAAATTAACAAAAAAGTAAATGATTACCTTCAGAAAAAAAAATGTGACCTACCAAACCTATGCAAATTGGACATAGATTAAAACACAAAAAATTTCTTTTGATTTTATTATTTCTTTGAGAAGTGTTTTATGTTATTCATCAACATCAAGAGTCAAAATAAAATAAAATTATTAAATGTTACATGTCATGATATTATTCAAGTGAACGCAAATTAAAGATTGTATTCTATACATATTCCCCACAGTTTAAGAAGCTATGCTAAGCTCCTATTTCTAACCCTAATTAGAACGAGTATCAGTCTTTATCTTTGTAATACTTCAGCGTTACTGCAGAGAGTCGTTAAAATTTAATTTAACACAATTCTGAACACTGTAAGCTGTTACCTTATCAATAAGTTATGGTGTAAGTAGGATTAAGAATTCTTCTGTAAACCATAAGAGATGCAGTAAATAAAGGTGAAATGTTATAAGCTGGCAAAACCTTTCTAGAAAACAGTATCAATAATCCTGTGATACCAAGACGTTTTAAATTAGAAAGTTTTGTCTTGTTTTTCACAAGTAGGACTGCTTTGTTTTCGGATATAATTTTCCTAACTGTCGTTAAGAGAAAACACTAATAAATAATAAAGAGAGTAATTTGCCACTGTTGATTTACATAAAATAGGCTGGTACTGATATTCTAAACGCAGCGCGAGTGTCATCGTCTCTCTATTTTTTAAACCTTGGAGAATATCAAATTCTTTTCTTAATAAAAGTTGGTTGGGGCCTAATGAGATACTGTTTGCTATACCCCAAAATTTACTGTACTGGTACGTTACTGAGAGGTGACGTCATCGATAATTTTCTTGAATGACAAATATAAATATTTTCTTAGAAAGTAAAATATTTTTTCTCGTTTAAATGGTTAGAAAACTTCATACTTTTGCATTAAAAAAATCTTGAGAAAACCGTAAAAACTTATTCATGTAAGCAGGCCGTTGATTTTAACAAAAACACTTCAACTAAATTAAGATCATGTTAAATGACCGATAGAGGTGTATTAACCTGAACTAAACAAATTAATTGTTTTGGTTTACATTCTTTACTTAAACTTTTACAGTTTTTTTTAATTATTACAATTTAATTACAGTTTGAAAGTTTGATATCAATGAAAAGCGATAAAATATTTAACAACCCAAGAAAATATTCTTATTGAAAATTATCGATGACGTCACTCCTCAGTTACGTAACAATTCAAACAATGTATGACATAAAGTTAGGCATTAGGCATTAGGCCCGAAACAACTTTTATTAAGAAAAAAATATGATATCGTCAATAGTTTAGAAAATGTTAGGAGGCTCACACTTCAGCTACTCACCCTGTATATTAAATCATAAAAGTGACAAATTCTTTTTTATAACATTCTTTATTATAATAAACCAAAAGTTTTTGCAAGAAATTACAAAATTTACGATGGTAAAATTTAAAAAAAATTAACTTTACCACAAACATCAAAAAAATTGCAAGTAAAATTATTTTTCATGCAAACACAATAGTTAACAATAAGAAAAATTTAGTAGCAGTAAAAATATTACAAGCATTTTCAATGTTACAATGTATAAAACGTGCTTATATCCTAAAAACACAATAATAGTACAGGAAAATTGAACATAACATGCTTCTTGAATTAAATTAACTTTTCAATTGAATAAAGAATATTGTTTATAAGTGTTGATGTTTAAAAAAAACAATATATTGATTATTATAACAAGCTAAATTTTTTAAAACAATTAAAATTTTTGCAACCACCGTGTGAATTTTTGAAATGTGCTTGCTAACCTGTCTGTTTCGGCAACTTTATAGAGAAAGGATAACAAAAAACAAGTAACTGAAAAAATTCAAATGTTTGTTCAAATTGTTCTTTACGGAAGCGGAATTGCTAGAAATCAGTTTGAAATAAGAATAAAAGTGAGATTTCATAAGAGGTTACTGGCATCTTATTTATTTTTTATCTGTTAAATATGTTTCTTGTTTTTTTCATTAAACAACTTCATAATAGGATTTACTGTAGCATAAGCTTGATAAGTAACGACATGCTCTGTAAAATACATAAACCTCAATTCAGCCATGTATGACCCTGCTGGAATATATGGTGGAAATTGAGAGTAGTCAGGAGCCCAGTTGCAAATGTGTGAACGTCCCTGAAAGTGATTAAATTTTAAATTGCATTCCTACTTTTGTATTGTTCTAACAATTAAAAATTGTCATTTCATTAAATTGCTCACCTTTTTCATAGGACATTTTGTATAATTTCCACATTTGTATAGGCTTTGTATACCAAAATCATTCTTTTTCATGGTTTCACATACGTTCACAGTAAAAGTTATTGGAAAAAAGCGATATTCATTGCTGGCGAATTTATAGCCTTGTATTTCAATCTGAAACACAGTTTTTACACACAATTTTTAAGAACACGTTGTTGGATGTTGGCCAAAGCCATTCCAACAAGACAAGTTTTTACAATAATTGTAACGTTTCCTAAGGTTAAAGGTGGAGAAAATGTGTAGAAACTATTTTTCTTTACGGTTCAATAGTAATCGTCAGTCTTATAACTTGGTAAATATTTGTTTTTGCATAAATTAGTTTCAGGCATGGTCAGGAGAAAATTAAGATTTTGCAGTTATTTCTCAGAATTTTTAACACTGACCACCTTTACAATTATTGTTTATAATTCTAACTTTTTTTTAAAGGTTTGTATGATATTCACTTAAATTTTTTGAAATAACTGTTTTTTGTACCTGTAATAATTTTGATAATTTCCTTCTTTTGTAAGTAGCTCATTAGTACAGTTATTTAAAAAAATGTACCTATCAAATTGCAGTGACAGAAAAAATTGTCTAGCAAGTAATTTACATCAAGAATTGAATGCACTAGTAATTAGACATAAACAAAATACCAACGCATAAAACAATTACGACGAATATCTTTCGTGCTTCAAATTTTCCAGCTTTAACTTTTGGATGAAAATCAGCCTAACACGGATGTTAATTTTGTTTACATACCTTTAAATTGTTTCCAAAATCGATTTTATATTCTACTGTAAGATTAATAACGCGATATGTTCTGTTGTACATCAAATTGTGAATTTCTGCCATAGCCACATATTTTCTATTAAAATTCACAACTACAGCTCGTTCAGTTTTTACAGAGTAGTCATTTTGTTCATACTAATGAATAATAACAATGCATTAAATGAGTATCTAACAGATACAGCAATTAACTTACCAAAACTACGAATGGACATAGTAATAGGTAAACCAATAATCTCATTTGGTTAAACATTTACAATTTTTGCACAGGATTTTCTGCGGTTGACAAGATTGCATTGGATAGCATCGGCAGATTTTTAAAATTCTCGGTTGTATAACATAATTAATAAAACCACCAGACCCGAACCAATTGACATTATCATTTGTTATAACTTAAAAGAATGTTTATCTAGATGCTGCTGTTTGCTTTGTGTTTTTTGTGTATTGTCTGTGCTGATATCACAAACCATATAGTGAATTTAGGTAGTTAAAAAGTTAATATTAATGTAACGATTTTAATCGATTAGTGGGAATGATTTTACAAATAAATTAAAAACAAACAAGAAAAAATTTTCAATACTTTGATTCTATAAAGAGAAACGGGATTTGGTTTTCGGGCAGCTCGATGCACGATCGGATTATTTTCAAACTTCTGTAATGCGTTTTTTACAGAAATGTCACTCCAGAAACTTATGAAAATGTAAGGCAGGAATGTCATAACCGACTTTTTATGTGCCAAGAAGTGAATGGTGAACATTTCGAACACTTAATTTCATTAGTTTTTGCTTTAATTCTTAGTTTTTTTTAATAGACTTCTTTACTTCAAACGTTTGTCATTTTGTTATGGCTAAATATTTTTCTTTGAAACTCTAGGATCAGACGCAGAACTAAAAGACCTTTCAAATGAGGTGTCACTCGACCCCCTTTCTATTTAAAAAAAATTTTAAAATGGCACCCAGCCGCCATTTTGAATGATACATTATTTAATTATGAGCTAAAAAATAGTATTTAATTTCCCATTAAAGCACACCAAATTTTGTAGTAAAATATTAAGTCGTTCAAAAGTTAGATAGGGGGGGGGTTACTTTATGGACACAGTGTTATATAGTGTGAGATTGATATACTGAGATATATTGAGATTTAACACCTGATATGTTTCAATGTGTCTGGCAAAAAAATTAATACAGTTCTAGTTCCAATACTTCTACCACAACTTATTGATACAACATAATGGTACTTTCCCATAAATTTAATTTTTTTTCTACTCATATAATATGTGAAAATGACAATTTTTCCACATTTTTTAACTCTAGAGATGAACATATTTTTACATCTACAGATGAAAATAAGAATGACAAATTTAATGGAAAGAGTGCATTTATTGCTATGGAAACGACTTTACAAATAGTAATTTCAGTAATTTACATTGTGACAGTTCGTTTTGAATTAAATTGCACTTGAGAGTTTTGAACTTGAAACTGCAATATCGTAGAAAAACTAGCATTTCCTACTCGAGATGAATACGTTTTTTTCGATCGTGAACTTGCCCCACTCGCCGCTAACGCGGCTCTTGAACAACTGTCCACTCACGAAAAGAACGGTATTTTCATCTCTTGTTGCAAAATATACTATTAGTACCTAAGTTATTCATAAAACTGTTCCTTCTTCCGAATGCTGCAACTCTGTAAGGAAGGATTCATGCTTATATAATTTTTTTTTATTGTTGTTCTGATATAAAGAACCTCTAATAAAAATATTGTCTAAGATTTTATTAACATCCTGCGTAATTTTGCAAAATAAATTTTTCTTCTAGAATTCAAGTTTCGAAAACTTTAGCACAACTAATTTATATACAATTTTAGAAAACACAATAAAATTCCCAAATCGGACAATGCTAAAAAGGTACTTCAGAAATTGTTTTTTTGTAATATCAGAAAATCTGCTAAATAATCGTAATCAAATCATTTTAATTAAGGAAAACCATTTTTATAGCTTTATCATACTTTCCTAAGACGCTAGGCTAGAACCGCCACTATTTACCACACGTTTCTATTTACTGTATTTCACTGTGTTTAGGTTCTGATTATGATGTGCAAAATAAATATAATAACTTATTTTTTTTAATATAAAATAAATTTTCTGTATATGTGAGTTCTTTAAGAGAGGTCTCAGTAATTAGGCTTTTATATTAAAACGAGAATATTTATTTCACAATTTCCAAACACTAATCTAAGATATTTTGATTTTTGTTTTTCATTTTTTATCTAATTTTTCTGTTTTTATCTTCGGCATATTCTTCTTCAGCTTTTTCTCCCGTTGTTGTTTTAGTCTTTTTTCCAGCTTTTTTTAGCTTACGGGATCAGATAAGCACAACAGAGTGCGTAAGACAATTGAAAAGTAAAGAAAACAAAATAGCATTAAGGTTCTTTCAATCTTTAAATCTAAATTATTACTTTTTAAAAAGTATGCCATTTTTATCGGAAATGTAAGAACTCATTTTACATGCTTCATTTCACAATTAGAATTCAAAAAATTTTCAAAATTAAAATTTTTTGAATACTGTTTTGCTATAATTTATTCAAAGTAATCAAGGATTTTTCAATTTTTAATTATTAACTTGGTAACATCAAACGTTGATGATCTTACAGCTCTGAAATAAACCAAAGTTCTATAGCAATAGAAATGAAATTTACAAATAGCTTGCTTTCTTTTGCTCTTGTGTTACCGAAACTATTTCAATATTTCAAATCAGTTCGGTAACCACTTTTATTTAAAATAATCTTACGTTGACATTGTTAACACATATTACGCAAAATTCAAAAATAATGCAGTCATTTTATAAAAATACTAATTTATTATACGTTAATAATCGAAATATATAATACACAATACATATTGTTTAAATTGTACGTACAAAACATTAATGTCTAATCACTAAAATCTATATTTACTGATATTTATTTAAATTAAATACAAAAACAAATCTATGCTAAAATCTTAAATAACTAAATAGGCAGGGTACCCTGTTGTCCACCGCGTCTTCTTACTCCCATCAAAAGTTTTCCGCTTAGGAATGTCGATGGGTGCTGACACAATTTTATTATTCGGCCGAACAACTGTTTCGACGTCAAATTCATCCTGAATTTTGATATGTTCACTGGAACTACAACTTGAATCACTTTTCGAGCGAAACCTGGCCGATAAGCGTTTAATGAAACCTGGGGTTTTCTTATCTTCTTGACATGCTTCAAGCTGCATCTCCATCCGGTTTTTTTTCATATAATTGTGGTGGGTCTCCTTCTTCATTTTTCTTCTTATACGGTTAATTACATTGCAAATGTATTTTTTGATGCTTGGCATTTTGATTTGACTCATCGCAAGTTGTTACAATATAGGTAGCAGGTAACTAACTGTCCGTGTGGTAATTAGTATATGCACTGACAAAATCGTCAATTGCAGAATTTAGATACCACCCTTAAGTTACATCGGGTGAGTTTATGTTATTAGAAAGTTAATTACACCAATCACAACGCTTGTTTTTCTTGAAAAAATGTGGAAGTGGGATTGTTTTGGTTATTCAATTACAGTATTATTTACGGAAATTTTGAATAAATATCTAAAATGCTATTGATTTCTATGATACAATTTAGGTTTAACATCGACAGAATTTTTGATTTTTCAAACGCATTTTTTCGTTTACCTAAAATATAAAATATTTAGAACATAAATGTATGTAGTTTTGGCAGATCTGAAAAAAATCCGAGGCAAAATAAGCCGAAAAAATAGCCGAGGAAAAAAGCCGCGATTAAAGTCGTGGAAGAAAAGCATAGAAAGAACCGAAGAAAAAGTCAAATGTTAAAAAGAGCCATTCAAAAAGTCTATAGATTTGTATTGAGAAGTTGTGATACAAATATTCTCCACAAAAATAAAAATTGTAGACTCCACAATTGTGGAGTGGAATATGGAAGACCAAAATTTATAGCGCATATATAACAAGGGTATAAAAAAATCGATTTATGTACAAAAAATTTAAACAATCAGCAATTTTTTTTAATTGAACTGATTTTTTAAAAGTCAATCAATTTTTTTAATTTCAATCAATTTTTATGAGATTATTATTTAAAATGTAACAGAAATTTTTATGCGTGTAGTCTTAATGTAAAGACGCAGTTAATATAATCTGCATTAAATGTACGCATAAGTACTGAGAATAAACCTTTATATTTTAAATTAAAAGCACCAATTGAAGCCTTTTTTTCTGTTTTTTTCTCTCGGTTTTATTTTCGGCTATTTTCCTAGGCTTTTGTTCCTCGTCTTTTTTCCTCGGATTTTTTTTACCGGCTTTTTATTCGTCGGTTTTTTCCCTGGATTGTTTCAGACTTTTTTCTTGGTTGTTTTTCAGCCTATTGTTTCTAGATCTATGTTTTTCTTATATTAAAATGTTTATGTATTTTAGTTTGATTTAAATATACACTGTGTCCATAAAGTAACCCCCCCCCCAACTAACTTTTAAATGACTTGATATTTTTCGACAAAATTTGGTGTGCTGTAATAGTACTATTTTTCAGATTATATTATAATTTTGTACCATCCAAAAAGGCGACTGGGTGCCATTTTAAATTTTTTTTAAATAGAAAGGGGGGTCGAGTGACACCTCATTTGAAAGGTCTTTTAATTCTGCGTCTGATCCTAGAGTTTCAAAGAAAAATATTGAGCCATAACAAAATGGCGGATTGTAAACCAATGGACTCACTCAGTTCAAAATTGTTTTGATTTTCTTATCCAGTAGTCCACTTTTTCATTTGCAGGACTAAATTTTCCCAGAAATAACTCAAGTGGCTTAAAATAATATTGAAAACGTTATGTTCCAACAAGACGGTGCGCCGCCTCATCATTATAGGCCTGGTTTTGACTTTCTCAACGAACATTTTTTTGGCAGATCGATTGTTAGGCGGGGGCCTGTAGAATAGCCGGCTCACTCCCTAGATTTAACTTTCTTAGATTTTGTTCTATGGGAATATCTGAAATCGAAAGTGTACAGAACCCGTCCAGAAACAATTGAAGAACTGGAGTAACGCATTACAGAAGTTTGCAGAATTATCACTCCAGAAACTTATGAAAATGTAAGGCAGGAATTTCATAACCGACTTTTTATGTGCCAAGAAGTTAATGGTAAACATTTCGAACGCTTAATTTAATTTGTTTTTGCTTTAATTCTTAGTTTTTTAAATAGACTTCTTTATCTTCAAACATTGTCATTTTGTTATGGCTGAATATTTATTTTTCTTCGAAACTTTAGGATCAGACGCAGGACTAAAAGATCTTTCCAATGAGGTGTCACTCGACGCCCCTTTTTATTTAAAAAAAAAAATTAAAAAAGCGCCCCATCGCCATTTTGGATGATACAAAATTTTAATATGGTCTAAAAAATAGTATTTAGTTTCCCATTACAGAACACCGAATTTTGTAGAAAAATATCAAGTCGTTCAAAAGTTAGTTGGGGGGGGGGGGAGTTACTTTATGGACACAGTGTATACTTTTTTTGATTTTATGTCTAAGCTTACGCATTATCAAATAAAACTAATATGAATAAGTAGTAAGTAATAAGAAGTAAATCAAGAGTTTGTTTATTTGTTTTTATTTTAAGTTTCATTCAAATATTTGTTTACCATATCCAAGCTTGGTAACCATTAACAACGCAATTCTAAAAGCCTACCTATTGTTTAGTAAATAATGAGCTAAATAGTTCAAAACAACTAAAAACTCGTTTTGAATGTAGATTCCCAAAGAGGAGGGGGTGAATTTCCGGGAGGCTAAATTTCCGTGATTCTAAATTTTCTGGAAATAATTTTCCGAGGGCTAATTTACCGGAGCCAAAGTGTACGGATGCCACTTCTCCGTTAGCTAAATTACCTAAATTTTGCAAAAACATTATAAAATTCTCTCTGTTTCACAATAATTTCCGTTTGAAAATGTTGTCCAGGGGCGGCACAAATTGGAAAAGCGGCGCTGATACTCCTTGCTAAATAACTTTTTTCTGTAGTTTTCTGAAAAATGTTCTATTTGTATACAAAAATACACAAGAAAAGGTACTCTAGTGGAACGTCGGTATAGCTAAAGATTTTCGTATATGTATACTCTGTTAAGGTTTTGTTTTTGATTTCCTTAAATTAACCGTCGATTTTGTTGTAGGAAAAAATTACGAGAGATTCCAAAATGTAAACGCCAGCACAAAATTGATTCAGATAGAAAATCGCAATTTATGTTTGGAATTTAATTTACAAAATGACAATTATTTATTTGCTTTGTGCGTAACTAAGGAAAAAAACGAAACATGGAAGAAATTTAATCCACGGTGGTGATTGTCGGAAATCACCTGGGTGAGATGAATTTCCGTGAAATCAACGTTGGCAGATAAGCTATAAATATTCAAACTTGATTTGTTGAAAAATATCAAATGCGGTTTTCATATATAAACTATTAAGTGATGGTTTTGATTACCGGAAATTTACTGCCTGGACTGTCAAGTTGTCTTTTTGCAACGAAAATCTTGTAGCAAAAAACAGCTAGACATTCTAGAAGGTAATTTTCCGTAGCAAATAAAAACCAGCATGAAATAGATCCAGCTAGAAAATTGCATTTTGTGCTTGGAATAGAAATTTAAAGAATAATAATTATTGTGCGTAACTAAGGAAACAAAACGGAAACACGAATGTTTTGTGCGTAACTATAAAGAAACGAAACGGAAACATGGGAGAAATTAAATGCACGGTGGTGATTTTTGGAAATCACCATGGCGTGATGACTTACCATGAAATCAATGTAAGAATGGCAGATAAGCTAAAAATATTCAAATCTGATTGGTTGAAAAACATAAAATGCGATGTTGAGGATAATTGATTGTTGTAAAAAATCGAGTTGCCTTGAATATCTAAGTGCTTCCTAAAAATGTGCAAATAGTGTGTAGGATGGTTGGTAAAAGGTAAAATAATTCAAAGAACGAAATCCACGCATAACATCCAGCAAAACAATCCAGGGTAAAGAAATCCAGAGGAAAAGAAATCTTCGAAACAAATCTATAATATAAAATGTAGTTGTTTCAACATTTCAGTTTTGTGGAATTTCTTATAGTGGAATTGCTTTAATCTCAAAACTTTCTAAATTTAAGGTGCGGTGTAGATAAAATATGCAACAATATTACTACCCTATCTTTACAATCCCATCTTGTTTCTTCGAAAACGTTATTTGGAATTTTTGCTAATTCCTCATAACAATGATTGTGCTAAGTGTTGGCCAATGACCGATAAATATAATTATTTATTGCATGAATTAGATGGTAGATGCTTATTTAAATTAGAAATTATTATTTCTGTATTTATTAATTGATTCCTGTGCAGGGTATGTCACTTGATTTAAATAAGGCATTTAAATCGCGATTTAAAACAAGTGTTTAAAAAAATTATTGTTTAAATCAAAATTTTAAAACCAGAAAACCAAGTACCCCAGAAAGTCAGAACCTGAGGATGTAAGGGATTACGAATTTAACTGATCTTTGCTAGCCTTTTTCAAATTTCAAATTTTTACCGAATTATGTCTTTCAATTCACCAATAAACATCCTCATTCAAAAATTTGAAGTTGCAGCACTGCTATGATATTTTTGTTCTTTAATTCATAAATTAAATTCAATTAGAAAAATTATGAAAATACATCTGAATCAAAAAAGTTAAATAATCGATTCAGATAAAAACAAATACATTCGTCCAAATTAATATTATGTTACTGTCTTTGTATGTTTTCGGTAAACATAATAAAAAATTAAGGCTCAATTAGAAATAACATTATTTAACTATGTAATGTAAGTTTTTATTTATTTATTGTATTTCGTATTTTTGTAATTTAAATTAGTTATTGAAAGTCAGTAGTTGGTTTTTCTAAACAAATTCTCTATTTTGAATATGAATACAATTAAGTCAAAAATTGGGCTAAATAGCAAATTCAAATCTTTATATTATAGCATATTTGCCCAACTCTAGTAATAATAATAAATAAACAATTACAATTTACATTTTGGATTTTTTTTCGGAGGCATTTGTCTTCTGAGTTTTTTTCTTGTATTTTTTCCCTAACATTTTCTGTAAATTTTTTTCTTGGATTGTTTTATCTAGAGTCTGGATGGTTCTACACGAAATAATACCCGTAGGAAGAAGGCTAGCAGAGTTTATGTGATTTTTTTATTGTTCAGAGCGTTAAACTGACACTCAAAGTGTGTAACAAGTATTTCTGCATTTTAAGGAAACAATCAGACCTTTAAGACGACTACGTTTTTTACAAAAATTAAATTAATTTAAAAAACCCTGGATTAAGCGAGTTTTAACCACAGTGTCTAAATCATAATGTATAGAAATGAAGTTATTTAGAAAATAGTACCAGTTCCAGCGCGTTTGTGCCACCCTTGCAGAAAATAAATATAGTTAATATAGATGGAAATACACTTAAGGTACATAAATGCTTTTCTGCAAATAAGGAAAGGTGTCATTAACTTTACGTTAGACTTGGCGCTACAAACGTAGAAAAGATCAATAAAGATTTAAATCTTCTGACGACCGCGACCTTTAAAAGGTTACAATTAACCAGGTAGAGATGACTTACCAGCAAGATAATAGAGTTGTTAAATACAACTGGTAATAAAAGCCTAGCTTTTTCTTTTAACAGATTAATGTTACATGTTTCACAGTAATGGTGATGAGTATTTGTTTACTTAAATTTCACCAACATTAGTTAGGTACAGCTACTTACTAATATTAAGATAACAGGTATTTCACGAAAACACGTTGTTTTGCGGTACAGTACCCCACTGTAGATAAAAGGTTGATTTTATTTCTTGTAACTCTTTACCTGGACAAGAACATTTTGATTTCATTTAATTGTAAACACGTCTATATAGAAAACAAGCAAATATGTCTACTCGAAAAGAGTTTTTATCATCTGCAGCTATTTATTTGTATAAAATTGTATTAATTGCCACTACGTATTTTTCTCTTACTTGCAATTTTTTTGATAGAAAAAATAAATAAAACCACAGTCGCCCACCACTAGGTATATTGGAAAAATATTAGTTTAATGATTTTAATTTGGCTACATGTTTCGGCCTACAGCCATCTTCAGGCTTAATTAAAAACTTCAATAAGTTAGAATATCTAGGTGACATAAAAAGTTTTGGTTTCGAAATCCAATAATATAAATAATATGATGTAAAATAAACGAAGAAACTTCAAAATATAAAAAGGAGATAAACTAAAATTGTATTAACGCTGCATAAAGATGAAAAGAGAAAATTCATAATTACACTAAGTTATACCGCGATGATACATAATTAATTTAAATTCTGTAGCATCGGCGTATAACTTTGTGTAATTATGTTCAATTTTCATCTTTATGTAGTGTTAATGCAATTTTAGTTTATTTCATCTTCATGTTTTGTAATTTCTCTGTTTATTTTACAACATATTTTTATATTATTGGATTTCAAAGCCAAAACTTTTTGTCTCACCTAGAGGTTCTACCTTATTAAAGTTTATAACTAAGCCTGAAGATGGTCTTAGGCCAAATATGCAGCCACATTATCAAACTAATATTTGATCAATACATCTAGTGGTGAGACTGTGTGGTTTTATTGAAAAACATAAACGTCACTTATGAGAATATGGACCCTTTATCCAAATTACATTTTTCGTGTTATATTCTTAAATTTAAACGGTTTACAATTTTTTTCACGATCTAAACAGTATTTTAAGTACATACTTTGCATCCAAACTGCAAATACACGCTTTTTTTCTGGTTAAATCGACTTCGTATTTTTTATATAGATTTTAAGAATCCAATGGTAAACAAAAATTAAGTGAAAATTTTGTATAAGTCAGTTTTTAACACAAGGCGAGAAAGTGCCGGAGAAATACTTTTAATTACCTATAAAATTGATACTATTATTTAAAAATAGTTTCGTGATAATTAATGAGTATCTGTATATAAAATACTTAATTACTTTAACAATATCTATTTATTTTAACTTTATACGTATTTCGGCATGTTTACATGCCATTGTCAAAGGTTATACGAAAAAGTAAACTGTTTACTTTTTCGTATAACCTTTGACAATGGCATGTAAACATGCCGAAATACGTATAAGGTTAAAATAAATAGATATTGTTAAAGTAATTAAGTATTTTATATACAGATACTCATTTAATATGGACTTTAACGAATTAAAGCTGGAATTGATAAATTTCGTGATAATTACCTACAGTAATAACTAATATTACCACTAACTCAGGCAAAAATAATCGAAACATTTTTCTTCGTATTTCCTATATAGATTAAAAGTTATTTATCACATTTTCAAACTTATTTTTATATCAAAGTTTTCCACTACTTTGGCCACAAAGGCCAAAAATACCCAGAAACACGATGCCCAATTCATAACGCCTAATTATTTAGGAGGGCCATATTGCCCACTATGACCATAACGCCTAAACAATATTCGCGAATATTCGCAACAAAGAATAAATTTCATTTTACATCACTATTGGGGTGTAACATATTAATAATAAGATGCTTTTGAATATATGATACCTAACAATATTTAAAGTAGAGGAAAGTCCAGGCGAAGTGCTTCGCTCATTTTTTATTTGATTTATATTTTTCTTTAAATTTTTTTAATGTATTTTACTAATAGATGATGAGTAGCAAACAATCAGTTAGTTACTCATTTCAATCCATAATACCTTGTATCCTAATTTTCAATCAAGTATCCCCTGTTACGAAGGCATTGTTTTTATAAAAAAATAAGAATGGAATCGAAAAAGATTTTAAAGCAATTGTATCGCTTCTTGTTCTCACTTGTCTATTTACTTTAATATTTTTCTTTATTCAGTGTGTAATTTTTGTTATAGTTTTATAGAAAATATGCTGGTCCAAAATGTTTGTGGATACTTAGTTATTACTTTAATATAGACGATAAACCATAGATAAAAAGTATAATACCCTGTCACACATAAAAGTATACCTAACAACAAAATATAGACAACCGCTTGCAGTTTTAGAATTACTTTTAATGTGCTAAAGACCCTCAGTTCGATTTCTAATAAAGTTATAAATCTCTGAAGAGTTTCACTTTTACGAATCTTAAACAACTATTATTTCTAATTCAAATATTCTATATCTTTTACTTACTAAATTAAACTATTGTTATTGAACTTGTAGCATTTTACAAATAGAAGTAGGTTGTTACGGCGTCAATGATTTTTTTGAAAAATTTTCTTGTAGATGTTATGCGTGGTTCTATTTGCTCATACCATTTAAAAGAAAACTCACTTTGAATATCACAGAGAACAGTAGACCAGTAGGCTTGGATACACAAAATAAAAATAATGTAATTTTATAAAGTAATTTATTAAAAAAGCGAAAATTGTATGAATATATACAAAAAATTTGGCCACCATGAAAATATATACAAAATTTTGAAATAAGATAATGTACAAATTAAAAACGAAACATTTCTACACACCTACAATATTACATGAACAAATTCACCGCATATTCGTCACAATATGTTTTACAATATTTCGGATACATTTACAAACAATTTCATTATCACTTAAAAGCAATGAGAATATACACACACGTCACTTATCCTAATTTTTTATTTAATATGGAATTCACATTAACAACCATTTCTTGTAAACTTTCGCGAAGTAGTTTCAAATCATTTTTGTTTATACCATCTGAATCGAAACTGTAGTCTTCAACAGGAGTGCCTTGGGATTTCCGTCGGATGGTGGAAATTCCTTTTTTTGCAGGCAAAGAACCGGAACTGGATTTCCCATACCTTGTCTCGCAGAGGTGGTGCGGAATAATTTGAATTTTGGTAGATGACTCTTTCAATTGAGATCGAAATTCAGGCTGTGCTGTAAAATCACGTGTTGATGACGACAGTTTCTCAAGTTCGGATTTTGCAGTTTTGGTTTCCCTCAGAGAAGAACATCTTCTTTGAAATATAGGAATATTTGACTTTCCTTTGGCTGCTGGCTTGGTTTTCGATGCAGATTCACCATTTTCTTGATTTCTTGAAGCAAGTTGAAGTTTTGCAGTAGGTTCGCTGTTGTCTTGATCGTCTGCAGCAGATTCAGGTTTTGATGTTAATACACATGAAGATGGTTTTGACGAATTGGTTTTAGCACTGGAAAATGCTGACGATAAAACTGTTAAAAAGTTTGTTCGTTTTGCGGCTGTCTTCTGTTTTTCCTCCTTGGTAATATCTTGAGCACCTGTGATGTGGCCATCCACGACTTCCTCCACGATGTTCTCCCTCAAACTTGAACTTTTTCTCAACAACGAAGACGTTATGTTTTTTATTTCTTTCACCACTTGACAAGGGCAGCTGTGTTTTTCATTACCTGGGCGGTAAATATGTTTGATGGAACCTTCCATGTTAGTGTTGTCTGATACTTGCACGAAAGGTCGCAATTAACAGAATTAAAGACAACACTAAAACATTTGGTTATATTCATCGTAAGATGAAGGGGGTGGAACATAGGGAAATCTTATTGGTTAATTCAGAAATACAGCCCCCTCTCCTGCTCATCCAATCACCTAATTTCCCATTAAAAGAAAGCTGTTAAAATTTCTTGTTGCCAACTAAGTAGGTAACTTAAAATTATCCTCTTTATGAGTTTTGCATTTACTGAAATTTTGTTACTTGAACTATATTGGAAAATAATCACTTCAAAATATGTAATTGGAACAAAATAATAATATTATTTGTCATATTTTATAGATACAAATACAAAAACGGTGTCTTTAGTTACAAATAATACAGTACAGCGTAATTCGTAACATTTTGAGGATGAGCTTAGCACCTAAAACCAATAAAATGCGTTTCTATAAACATGGGTTTGAAAACGCTTCCTTACAGAGTTACAGGCTCCTGAAAATACAGCAGTCTAATCACGTTTTTGACGATAAATTTTGCAATAGTCGTATTAAAATAATTTACTTCTGTATCTGAGCATGACTTTATAAACTTAATATACTAAATAATTTTTGTTTAAGTGTATCAAGTCATGATGGTCTGACTGTTTTTTTAAGATGTCCAAATAGTTTTCACAGACTGTGAGAGTAAAACCGACACTTTTATAGAATGAAAACGGTTCTTTCAAATATTAATTCAGAAACGTTTTGTTAGGAAGTTACAGTCTCCAATATTATGAAGAGTTTTAATAATGTTTATCAAAACTTTCTTTATTTCCGCATTTCCAGAAAACGCTCGAAAATTTATGGCAACTTGATTTTTCACATAATAGTATATTATAATACAAGTGTATAAGAAAGCCTTTAAAGCACGCGCGACGGGTTTAAAAGCACAAGGCAAAGCCGAGTGCCTTTTAAAGGAGCAGTCCTTTAAAGGCTCTTATACACGTGTATTATACACTATTTTTTATTATACCTGCACTACAATCTAAAAATTATAACAAAAAAAGGAAATTGAAATCCCTTTTTCGAAGTAATCTGTGTTATTAATCGTTGATATAGAAACGGTTGTTTATTTACGAATTTATCATTGTTCAAAATTTGTAGGTGAATTTGTTGTTACCTAGGCAACTTTAAAGCACTAGTGCTTTAAAGGCCCGGTTTTGCACGCTTTTTAGTTTCAAAAGCAGAGATTATGATTCAGGTATAATAAAAATTAATTTATCTCGAAAACTGTTAGATTTAGGGGCTTTCAACAACTCTATCTTTATTTTATATTTTTGTATTTTCTAAAGAAAAATTTACAAGAATTGTAAAGTTTAAAATGTTTCGAAGAAAACACTATCGGATTGTATAAACCTAGTATTACAAATTTGAATTTGAATTCTTCAATTTTTATTTGGATATAATTTTAATTTTGTACATCCAATTATTGTTGGAATATCCATATTTTTCTATATTAAATCTCACCAGAAAAAATTGTTCATAATGTATTACAGTCAAAATGTAGGGACTATGTGTAGCTTAATAATGTATTCAATTTTTTAACTGTTTTTACTCTTTGATCGTGCGTTAAATGAAACACCGACATAATTGTAGGCCGTTTCTAGATCTCTATATTCCATTAAAATTGATGTGTAACACACGCGTATACAGACAGACATATTTTGGGTCTCTTTTATCTAAAACTTGTCTTTCCGTCACTATCTCAAAAATCTATACAGAGCGAGTCAAAAGTGTGAAAACACCGATTTTGTGCTGTTAGTACTCATTTTAGACAAAAAGTTTCACAGAAAAGTTTTTCTAGTAGTTTTTATCTATGTATATGGGGACGTATAAATGTTTTTCCATTCAGCTGTTTTTGAGAATACATCACGAAAGATTTTTTTTAAATATACTAATCTATTCTTTTTCCATCTGTTGGATAGAGTATTTTTTGACTTTACAGCGCTATAAATGACGTTACGTAAGAAGTGTTATGAGAACATTCTGCTTAAAGAAAGCGGAAAGTTGTAATTTGAAACTAGTCTCCGTTAAGGTAAATAACAAAAAAAGGATCGTATTTAGAAAAATCATGTGTGCCGTCATGACTCAAAAACAGTTTAGCAAAAAAGATTGTATACGCCAGTATGCATCTAGATAAACGCTTGAATTTTTATTTGAAACATTTTTTTGCAATGAATATTAACGGCAGAACATTGACTTTATACTTTTGACTCGCTCTGTATGCTGTTTTAGCGGTGTACTCGTTTATTAGCAATGTTGTTGAGAAACGGTTTCTTTTTTCTAATACACAGTTAAAAGTTAATAACTGTAAAGATAAAATAGGTACTCAAATAACTTTATGGATTATCCATTCAAAATACCGGGTGTCCCAGAAGTTACTGACCCATTTTAACTGCAAATATCTCCGAACTAAGAGGCGATAAAGAGATGCGGTTTTCACTGAACAATTTCTTTAAAAAAAAGTGTTTTTCGATATAAATGTTTATTCAGTAAAGTCTTATATAGGGTGTTTTAAAAAAACGGTCATTTTCAATTGCAAATATCGTCGATTTTTTTAATAGAACACCCTGTATATTTTGATACTATCTGAAAGGTGAACTCTTCCTCTTTCCGAAAATGTATAATTTGTTGCAGTTGAATTGAAAAATGAGTGAGTTATTTGGTTTTTAACGATAGGCATTTACGGGTGTTAATGTTAAAGCAAGCTTTGAAATTTTTATAATGTCAGTGAACTGACACAACGAACTGTCAAAGTAATTAATTCTGATTTGAATAATTCTTAAACGGCTGTTGTTAATTTTTTTTTCAATAATGGTCCGATTTACTTTAATTGAAAAATCAAAAACTGTTATCGTATGCTAAGTATGAATCGATTGTTGATACTAAAAGAAGATTTCGTGCGGTATTTAGAAAAAAACCGTACTTCTTCCAAGAACTGAGAATTACTGGTAATGTCTACACAGACATGTTAGAAAATTACTTATACCCACAACTGGAACAAGATGCCGTCATAAACTCTGTTTACTTTCAGCAGGATGGTGCGCCGCCACACTATTCACTTGTGGCTAGAAATTCTGTTGCTGAAACATTTGGAGATAGGTGGATTGGGAGAGCCGGACCAATTGAGTGGCCTGCCCACTCACCATATCTGACGATTCCAGACTTTTTTTTATCAAAGATAGATGTTATAATCCTATCCCAGAGACTCTGGAACAACTGCGATGTAACATTGTCCGAACATTTTAAGAAATTACCCCGGAAATGTTGCGAAAATCTTTTGACAATTTCTTGTTCAGGTTGCAAAAATGTATAGACCAAAATGGACAACACTTGGAACATCTTAAAGATTTTTATAAATGTAGCTAATTTAGAATGTTAATTTTTATTAAAATTAGGTATTATTCTTTCAATTTTGTCTTGTTATTTTCTACAAATAGGTAGTTATCGGATTTCTAATGCCAAAACTTATTAAGGGTCAACATGGATCAGAAATCTGTACCTAATGAACGACCATTCTTAAAAACCAAATAACTCACTCATTTTTCAATTCAACTGTAACAAATTATACATTTTCGGAAAGAGGAAGAGTTCACCTTTCAGATAGTATCAAAATATACAGGGTGTTCCATTAAAAAAAATCGACGATATTTGCAATTGAAAAAGACCGTTTTTTTAAAACACCCTATATAAGACTTTACTGAATAAACATTTATACCGAAAAAAACTTTTTTTAAAAAGAAATTGTTCAGTGAAAACCGCATCTTTCTATCGCCTCTAAATTCGGAGATATTTGCAATTAAAATGGGTCAGTAACTTCTGGGACACCCGGTATTAAACGCCCCGTGTAAGTAAAACCAGTAAACGTTTAACGGGAACCCCGTTTAACTACGAACAAAGTATGCAGTGGCAATCAGTAGTAAACGTACTTACTTACATAAGAAAATAATCTTTTATCGAATTGCAGTGTACAACGTAAATTTATCATCAACAAAATCAAATGAAATGTTTTTAATTTCTAAATTGAATTTTAAGAAATACATATTCATTTTAAATGAGCAATACTGTTAAACAGAAAAATGTAACTTAAAGGAAAAGAAAATAATCACTTTTATCACCAATGTGCCAATATCACCCTATCGCAAAACGTCACGTTGTCATTAACTCATTATTCATTAGTCATTAGCTATACTAGACTGTTAAGTAAATAATTCTACCTGTCTAATGTTACATTTCAAAGGTTATCACAACTTTTAATCCTTATTGGTATGTTGTACTTTAGTAGCATTTTAATTCTATTGTTACGTTAATGACTAGATTTGTTATTTTCAGAAATGCATCTTAATGTTTTCGTTTAATTTCTGTTTGTTGCTTTAATTTTAATATAGCATGCTATGAAGCAAACCTACCGCTAAAACGCCATGGATGTCGCACTTCTGTATTGTTATCATATTATGACAGTGCGGCATCCATGGTCTTCTTGAGGTGCTATGTTTGATCGCTTATTATGCGAATAGGTTAAAGGATACCCTTTACGCAGCGAAAATTGTTACTAGCTCAACAACATTTTTACTTCTCTATACTTTCAGTTACGGAAGTGATAATTTCATAAGAAAATTCAAACTCGAGATTTTAACGGAAACACATGTTTTAGATATCTAGGAACCCCAAAAAAGTGATTTTTTGAGAATGTTTGTATGTGGGTGGTATGTTTGGTAGGTATAAATTGCAATATTGGTTCAAGGGCGCCAAAGACGCGAAGCACTTGATTTGGGGGTCCTGTAAACCCCCCTAATATACGTCACTGTGGTTGGTGTTTGATTACCAGCAGTAATTCAAAAATCAGTTAATTGAAATGCCGGGTGATCGTAAAAAAAATGATTCAAAGCAGGCCATGACCGAAGTGTTAAAGTTGGCAATACTTAATATAAGCCAATATTGTCAAATGTTGACAGCTGTAAAAATTTTTGGTTATACATTTAACTTAATGTATCTACCAATAATTTTAACAGCTGTCAACATTTGACAATTGGCTTATATTAAGTATTGCCAACTTTAACACTTCGGTCAAGGCCTGCTCTGAACCATTTTTTTACGATCACCCGGTACATGCATATGCCAAAGAAATAAATTGTAGACTACGTACCAAAATTTATATTCTACATTTTTTCAGATACATTGAAAAGTATTTATCTGTTTACCCCTATGGCTCTCATAAAAGCTGACACAATGTTAAATTTAATTTAACACAAAATTTCATGTTATGTAAAAGCTGGTATCATTGCATACCCCCAAAAAAATTCAACTAAATTTAACATGATGTTATTTATTTTTTTTTTCTATTTATTTGTAAATTCGCCGCGAAATGTTCTGCAAAATTTAGCATCAAGAGTGTTTCATGCGTTATTTGTTACAGAATAGGGCGCTATAGAAACGTGGCGAATCACTCGTTGAAAAAAAGAAAAACTGGATATATTCTTTTATCGGCGTCTTTGAAGCATATCTGAATCTATGTGTGGATGCGCGTCGTTCTTAGTACAAATAATTTTTCACCGAAACGGATATACAAATAACTTCACTTATATTTTGTTTTTTTTTCATTTTTGCCGCTTCTGCAAATTTGCTGCTGTAAGCTGCTGAATAGCTAATTAGGCCCTGGTCTAAGGTCCAGACTGTTGGGAACATTATCTACTGCCAGAGGCATAGAATTTGCTCTGAATGTTTGTACAATTTGTTTGCGCATGTTGAAGAAACATTCAGACCTTGAGGCAACTTGATTTTACACAAAAATTGAATGAAAACCGTAGGGTTTAGAAACTTTTAATAAGTGGTTTTATGCATGCTTTTATTCAAGGAATAAGTTTAAAAGCTACTAAAAATCTTATTTGGAAAATTATATTAGTGTTAGTGTTCCCTAATTTATACTGCTGCTGAAGATATTTTTCAAAAGAAAACTAATCTGAAATATTAACTATGATTTTTCGTCTTATTTTTAAGTGAAATTAATTATGACTGTTGCTATACACGCATATTTTATATTTTTGAATGATAGCTTAAAATTGTATTTTAGTGTATTACGAAAATTCACCTTGCGGACATCTGACTAAAAAAATGGGCGAAACAGGCCGCTGGTACTTTCTCATACTTTTTACGTTTTAAATGTTCGCGCGCCAGTACGTAAGTTAATAACATTGTTTTTACAAAAATTAAAGCAAGACAAAGAATAAAAAAATAGTAACGCCCCAGCGCTGACTTGAACTCGCGACAGCCTATGCAATAGGATATCGTGTATCGTATAAGAATAGTGCTATAATAAGTAGGGTTAGCCGCATAGAATAAGAACACGGCAAAGGCTTTATTTTAAGAGTTATCAAGAATATGCAAAAAATGAAAAATATATTTTTTAACTAGAGCTAATTAATAGTCGTAAATAAAAACACGTAAACCTTCCGAAAATTTGTTGTTAAAATTAAAAAGTATCGTTTTTTTCACTAATTTAATAATATTTGAAAATTCTTGCTAATTCTAATAAATTACTTCAAATAGGCTGTCAAACTGTTTAAAGTGTATAACAATTTTGGTTTGCGTTTCTTAATAAATAATTAATCAATTTGAAAATTTTCAAAAATTCCTAGAGGGCGTCACAGTAAAATTTGGGAGATAAGTAAAAAAATTGTAGTAAGAAAGTTTTTAAAAAAGAGTGGGGGCAGATTTTGAGAAGTAATTTTTAGAAGAGTTCAAAAGTTTTGAGAAGCTAGTATATTTACAATTTTTATATTTTTATAAATATGTTTACATCACTTGATTATACTTATTAAAGACTATCAAATAATAAGACAATTTGTATATTTAGTTTTTGTGTGATCGCGCATTAAAGTTTTAATTTTTTTAAATTCGTAGCGGCTTTCATTTTGAAGATTCAGCATTTGGAAAAAAAATTGATTTGTCTTTAGATGCACTACAACGCTGTGTATTCAAAATTTCAAAAAAGTGTTTAAAAGATAATCTGTACCAAAACAAAACAGGTCTAATTTCTGTTTCCGGTTCCGATTGACAACCTTACAAAGACTACCTGCAATTAAAACTCTTCTACACACAAAATCTTATAAAAATCAGGCAAAGGGTTCCGGAGATATAAGGAAACGAACACAACCACCCACAGACAGACATTTAAAAAAAAAATATCTTTTTTTGTTCCTTGGACCCCAAAACTAGTATTTCCGTTAAAATATGAAATTCGAAAATTTGCATGAAATCACAGCTTTGTTTATTTCAGTAGAAGTATGGGAAAGTAAACATGGAAATTGTATGTTGGATGCATCAAAATTTCAGAATATACAACTCTTCTTTTTAAATTTAATTTTTTATTAATTGCTATCTATAACTAGTAACGAAATATAAATATTTCAACGCAGATCTTGATAGAGGATGCTAAGAAAAATGCGGGTGTCTTTGTTACAGCTTAAATGGCAGACGTTACGATTTGAGTTTTCGCTTTAATGTCCTTACACGAAAGTTGCATGCCGACAAAAAAATCTTAAGAGGCTGAAAACTTATAATATTAAAATTATTTTTGAAGCAGATAAAATAGAAAATTTTTGATCAAAAAAGACGATTTTCCAAGCCTTAAAGCAGCTTATTTTATTTAAACCGGAAATGTTCATGATAGCAAGTTTCCTCCGCTGGGGAGAGGTTTGCTTTATAGTTAAAAGAATTTGACCTAACCTCTTAATACATAGTTTTCTATAGCTATCAAAATTTTTTTAAGTTAATAATTGTTGTGAAAACTTTTGACAATAAGAAGTACTTATTGATTAATGATACAAAGAAAATAAACAAGTACAATTCTTAGATCAGTCATTTACAAATTTCTACACATTATTGATATATATTTGAACCAATAAACAACTAATTGACTTTATACTTGTTTCGTTATTTACATTACACAGCGTAGTTTACATTGTTATTTTAATATTTGTATACTGATTACCTGTTTGGATATGCTAATATTGTCAACTTCGTAAACAAGCAAAATTAAGGTTTATCAATTTGTTTCTCGCCTAATATATATTTTTTTGTATAATTACGGTTCGATAGCTAATGAGTAATGACATCCTGTACAAACAGCCCAAAAATTACTTAACTTCAAAACATTATGGTTGTTTAATTAAGTTTGTAAACATTCCTAACAATTTGACTAGTTTTAGACACGCTGATTTTAGTATTTGAATTATATTCAATAATGGTTTGTATCTCGATGCTAAATAATATTTTGTTCTATTAAAATCAACAAAATTTTTTTTGCTGGTTATTATACTAACAAAAAGGGATTAATGTTCATTAACCTGTTATTAACATAAAGGTACATTATACAAAAAAAAAATTAGTTCTACAATGTACTTTATTACACCATGCATTATTTTAAAATGTACAAAGCATTTGGCGGTACGTAACACATGTTGTAACAAAATCATGTAGATATGCAAAACATGTTTAAATATTTGTTATTAATCATGATAAAATATTCATACATTTTTTTGTATTTATTCAAGTTATGCGACGAAATACATGTTTACATGAGTAGGTGGGATATTTCGTTATACATTTTTACTTTCTCATACCTTCGGCATGGGGAAGTATTGATTTCATGAAAATGTTCGAAATCTAAATTTTAACAGAAATACACGTTTTGGGGCTCAAGGAATCCAAAAAAGTCTGGCTGTGCGTAGGTGGGTGGGTGTGTGACGCCTCTAAAGGCGAAAGTACAAGACCGATGTTGATAAAATTTTAATCAAAGGGTATACCGAAAATTTTAGTTCTAGGTGAGCTTTTCAAAAAAATCTGAAACCGGAAACGGAAGTTAGACCGCAACAACGTTTTGAAGAACTCGACTTTAACCTCGTTTACTTAAAAAGCAGCTTTCTGATCGGGATCAGCTACAACTTGTGTTTTAAGAGCCCTTTGTGGGTAGTATACGAAGTAAAATTAATTTCAAAAATCCGAAAACGATCGCAATGCAGCGCCATTGCGATCGTTTCTTCAAAGTTTTGATAATTTTCAAAAAAATATTATTCAAAAACTGCCCACACGATTTTTTTTAACTTTCTGGGCCGATCGAGATTGCAGTGAACTACAAATTTGTTTTTTACTAATTTCCCAGTTTTACGCTGACGCCTTACAGAAATTTTTGAAAAATTTGAAATTAAATAATTCAATAACGCAAACGCCGATCGTTGTAAATGTTTTTTGCAAACGTTTTCAGGAAACAAATGTTTCTAATTTTTCTTGCTTTTTTTGACAGAATAAGAAAAACATTTTTTAACAAACACGCTAAACGGTAATAATAAGTTTAAAATTAATTTTACAGAGGTGAATAATACTTATACATAAAATTATAGATTTTTCAGAAGGCTACAGGGAAGCCTGTCATTATCTTTTTTTAGGTTATTCACGTTGCTACAGAAATTGCGCACAATGTTTTCTTTCCTAAGGACAATTTTCTTTATTTACGTTTAAGGTAACAAATAGTTAGGTATGAAGTGAATATCATACGTGCATCTTTAATTGTTGCTTGTATTATAGTAAATGTTTAAAAGTTTGCTTAATTTTTGTTTATTTTTCCAAAAATTAAATGGTGGAAATGTTAGGGAGCGTAAGATGTTACCAATTACAATCTTAAAATTTTTGCGAACAGAGGATCATTTGCTATAACCAATGTTCAAAAAGGAGAATTAAATCAAAAACCCCATACGAAATGTTTCTAATTTCAACCTAAATATACCGCCATCTATATGTAGCGTATGTGCAAATATGCTACGGACCTTATGTGCAATCACTTTCGTGCGTAAATTGCCATCATTTAATTGGCACAGTTTTTCGTTGGCTTCATAACACATACAGAGCGAGTCAAAAGTATGGGACACGATTTTCTATCGTTATTATTTATTTAAGAAAACAATGTTTTAAAGTAAAGTTATAGGGGATCTAGAAAACCACATTGCAACATTTTATTTACAATTATACAAGGGATTTCATATAAGAGTGGCATACTAAACTTATGTTTTTTAAAAATCTTCGGCATTTGCAACGTCACTAAAAGAATTGGAAGGGCTGTATTGTCCTGGAATTAGACAAAATTTTTAAATTAAATGTTAAGTTATTATAACATTATTTCTTTAAATAGAAAACTCGGTATACTTTTGGATAGTCATTGTATAACGCTTTTTCCCGCCAAATGGTTATATCTAAAAACAACCGTTTTAGAGAAAATTAGTTTCTATAAGCAAAATTCAGGTAATTTCTTCAAATCTGGATACCACAGCAACTATTAACACCTGTTTATTGCTTATGAAAATTAATTTTGTGAACTTATTTGATCAGAAACCAACGTTACAATGAAGTTTACAAATTAAAAGTGTGTGTAGAATTTGTTTCAAATATTTTTGAAACAAATTAATGTCAGTCAATCCAAAGTTTAGTTCAAGAATTTAAATATAGAATGGAAAATTTTGCACTGTAAAAATACGAAAAACAGGCGGAACGCCTGCTATAATGTCTGGATTAAAATTACCTTTCCTTAGAATCTAATTTCCTCAAAATCGTTGGCGTCTAGCTACACTCATGGACAAAAATATTGCATATATTTTTTTTTTAATTTTTCTGTAGCTTTTATGTTGTTTTTATTGCTAAGTGTCTTATATTAAAGTGTCCTACGTATATTAGTACTGTTTTATAATAAATTAATTTACATATGATAGCGTTAGAACAGATTCGTGAACGATTCAGTAAAATAGTGTGATTTTGGTTATAACATTTAATTGAAAAGAGCAACAATAACGGCAAGATAACATTATTTTAAGGTAACATGAAGATGTATTAGTATTTGGTATTTCCCCCTCTAGCTCTAATTACAGCTTGCATCCTTCTGGGCATGCTTCGCAGAAGATCTCTAATGGTTTCTTGCGGAATTCGATTCCATTCTTCCTGAGCTGCAATTCGTAATTCTGCAATTGAGTTAGGGGCTGGATTTCGAGCTCATATACGGCGTTTGAGGATGTCCCATAGATGCTCTATGGGATTTACATCGGGACTTAATGGTGGCCAATCAAATGACGCAATCCCGGCATCTTCAAGGTACTGGAGCACTGTTCCGGCCACATGTGTGCGGGCATTATCATGCATTAACACAAACCTATCGTACCCAATAAAGCCGACATATGGTAGAACATGTTCTTCAATGATGTTGCGGATGTACCAGTCTGCATTCATTCTCAAATTCACCTCAACAAGCTCCGTGCGACTGTCCCAACTGATGCCACCCCATAGCATAATGGAGCCACCGCCAAAGCTAACGTTTTGCACAAGATTACATGCAGCATATCGTTCACCAACTCTTCTAAACACTCGATCACGTCCATCTGGCTTCCACAATTGTATTCTTGTCTTATCTGTGAAAAGAACTTTGCTCCATAGATGTTCATCCCAAACAGCATGAGCTCGTGCAAACTCTAACCGGCCAGTTTTGTGATGTGGGCGAAGCCGAGGGACTTTGGCTGGACGTTTTGAATTTAAACCGGCTTCCTTTAGCCTCCTCAGTACTGTTTTTGAACTTACATTGACTTGCCTTGTATTCAGTAATTAATTTTTTAGTGCGGAGCTGTATATGTGCGATTTCGCAAAGCTTGAATTTGCAAATAGCGGTCATCCCTTTGCGTTGTACATCTTTTACGTCCTTGTCCAGGCCCCCTTCTGTATTCCCCAGTCTCCTCGTATCGTTTTACCACACGAGAAACCGTCGATTGATGTATGCGCAGCATTTGTGCAATATCTTCTTGTCTGCGACCCTCATTAGCTAAAGTTACAACTTTAACAGCAACTAATTCATTTAGATGTGGCATCTTACTAACAGAAAATACACAATGCACTAGAAATGTCAAGATCTGTCATTGTGAATCACCAAAGCACACTATCAACCATTATAAG
Source organism: Ctenicera cuprea (assembly GCA_958336395.1). Taxonomy (NCBI): domain Eukaryota; kingdom Metazoa; phylum Arthropoda; class Insecta; order Coleoptera; family Elateridae; genus Ctenicera; species Ctenicera cuprea. Next base: position 51,015,378 of record OY284488.1, read on the forward strand.
ATATCGGCATAATTGTAACATAGTGCTAATTCACTTATAAAGAATAGATCTAAGCATTTTTAGATGTCTAGATGAGTGTTAGACAATACCAATACATGCAGGACACTTCAATATAAGACACTTAACAATAAAAACTACACAAATGCAGCAGAAAAATTAAAAAAAGCCTTTAAAAAAAAATATGCAATATTTCTGTCCACGAGTGTATTATTTTAGAAAGCGTAGAAACCTCTCTCCAACTATCTAAAAATATTCAAGGTGTTCTATTAAAAATAACCAGTTATGACACATTAGAGTTAGAGATACCACCCTGTATAATCGAATATAACTTTAAAATATCTGAAGCATAGTGCATGGTCTTGACTAACATTTTACAAAAAAGGTTGGTTTATTCAAGGAAATACAGTTTGTGCAAACTTTTGTTGGCAAGGTCTGCAAATGTTAAATTTTTTGGAAAACCTTGAATAACTTGTCAACGCCGCAACGGAATTGCAAAACCACAACACATTCAGAAATGCGAATAAGAATATGCAAAAATTAACAGGGTTTAAAAAAACACAAATTTTCTATGGCACTCTTATATTAAAACATTTTGTTTGTAAATATTAACGGAGGAAAATCGGCCTTTCCATACTTTTGACTCGCTTTGTACGTAATACATACATATGTAACTACAATTATGTATGGTTAAAACAGGTTTTTTATTTTAAATGTCGAAAATCTAAAATATAAAACAAACAAACATTATTTTATCTTTCTTTAGTGTATTTAGCACGAATAGTAATTAATTGAAAGTACTCCTTGATGCACTGCACACTGAAAAATTCAGTTTTTGTTGTTTTAAAAATGGCACTTAGTGTCTCTAGCATTTGCTTTTATTTTAGAACAATTTGCCTGGAATCTTTTATTTAAAAACATTAATTCAAGTAGACGTAAAAAATGAAAAAAATATTTTTCACATGAAAATATTAATTTACATCAGTTTGTTATTTTGACCAATAACTAACGGGTGCCATTCTATGCGGGGAGTACTGCATCTGTGTTTCATAAATTTTAAAGTATATCTATGAATTTGTGTTATGTTGTAAACTTGCTGCTTTGTACCTAATCGTAAACTAAGAGAGCTGTTTTATTATTTATTGTAGTATTCTTATTTTTTAACTTAAGTTACTAGTAACGTTTTTAGAAGAAGCGTTTTTATTGTAGCATAAAGACAGTTGAAGACAATGATTGAAATTTTTATCGGAGAAAATTCTTTCAAAATTTATAAAAATAGTGTTAAGTAAATTTTGATTATTTACTTACCGTTGACCTGTTAAGGCTAATCACCGATGCCAGAAGGTAACTACTTGCTACTGCATTTGAAAATTTTAGGGAAACCAAATCTTGCTTAAGAAAGAAAATTATTTTTTCTAATTGTTCCTGTCACTCACTTTGGTCATAAATAATATGCAATAAAATAATAATAATAATATAAGACAAAAAGTTTTCAATATTAAAAATTATTTATTTAAAATTACGATTATTACTACAAAAAACAAAATTACATTAAATTTACATTCATATTTTATCAAAATATACATACTACAAAATAGCAACAACATTCAACAAATTTCAAATAAAAAGTATACCATACAAAAGTATGTGAAGGTCATGGTAAATGTAAATAAAAATATCATCATTACATTAATTACATAAATACACCTTTTTTACAACCTAATTTACACTACAGTTTCCTCTTCTGAACTATCAGAACACTCTGTATCACTTTTCACAAATTCGGAATCAGTATCCGATTCATCCAACCATTTAAAAGTAGCCCGTCCACTTAATAATTCGATTTTACGTTGCACTAGCAGTTTTCTATCCGGCAACGGCAACCTGGAAGACTCGGCACTTTTAGGTTGCTTACTTGTGGTATTGCAGAGGTGACGTGGAATGAGTTGAACATTGTTCATGGCCAATGGTAAATCCTCAGATGAAACATCAGGTTTCTTTTCGGACTTCTTTTGGAACTGGAATTTAGGGATGCTCGATCTGCCCTTTGGTAGTAGCCTGCATTTAGGTGTAACTTCCAGATCTAGTTGAGATTCTGTTTCGGAACCAGCTTCAGGTGTGGATGCAGCTTGTGGCGTTGTTTTACGTCTGCTCGTAGACGGCGACGGGGTAGCACTTCTGGAACTCGACGATGATGATCGTTTTTTGAAGAAGTACCTCTTCGCGGCTGCCTTTTCGTTCTTTTCCTTTTCGAGTTTCTTGCTCGCTTCCAGGATTAGCCTATTCGCAACTCCTGCCATGTCTTCTTCGGAGAGATTTGGTCTGGTTTCTTTCAACAACGTAAAGGTGAAATTTTTTACTTCCCTCATGGACTCGCATGGACAAGCGTGTTTCTGATTACCCGAACGGTAAATATTTTTGAAGAACTCCATGGTTGCAATTGGTGGCACTTGTACGAACGTCTTTACTGGTAGAACTGAAGCTAAGAACTAATGAAAATTTGACTTTCGCACCCTTTAAATAATTGGGATTATTGTTGCTAGGGGGTGGTACTATCTCGGTAGGTCTTACCCTCACTCCAACTAATTTTCTAATTACTTGTTATTCTTAGGAGAAAGAGAAATTGTTATCTTATTACCATAACTGCAAATTTGTGAATCACCAATGCAGATTGGGTACTTGAATTTATCTTATCTTCAGAGACAGTGATTTGTTTATCAAAAAGATACCTGGTCAAGGTTTACGTTTAAGTAACTTTGACCCTCAACTAATATTATTTTAGATTAACAAAATTTTTCATATTAGTTTCTTTTTATAAACACGCTTTGTATAGTTGTATTAATTAACGGAATTTATGTTTAGAAAAATTGATAATTTTAAAAGTAAAATATTTATCTAGTTTTTATTTTCGTGTTCACATATTTTGTGTAGATATGTAAATGTTTTTTGTCCAGCTTCCAGCTGCTTTAAAATTATGTTGTTAGATTTGGTCCAATAGTTTTCTTAATATGGCAGTTTTATTGCCAAATTAGTTCGTGTAGCGGAATGCGAATTAATGGGGACTTAAGTAGCTTAACTTTTTTGCTCAGTTTTAAATTTATTATTAGCGATTTACATCACCTTAACATTCCACCTGCATCGATTTACAGTTTTGCTTAAAACAAAGATCCTTCGCGCATTCATTTGCTGAGTATTTTCCAACACATTGTTTTTGCTTACGATGGAAGAAAAAATTCTAAAAAATACACTTTTACATTACATTGTAAACACTGTGCTACGAAAAAATAAAAAAATATGTAACTTTTAAAAGATAATACCGTTTGTACTAGTTTAACAAACATTTTAGAAACAAAAATTACGAAATGTATTTAAAAACAGTTAGAAGGAAACAATGAAAAATGAACCTATTTTCATTCTTAAATTTTATAAATTTTAAAAATTATTTTGTATCAAAATTCATAACGTTCTAACTTTAATTATCGCAATGTCCAAATATCTAACTTTTAATGGCTCGCAGCGCATTGACAAGTAGTGGGTTTTCGCTCCTATATCACTGAGACTCGGAACTTTTATAAGAATACAATTGCAATGTAGTTCAAAAATGCAGGATTCTTTAAGTTTGCTAAAAAATTGGGTTAAAAGCACGCGGATCTTAGAAGATTAAAATCGTCAGTACAAAAAGTGAGAAAAGACAAATACTTATAGCCAGGGTACGCTTGATTCAAGTTACTTGATTTAAATCACGATTTAAATCAAGTAATCTTGTTTAAGAAATTACGTTTTAACCCTAGACTTTAAAACCAGCAAACCAAGTAAAAAACTTAGAAATGTAGTCTACAAACACTCCATGGCGCCAGGTTGAAAGTGATTTTGATTGAAACGAGTAACTAGCCCTGGTTAATCGCTTTAATTTTTTTCTTACTTTGGTCTTTTAATCCCCCAGTCAACATTCTTATTGAAAGTTTAGAATACAGCACTAGAATCTTAAAAAAAAACAGAAGATAAAAAAGACGGGGAAAAAGAAATAGAAAATCGGGATAAAAAGCCTTAAAAATGCTCGGAAAAAAAACGGGGAAAACCGACGTCAAAAAAAGGGGAAAATTCGGCGAGAAAACAACTGAAGAAAAAGGCAAGGCCTTTAAAATGTTGCTACTTGTGATAGAAAGATAAATAAACTATGCACGACTTTGGACATCAAATTGACCTTATTCATTGATCTCATTACTCGCGGTACTTGTAACGTGCTTTTAAGGCATATTCCAGCAATTGCGCTTCTGCAGTAAAACAAGAATATTTATTCCACAATTTCCCAACACAAAATCTAAGAACATATTTAAAGGCCTTTTTGTTCATCTTTTTCTCTTTTTGTTTTCGCCGGTCGTTTATTCCGCGGCTTTTTTTGATTGTATTTTTTTCTGCTTTTTTCCTCGTTTTTTTACTTACGGTAGGGACATTATATTATCAAATTTTATACCAATCCGATATTTCTGAGTAAACATATATTAAAGTAAAGTTTCCAAAAAACTATTGTGGCTACTATTTGGAAATTAGTTCACAGTAAAAAAGCTTGATTTTGACGTTTTTTAGATGCTGTTTCCGATGTCAATGTGTTTGTCTAATTTTCAATTCCGTATAGCTTTTAAAAGCTTACGTTTCCGATGAAATTTGAAATTTCATGACCATATGGTTGACAAAAGAGGTAATGCATGACAATCTGTACAAACTTAAGAAACGCTTCCTGCAGCCTCCCGAGGGTGAAATCGCCTGCTCACTAGAGCTAGAATAGTTAGGCAAAACGAAACAACAAAAAAGGCACTTAAAAAGGCGAAAAAACAGTAAAACGTAAAAACAAAACATGCAACAAAAAAACTAGAAATTGAAAAAATAGCTGTCGTTTATAATTTCCAGAATTTGTATGGAAAATACCAGTCATTAAACTTTCCAATTCTTATTGTAATACAAAATTCTAAAATTATAATTATCTTTCTGATAACTAGGCATTATATTAAGCTCCATGACAGCGTCCAATTGTAGGCCGCCGACGGTTTTACTGAACTCTTAAAAGTAACTTAAGTCTGTCTTAAAAATTTCCATTCTAGCTCTACTAATTACGCTTTAATTAATATCTTTGCCATAAACTGCAATATTTGATTTAAATTTTGAATGCATATTGTACTAATGATACGAGTTTACAGTTTTGCTTGTTTTAGTTAAAATCCATTAACCGGGGGCGTATACGTGGTTGGTGCGTGACGTCTCTCTTAACATCCCTGGTGAATAGATTTTAATGAAAACAAACGGAAATGTGAATCATCGCTAGTGTAATATTCATATAAAATATAAATCAAATATTCAATTTTTGGAACGGATAATAAATAAACCGTGATTAGACAGTTCCATCTTTAAGAGGCTGTAACTTCGTAAGATAGCGTTTCCGAACTTACGTTTATTTAACATTTTTTTTACTGAAAATGTCTTTAGGAATGCTTCTTAAGTTTATACAAAATATCATGCAATAGTCTGTATAAGTATCTAGGATCAAATTTTATCTTCAAAATATGTGCATTCAGGAAACAATTTTACTATTTGAGTTGTTTTTAGCTCCACACAATTATGTTTAGCTAATCAGAGTGATTCATTTCTATCTTAACAGACAATCAAATCAATTTGTTGCTGAAAACCCACTATTGGTGTTTTTTTGTTAATATTTAATTAAATAATCATTATTAGTGTGCTGTAGCAAAGCTACGCTCTTAAATTGTAGTATTTGTTAGTATTCGTTTATGCATGGTTTTGTACCGATCATTTTCGATAATTTAATTGAAAATAATTAAAATACATCGTAATCGATTGCATGTGATACAGCCATTGCAAATAAAACACGTGACCACGATTTTTCTGTGATAAACTTGCACTGATAGTAACGTGTGCTAGTTATTGTCTTATTGCATTTGTTAACAATATCTAAGGGCCAGCGGGTGGTCTAGTGGTTAGAGTCCCAACCTCTAGAACTAGACTCCCAACGGCAGTAGGTTCGAATCCTCTGCCCGTCGGAAATTTTTCTGAATAAGTTAAATCCGGCGTGTCCTAAGCGCGCTGATCCCGGGTAAGGGGGTGGGATGGGAATCATGGAGTCGTGCTCACGCACGGCCTCATGATTCTTAAAAAAAAACAATTTCCAAAAAAAAAAGTCGAAGAAAAAGGATAAAAAACGCCAAGGGAAAAAAGCCGGTGAAGAAAAAGCCGGCAAAAAGGCGAGGAAATAAGCCGGCGAAAAAAGGCCGAGGAAAAAATCCCTAGAATATAAATAATAAAATTAAAACGACGTGTGCGGTATTTAAATGTTTGTCTTTTTGCACATCATAAATATAACCATAAATAAAATTAATGCAATTAACCCATTACTATGGTAAATAGTAGCGGTTTAGGATACTGTCTTGAAAGGGGTAATTCCATCCACAAAGAGTGGCTTTTAAAAAATAATATGTTATAAGTACTGTGCTCAAAGTGCAATTCAATGGCTCCTAATCGTCGTTTATATTTTAAATTAAAACTACGAACAATTAGAGGTTATAGTAGACTATTATAATACTTGGGTATTTGTTGTTATTGTTTTTAACTTACATTATAAAATTAAACCGATGTTTGTATTATTAAAAGTGTACCTAATAGTTGTTGATAATTTAAATTAAAAATACTATCGATTAAAAGCCTTGCTGTTGTTTCTCTACTCTTCAAAATTATTTTCGGCTTTTGTCTTCGGCTGGTTTTTTTCTCGGCTTTTTTCCACGACTTTTATTCCTTCGGGCTGGTAACCCGGCTTTTTCCTCAGGTTTTATTTTCTGCGTAATTTTCCTCGGTGTTTTTCCCTAGATTCGAGAAAAAAAAGCCGGAAATACAGCCGAGGGAAAAATGGAAAGGAAAAAAGACAAGGCCTTTAATTGATAGAAGTTTTAATTTGAAATAACAAAAAAACATTAAGCGACTTTGAACTGTACTTTGAGCACAGTACTTACAACAGATCTTATTTTTTTAAAGTCATTTTGGATTTTACAAATTTCGCTTTTACATTAGGAGTATAACACGTAAAATATGTTTTGTGATTATTCACCTATTTTTGAAATGCAAACAATAACTTAAATTGTATATAGTAAATTTTAATTAAAAAACTCATAAAAACTAATTTAAATTAAAAAAAAAGTTAAATAAAAATTAATTTAAAAAAAATTAATAATTTTTTATTTTTATGAAATAAATCTATTTCTTCCTAACCTTGTTATATATTTATATATGCGCTATAAATTCTAGTCTCTCAAATGTCACTCCATAGTTCTCGAGTCTCGAGTTACCACAATTTTTACTTTTGTAGAAAAAATTTGTTGCAAAAAAATAAGAATATACAAATCTATGCACATTTTTTTAAATATTGGTTTTTTTCTTCCGGTCTTTTTAGGCTTTATTTCCATCATACCATTCTGTACAAATTTCATAAACATTGCGTTGTAAAATTTTGCTGTTCAGCAAACGCACTCAATGACATTTTGACATTTATTGAAAAAAATATTAGTACTGTTTTAATAACTGAAAATTCATAGAAAAACGACAACTGACCAGAATGTAGAATGACGATGATTTCCAATCATATTTTAATTTTTAAACTATTAATCGTGGGTTATATAGTAATTATAATGTACAAAACGATAATGTACAAAACAAAATTTAATCAGCAAAGGTGTTGAAAAGTAATTGCGCGTCTTAGATTGATTTTTAAGCGCAGTTGTCCTGAAATTAATAATGGCACATAACGCAAATTGTATATCAATCTGAGACATGCGGTTTTGCTTTCAGCGCTTTTATTAAATTTTTTTAACGTTCTGCATAGTATAACACGCCACCGAGTTTTGCTGTTATAAACTTAATTCGATAATTGAGGTGTGCTAGTTAATTAAGGATAATTTCACGCGCGCTCGTAAAATAATCGCCTTAACTAGCACTTGTTAACAAATGAACAGTTTATCGGAAAATTAGAATCACGATTACATAGCCTGTGAAAGTTATTACTACTTTATACACCCAGTTGTGTTGCGGAGAACTGACTCTGATATAAAAAATTTTTTTAAAACTTTAAAACTTTTTGCGTTTGTTATCAAAATTTTAACCATGCGGATCTCATCGTTTATTTTAATTATTTGGTATACATACGCCCTGATATATCATACCATTCAAAATTACTTTCCTGTTTCTCTCGAAGAAAACAAATGTAAATTCAAACGAAACATTTTAATCCCCAGATTTAATCGCGCCATTTGTATTATGGAATGCCATCATTTTTAAAGAACTTTTGACATTCAAGGGCGAACAGCTTCAGCCTCAAATTATTGTAACGTAACCTACCACATTTTAAAAGCAGGGATTTGGATTTCTAAGAACTTTGTAAATACGCTTCAACGCCAGCACTTCTAGTCGACATTGATTCCTGATATTTACAAAGGAATATTTTGATGAGATACACATGAATATGGATGTGTCAGGATTTTAGATGTAAAGGTTTGTTCACACTTGAATAAATAATTTTGTATTTCAAAATATTTAGATACAAATGTATCTTAAATAAATATGTATGTAAAAATGTAAAGAATTTAACTTGTTTAAAAAGAAAAACTAGGAATGCTATTTCTTAGACAATTCTATGTATGGAACTTTGTGTAATTGTTGCAAGGATAACGCAACATTTCTATTGAAGTCGTACTGCCAGGAATTCAATGCATTAAAACTTCTCCATTATAATTGTACATACAATATTGCGAAAGTTTGTTGCTTCATTTGCACTGCGGTAAAATTTAAGGAATTTAATTTTTTCGTCTGGCAGAAGTTCTGCTACATTCTCATTACATTATTGTCGATTCCGAATCCACAATATTAATCACTCTTTTATGCAAATTAAAATGAAGTTAATTGCAGTGTATTAAGTACCTAACGGGCATTTATTACTTCTTTATAGCAGCGGTTCATAATATCGTACATGTTTAAAAATAAAACGAACGCAGAAGGCTAAAAAATCTGTTTAATTGCTAATATAAATAAAGCTTTGAATCAGTTCGTTTGGAATTTGTAGCTTTCCATAAAAGTATCAACAAAGGAGCCTCGAAAGAAGGGAAACGGCTTTTCCTCCGTTTTCTCTCTCGTAAAACTGTTTAGAAAATCGAATAAGACGTTTGTGACTGACAGCAGCACAAGTATAGCATAAACAGACGCAGTAAACTATAATTCGGAGCATTATGTATATCGAGTTACAGACGCTTCGCTCAGAACAACGCAATAAACTTAACAACACTCGAAAACAAATAGGCAATTACATAGAATTACATTACATTTAGTTCGTCCCAAGTTGTGGATTCTATTATTACAAAGTCCGAATGTAATGTAGTAATTTTGAGCATCACTGGTTTTATGTGTCGTAGAATGAGACTATTAGACGGTCTACATCCAATAAACCACTAGATTTACTTTTCTTTTTGCTAGGATTTCATTAGTTTTAAACGAGGAGAAACAAATCATTGCATTTGTAGAAACTGTAGCCGGTTGGCGCTCGTTTCTATACATTTACTTCAATTTCGAACGAGAAATTATATGAGGTGTGAGAATGAGAACCCAAGTCGTATCGCTTTACTACGATTTCATTGCATTCACAAACCAAAAAGAAAGAAGACACAAGGCTTTTACTCAAAACGTTCAATTGAAAGCGAAACAGACAGCAATTACAAAGATGGCAGTTGTAATTGAAGTAAGCCTTTCCGCGGGTTCTAATTACGACTGACTGGTTTCAATTAGCATAATTAGGCTGCTGTGCGTTCTCTTATCACCATTTTACCCCGATGTCGCCTAGAAACTGAGCTTATGCCTTTGACACACACTAACCCTTTAAGATTATTGTATTTATATTTATGAATACTACAGAAACTTTGTCATCCTGTATTTTCTTTGTTTTAAAGTTATTTTTAGATGTTATACAATTTGTTTTAATAATGATTAGATTTTTAGATATCTTTGTACAATTATTAAAGTAAAACGTTACCTAAATTTCAATTTCTGTACGTAGTTACAATTGAAACTTATTATGTAAAATGTAGCTTTTTTGAAATTGGAAATTCAAACAGTACAAGCTCTTGTCTTGTCTTACCTTAAATTATTTTCTGTTTGTGTGACAATGAAGCTTCGTGATGTAAATTTTGTAAATTTATCAATGTTGCCATTATTTATAGATACTTTAAGGCGTTTTTTCCCTTAAACGTACAGATTTTTATGTTATTTTTTACATTCAAAAATAAAAAACATATAATTTGTACTTCAAAATTCCATTCAGTAACACTTTATTCAGCATTATTAGCATTCTACTACCTATTTTCTACATTCATTCGATAGATTTTTTTTTCACTGGTATAAAACTTGTTCATCCTTACATAACCAACATTTTGAGAAAAACTCAAAAAACTTTCTCATATTAGCAGGCTCTTAATTCAAACAACAACCTAGAGCAGTTGTTTTTTCTTCTTTTAATTGATACGGTCTTTACGATATAACAAATGAATTTCAAAGCACACTGTTGCGATTGTGATAGGCTGTTGCTTGAATCCAGAGCCAGGAGGAGACATTTTTCACGTGTTCCTTAAAAATTTTATTATCTAAGAGTATACAAGTTTTTTCTACCATTAAAAAGAGAAAAAATATCTCTATCGATTAAGTTCAAAAAATTAATAAGCTGCTATTTAAAAAATATGACGATTGCGACACAGCATTTATAGCATTGCTTAGATTCTTTTAAAGTATAAAGAGTGATAGGTCAAACGTTGCCAACAAAGTGTTATTGCCATTTTTTTTCTCTATTTTGATCCGTTCAGCATTAAATAGAGGCGTAGTAAGTGTTGGACTACCCTCTATATCACAAATAAAACTCGCTCTTATTCATATAAATCGTTCAGTAGAAAAAGTTGTATCTTTTTCAGGAAAAAGGTTTTTCTTAATTATGCAGTAATTCAGCGGTAAAAAAATACACGTGCTTTTACTTTAGGGGATGTTTTTGTGGTGGCTGCTTTCTTCGGAAAATTATTTTCCCGTTTTTAATTTTTCCAGGGAAGGTTTTTACTGGATTATATCTGTACGGAAGTTTTTTCAGATGATGTTTGTCGGCGTTGTTTTCCCCATCAATGTTTTACCCAGCAAATTAGTTTTCGGAGCTTTTTGTCGAAAACCGTACATGGTCTCCATATGCAAAAGTTTTTTTTTGTTGGTTGCATGTTATAAGTGTGACCGCATTTCGGAGAACGTAATGTTTGGCCTGTCTCGTGTCGTCGACCGACGACGAGGCATCTCCGACTACGACAGCCCCGGACGTAGAACGATAGTGCTCACGTAGAAATTTTTGGGCTTTTCTGTGTTACCGCATATTGTATAATGCAATAAATCTTCGATAATAAGGTTGATGTTCGTGTTATTAGTGAAATATGATTATTATATTGAAGTGCGCGAGTCTTTTGGATAAACAGCCGAGAGCTGCATGCTTCATCCTGTATGTTTGTGTTCAAAATGACGGCAGCGGGTTATATTCCAATAATGCAAAGAACTAGTAGACATCATGGGAACCAATTTCCGTGTAATTGTATAGCGGTCCACTCTACAAAGCAAAATAGTCTTTATATAATAGCCTCGTGAATGTGTGGGTTCTCATAATGGAAGCTCCTCACGACTACAATTGAGACAGCTGGAAAGGATCTGGATTTAATATTCACCGACAAAATAACTTAAAAAGAAACCAAAATCCGATTACGAAATTTTCTACGGTAGCATTTTTTCCGGAAACCTAATTTTGAACTCTGAGAACAGATTTTGGTAGCAGACCTTAAGGCAAATCTAATGCTATTTTTTTATAGTTCAGAGCCTCATTTCTTAATGAGTTTTCACTCACCATTAGGGGCTACAATTTTGTTTTGTTCTCAGTGTGCTATACAATGTTGTAGCTCCTTTCTTGTTTTTTTGAGAAGTAGAATTTAGTATTAATTGTAGAACACAAATCTAATTTTTAATTTTAAGATAATTTAATATTTAGAGAAGCTGACTTCTCCCTCTTCCCAATTTTGTGCTGACGAATTTAGTTTTTTGGTGTTCGTTAATCTAAAAAAATATTTTACTTACAGAATTTTAAATGGTTCCTAACCTCTTCCCGGAGTTTATTGGTGTACACACCCGGTACAAAGGTATGAATATTTGCAATTTTATACTCATTGTTGGCGCGTAAACCGTTAATACAAAAATACCTTTAAAAATATGGTAAGTAACAATCTCTCAAGTAGAGGAAAGCTCAGGATAAGTACTTCGCTTAGTTTTCCGAGACCCCTTTTAAAGAATACTTTGTCAATTTTTTTTAATTACTTATTTATGAATCCTCAAAGAGCTTTCTTTATCGTAAAAGTAGTAATTTAAAGAATTTTTTTTGTAATTTAGATAAATATAAGATCTTCGTAACGATTAATATTCATTGTCGTTTGAATGAAGGTAATTCTCTTCGTTTTAGTTATTTAAAAGCAAAATTGCTGTTATATTTTCTTCCGGTGTTTGTGAAACTTTTTTCGAATTCATTACTTTGTTTTTAATTTAAACTTCTGCTGGGCGCCCAGAGCTATTGTTATTTGTGTTTCGTCATTGAAAACTTTTACGAAATGTTCTTTTTACTTTGCATTGATTTTCCGTATGAAAACAGGTTCAGAAATAAATCGCGCACTCTATCTGCAAATGCGGCTTAAAATGTATCAATTTATCTTTAACAACCAGGTTGTATATTCGAAGAATTTGGAAAGTCTATACAACATAGAAGTAAATTATTCTTTTGGAAGCCATTTGGTGTGACATGCACGTGTGAAGTTAGCAGCTTCCTTCCGCAGATATCACGTACGTGGCGTTTCAGAACTTTTCGCTGTTTTCAAACTTCGTTTTATTCGTGATGCACAAACTGGGTGTTGGGAAACTTGTGAGTAATGTTGTTCGTAGTTTGGTAAAATGTTCTTTTGTTCGACAAATGGCGCAGTGCTGATACTGAATGGCGATTATTTTAGCTCTTTTTTTTATGCAAACTTTTATTCATGTCTATTTTAACTTTCAAATTCGGATAGTTAAAATTTAATTTTCGTTTAATATTAAAAATGATAATAAAAACAGTGCTTTTGCAATTTGTACCACTTTACTTACCACTAACACTTGTACATAATTAATAAAATATCAAGGGTAGGCTAATATAAAAATCACAATAATTCCCACGCTTTTAGGAAAACACCCTTAGGAATATACTAATAATAGATCATGATAGTGTGTTTAACACGTGCAGCGGTGGTATTCATTTATTTTTACTTTAGGGGGTTGTATCATCAAAACAAACTAGGTTTGTTCATTTTTGGAAATAAAATATTCAGTGTTCGTTTCAAATTTTCTCATCACTTCTGCATGTTATTAATACTGTAGGGCGATGCTGCTTTTGTTTTCAGGTGAAATAGGGTGTTAGTTTAACTTGAAGGGTTCTTGGCATCAACGAAGAGTAAAATAATTCGGTTATTCTGAAAGAGCAGCCAGGTTATTACTAAATGATGAGCAAAGTAGGTGCGCACAGTTCTTGGAAGTGATCTCAAGACGCTAAGAAGATTGATAATTTCCTCAGTTTGGTTCAGTAAGGCATGAAATGAAGGCAATTTCTTGGTAGCGCTGTACATAATCTCATAACAATTCGGGTCACATTGTACTACCATCCTACCTCAGATTATCACACCCTTGTATTCAGCTAGACGTGCCTGGCGCTCTTTAAAGTATATATTATTTAGAAAAAATGCAGAGCCGTTTCTTCAACGACCTTTAACAAAATAAGGGTGTTTTGGAAGCAGCCGGATTAGCACCCTGAATAACAACGTATGCTTTTGTGTCTGTCGCTAAATTCCGCACAATTTGCCCTGATGTTCGCTCGATATCATGGGTAAATTGTTAAATTTTTCACGTAGACTCTCACGTATTCGTTTTACATACAGAAAGCTCCGCTTCTAAACAAAGATTATGGAGATAACACAGGCCGAATATATTTTACTATTCTTTTTCACGTATTCTTTTATATCCCATATCTCACCATTCCAGGTGTTAAGAGATGACAACTAGGGAGGCATTTCTGCGACACTTTTTATTTACCGCAATAGTAAAACAAATTTTACACGAAAACCTTGAAATAATTGAAACTTTACCAAAAAGGAAACAACATTCAATTAATTCCTAAGTGATACCATCACAGTTGATCTATAATTTATATCTAAAACCGTTACAAATATCCAATCAATTAACGCTTCCCATGAAATTTATACAGGCACGTGTGCAAATCACCCCCTAATCGTGCGTTACCCATACTTTCCCACCCTTGTTAAGCGTTAAAATATTATGAGTTGTATGTACAGAGCACGAGCATGGTACGGAAACTCATTTTGGGGCACAAACAAATCAAACTTCGTTTCGGAGACGACAAAAATATCGGTATTGGTTTGTTATAATTATTAGTTTATCTTGCTGAAACTGAAACACAAAGGATTTAACGAATCAATTGAATTGCAAATGGGTATGAATATTGAATAGTGGTTAATTCGTTGATGCACTAATAAAGATTTGTATCGCGATACGTGATTATTATAAAGCCGTTGGTTTTCATGTAAATATAGAAATTTTAAAATAACTGTCATTTTTGACTTTATTCAATTAGTTTGTTTTATATTTGGGTAGTAAGACGTATTTATTTGCTCCATTCTGCAATAGAAAATTTATTTATTAAAAATAAGATTAATTTTTTACATAAGTTGTTTTTGATAAGAAAGCTTTAACCCTACAAATAACGTTTTGTCACGAATCTGAGTTAAATACAATTTTAGTTAGAAATGAACTGGGAAAGTTAAACAAAGCTTTAGTATATACCTAATCCTACAATGTTTGGTGATTGCAGGCTTGTTTTGAAAATGTGTTTACTGAATTACCATTACACGGAATATTATTTATTCTATGGGGCAACACTTTCAGTAGGAACACTTTATTTCAATTTAATTCAAAGTTGCTAACGTTCACTGTGATTTGCATTGATTAGTTTTTCTCAACCACTGTTTAAAAAGTAACTTTTTAAGGTTAGTTTCTGTTTGACAGAAACTTCTTTTTTTATCGGTGGCTGAAAAAGTAACTTTTTTTAACGTTGCTCATGGCAACGTGCGCTATTAGTAATTTTAGTGCAATCTATTAAGAAAGTAGGTTTCTTTTGATAGACAGAAAGTAACCCTTTGTCAGACAGTTCTGGTTGCTATGGGCAACGTACGAGAAAGTAAATTTGTGAAATAGAATGCAACAAGAAAAATGACTACGATGCTTTATGAAGTTTGTTGATTAGTTTAGTATCTATGACGGCCATGGTCTCAGATAACTAATTATAAATTATAATGCATTGACATCAAATTTAAAATGCCATTGCTCGTTGGGAAATCTTAAATACATTTTTTTTGTATTTACGTAATTATATAATATAATGATACCGTACAAAAAAATAGTGTGTGCATCTCAATTGGAAAGGGTTTTTTGCTGTACTGGCTTTCTAGCCTCGGCCAGCGTCTCGCCCAAAAATATTCACATCTCGAACAGCAAAATATCACTTCTTGGCCTAGATACACAAATAACTATTCTGTAACAAGGGAAAAAAGTGATACTTTTTTTCCCACAGGTTGTAGCCCGGCTAAGAGCGTTAATTATACCGTATGTCATTACATAACCATAAAAACGAAAATTTATATACGTAAAAGCCGAAAATATTTTCTACGTTGATTCAAATAGAGGCCAAACATCGGTTCTAATATACAGGGCGAGTTATTAATGCGAAATTGTTTTCTAACGTCTTCATTATAACAAAAAAAATATATAAAGAGAAAAATGTTTTGTTGGGTTACTGTGCATAACCTAAAATTTTTACCAATTATACTAAGTGTTCAGGTATTCCTGCACATTACTTTGTTATTTTAAATGGAAAACCGTGTAAATTATTGCATTTACAGATTTTACATTTAATCCTAGATAGAACAGTTATGAGGTACTTTGATTTTAAAACTAGTGGTTTTCGAGTTATTTGACTTTTTTCAACAATTTTGACATTTGTGGACCAATATTTCAAAACTAATATTTTTGATATCAAAAACGTTTACGCATCGCTATTTTGCACAGAGTATTAACACATTATAAAGTATTGAGCGTTATATTAAAAATAGCAAATAATTTCACATGGTGTATAATTTAATGTCGATGTTGCAAAACTCGACATGTCAATACCTTTTGTTTTTTAAATCTAACTCGCAGTATTTTTTAACTGCTTCAAATGCAGAATTAAATTCTTTTTCAATATGATTTAAGGTTTTGCATACCAAACATTAAAATATCTATAGTTTTTCGTGTTTTTTTGATTGATTTTTTATAAATTGCAAATACATAATAAACTAAAACTAAACTAGGTGTTCTATGAAAAAAAGAAAAAAAAACATCTATTTTGTAACGTTTCAAAAGTGCCGCTGTCCCTACCTAAAAATAAATTATTATATTGCAATTTAAAAAAGAATCTTTGACGTCACTGCTGCCACGTTACAGTACAGACAATTTTGGACAATGGCTAAATTAGTTTGTTAGGCAATAAACAACTTTTATTAAAACAAAATTTGATATTCTCAATAGTTTACGAAACAGAAGAGAGAATAGCATACGATTTGGCATTCGAAACGTGCAGAAAGAGAGGGAAGATTGAGCCCTGCCTAAATACAGTATCTAAAAATTACGTTTACAATTACTGATGAGCCATTTAGCTTAAACATGTTTCACCGCCATCCATTTCATAAATAAAAGAGAATTAATCACCCACGTTTAATAATTCAAGGAAACCATCACAAATAAATTATCGTATTGGAACAAAAGCTGGTAGTAGTTCATACAAAATTTAAAAGAGCTCAAGTGACCAACTTCTAAGCAATAATTTTTTGAAATTCCAAAGAATTTTACAATTTTTCTCTTCCAACTTTTTACGGTTTTGTAACTTACCGAACACAGTGATATTGCATTTTTTTAGAACCATTTTTTTATATCAAATTTCATTCGAATTTACCATTTCATATTTTCGAAATACATTCCAAAGCTCATCCCGATCAAACCACCAGCTCCGAAAATATAAGGGAACGAAATAAGTGTTAGAAGTAAAACTTACAAATAACATAATAAATTAATAATTATAAATTGGCAGAATTTTAATTATTATCGCTTATATTATAATATAATATTACAGTTTCTGGTTGGTATTTATTTATTTTTGATACCCGCTTAACATGTCTTGTATTTCCTGTAAACTTTTTCCGGTAAAAATTTATAGACAAATGCAGCAGCCATAGCACAACAACCAGCAAATATCCAAAACGACCCAGCAATACCAATAACATCAGTAACGCTGGAGAAAACGTTCGCCATAATAAATGCCAAAACCCAGCAACTGACATTTGTAACAGTGGATGCGGCGGATTTTATATTTCCGGGAAATACTTCCCCCATTACCGCCCATGGAAGTGGTCCAAACCCAACGCAGTAAGTTATGTTGTAACCAATCAGGCATACCACGGGAAGCCAAAATACGGAATCGAGATTTTGGTTTTGATCTTTGAGATAGAAGTAGTAACCCAAAATTGCTTCGAAAAGACCCATGCTTAAGGCCGAAAACATAAGTAAAAATCGCTTTCCCATTTTATCCACTATAACTGGAGTTATGAAACTTGAAACAATTTGTACAATACCGATGATAATTGTAGAAATTTCAGGCGGAATGCTGCTTCCAGTTGCAGCAAATATATCCTGAGTGTAGAAGATGATAACAGTTATTCCAGATAATTGCTGCAAAGATACCAATCCCACAGAAAGTATCAAAGCTTTTGTGAGACCTCGAGACTTGAATATATTCAAGAAGCTGCCTTTATTGGCAATAGATTCTTCGACAGTACTTTTAATTTCCTGTAGCTCCTTTTGCACGCCATTCGTTGATTTTGCTCGAAGTTTCTTTAGTGCGTCTTCGGCGCCTTTGTGGTCATTTTTTGAAATTAAATAATAAGGGCTTTCAGGAATAAAAATTAGAAAGATTGGTAGGAAAATTACAGGCACGATGATACACGCTATGTTGAATGCGGTTATTGATAAATACGGTCCAATGGCGAACGAATAGAACAGTCCAAAAGTAGCGAAAAGTTGCATAAAAGACCCTAACGCGCCTCTAACTTCATCTTCGGCTATTTCTCCTACATACATGGGCAGAACCGTAAATACACCACCAACGCCTAACCCGCACAAAAATCGAACTAGGAAGAATAAGTTGGCACTTTTGGCAAAAGCTGCGATTCCAAAAGCAACAACAAATGGTACCACGCAGACGAGTAAAGTCTTTTTTCGTCCTATTTTGTCGGCGAACATTCCAGCAGCTATTGGGCCTAGAGCTGCGCCAAGTGGCAGAAGTGATCCTACCCATGATTCTTGATTGTTGGTGAGTGGAATGGATAGTGGGTTGTTTTCAGGTTCTATAGTTCCTTTTAGTTTTGGATTGACGGGGGAGGTCCAGCCAAAAGCAGTTCCGCATGTGAACGTCGCTAGGTTTCCTAAACAGAAAAATATCAATTAATTTGATAGCCGTAGTACCAGATGAACATTGTTGTTGCATGTGATCAAGTACGATTACATCAATGTTTCTATCTTGCAAAAATCACAAAATCAACAACAGTGCCCAACTAAAATGTTTGCTTTTATTGTGCACCGAAAACAGAAACCATTGTCTAATGCTTAAGAAAAAAAACAGATGATTTACAAAAACTAGGCATTTATAAATTAAATTGCTCTCGCTGTAATTCGTGTTGTATAGGTCAGCCAATAAGAAATTTTGATACTAGGTACAGCTAGAAAACGTCGTTACAAATATAAACACCCACATAAATCCAATCACGCTAAACACTTAAGATCGATTTCTTAACTTCGCCATTATTACAAACTTTGGAATACGAAATCAAGTCATCTGCAGACATAGATAACCAAGATCAATAGATCAAATTTTATTGTTCTTATATCAACACCAATTTTTTACTTTGATAATGACTTATAAACACATTGAAATACATATAAGGTACAAAGTAACGTTATATAACGCTAAAGTTGTATATAACAAAAGTAACGTTGATTGTGTTAGAAAAAAGCTGTGCACATAGTGGAATGCTACTGTTTGTGCTCTCTGGGATGTTTGACGACTGTAACAATGCTCAAGGCGCAGAAAATTGCACACGGTTGGAATTCGCATCGCCTGAACTAACCCGAGTGCTCCAATACGTCGGCGTTTTACAAGTATGATTGGGGGAGGAGGTTTAATTATTTACGCATCTTCGTTTCTTCTAAAAAATGCGTAGAGTGCAGCTAGCTTTTAATTTTTTAACCGATTTTCTTACATGTTTATACATAGTGTTTGATATTTGAACATTAACATTGACGTAACTTGTTGCAGTTTCTTGAAACTCTGCTAATACACGCACACAATAGAAGAAATTCAGGCTTATTCGTTATAATAAAACTAATCAATTTCTTGGAGTTTTTTTGGAAACTTTTTTCCGGAAACTGTTTTTCCACGGCTTTTTCAGGAAAATTTTTTCCTGGGTATTTTTTTCACGGAGACTCTTTTGTAGACTTTTTTCCTGGAGAAATTTTGCAAGGACATTTTTCCGTAGATTTTTCCGTGCCTCTTTCTTCAAAGACTTTTTTGGCTCCCAAGTTTTGTATATAATGCTTGCATATCGTTCATAAAATGGTGCATATTTTGCATATAATAGTGCATATTTTGTATATATTTGTGCATATACATATATGTGCATATGCATATGTGCCCTCCCATATGAGACGCCTCTGGTACATTTATTCAAAGAGCAATAAGTAGAAATACTAAGCAAAATTAGTATTGCTCAGATGTAGAACTACAGCAAAATTAATTGACAAAAAGTTATTAGACTACTCCATAGTCGGGAGGCTGTAACTCCGTAAAGAGGCGTTTACGGTCCAAGTTGATAATAATGTTTTCATTGTTTTTATATTCTTAATCTATATTAAAATTGAGTCGTACGTGTTATGACTCATCCTGTATATAAATCTTCCGACGCCCAATATCTTTTTCTATTGTACTCTATCTATTCAACTATCCCGGGATACATTATTTAATTATTAAATAAAAAAATGTATGCAAATCATCATAAGTAATATAATTACAGAGTGAAAATAGTGTGCAATCCAGAATACATTCTTTTTCCTAAAATTTTTGCGGAATGAAGAATTATAATTTAAAATTTGTTTACAACAGGTAAACCAAATTACAAAAGGGCAATAATTAATTTAAAAAAAGCTCGTTTCTTTATCACAGAATATTATTTACACTGATTTGTTTGGCATAGTTCGAAACGTAACGATTAAAGCACCGTTACTATTAAAACTACATTTTTTGGTCGTGAAAATCGAAAATCTAAGCCATTTAGATCAGTGTTTCGGAATTCATAAAATTAGTTTTAACTAAATGTTTTAGACGAGATAAAATTTCACATACTTATCACTAACCTACAGACGCTGCTATGTAGAGAAATTTTCTGTTGCCACTTTCACTGCTTTCATCTTGACTTTTGTCGACCGTTTTCCTATTAGTTTCAATTTCAATGTCTACCTTCTTCGAACTAACTACAGTTGCCTTTTCCTTTAATTCGTCGACAGCTAAATCGTTATCTAAATCGTCATCTACTGCCACTTGCTTATATTTCACGTCTTCTCGTTGATCGCCCATTGTTAACAATAGTTTTCAAATATCGAAGTAACCCTTTACGAATGTCTCGGCAACACTCTAAAATATAATATTGTACTGCATAAACTTTTAATTAATGTAAGGTGTTATCACTATTTTCTGTGAATGAATGTTTGTCTACTACATATAGATAGAGTAAATAAATGTAAGCGTGACTAATGTATAATAATGTCCTAACAATTGTAAATTAAGCAAGAAGAATCTTCAGCAAATATTTTAATTAGTTTCTAATTTATTACAAGAGTTAAAAATAGCATATGTATGTAACTAACATGTTGCTAATGCAGTTGCATTAGATTTAATTGAAATTTAGCTACAAAACTTTATGTGACTTAACTGGAAAAATAGGCGGTAACATAACATGCTGATTTTCAGCAGGGACGTGTACCAACACGCCTAACTTTACCAGCAGGATACATTTTTCTTTTGTACTCCCAAATATTAAATTTTTTGTGTTATTGGCAGTCGTTGAACCGACAGTGTGCAAATTGCTGTGCCTGCGGCGCTGACAGTATCGCTAATAATTCCAGGGTACATAAACAGTAGCATGCCACTATGTACACAACAACAAAAAATGATGATAAACTATGTTCCATATTTTCAAAAAGTAGTGAAACCAACATTTGCTTCACAACGCTGTAGACGCATTCAAGCGGTGAACCACGGCGTGTCTTAATAGTCGATGCTAACATGTAGACCACATACATAAATAACACGTCATCCGCCGGTCAAATTTAAATTGCCGGTAATCTACGCTGCATGCTATCTGATAACGGTACACCCGTATACCGGCAAAATGTTGCTGCAATATATCATAGGCAGATTTCATGATTATCCCAGGCATTGTCGCGGTCACATAAAATAATTTACTTTTTATAATTCTTTTTTAAATAATGTCATGTTTCCAGAGGTCCTTGATTATAGTACTATACTTAGTTTAAGCAACGGTTCTATGTTATTGTGAAAAGAGAGTTGTTTTAAATAATTGTAAACCTTTTTTTTTGAATTTCATTATCTGTTTGGTCTATGAAAAGAGTCGAAGACCGTATTTATTTTATTTTTGATTTAACTCCCATCAGCAGGTTTGTCTACAGTTCGACAAAAACGAATATTTTTTAAAGCCGGAAATTTTTCGTGATAAACGCAACTTTTTTTCTAACTGCATGGCATAATTTAATCCACATAATCTTGTCCAGAAATTTCTTTGCAGTTCATCAAAAAAAAAACACATCTGTCGGGCAAACGCCACGGGACCTTCCTCGGATTTATGGAAGTTTTGGAAATTTTATAATTATTCCGAAAATTTTGACAATTTTATGGAAATTTGAACATTTCTAAAATTATCGAAAAAATTTCAAATATCTTGTTTTATACCGGATGTTTAAAAAAAATTTTTTTTTTTAATTTTTGGAAAGTTCTGATACTATGAAATTTTTAAAAACAATAGAACTGAAAATATTGAAAATTTTTAAAATTTCAAATATTTTGAAATTTTCAAGATTTTTGAAATTATAAAAATTTTTGAAAATGTAAAATATTTTGAGTTTTGAAAATCGCTGAAGATTCTGAAAAATTTTGAAATGCTTAAAAAATAAAAAAATTCTTGAAAATGTTGAATTTTGAAATATTACTATCGTAAAATTAAGAAAATTGCGGGAAATTTTAAATACGCTATAATTGTAAACGTTTTTGAAAATCTAAAAAATTTTAAAAACTTAGAAAGAAAACCTTGAAAATTTCTAAAACATTATAACTTCTTAAAAATTGAAAATTTTAAAAAGTGAAAATACTTTAATATTTAAAAAGTTTTTAAATACGAAAATGAAATTAAAAATTTTGAAAATTCCAAAAATCAAAACAAATTTTGAGCTGAATTTTTTAAATCATATTAGATTTTGAAATTTCAAAAATTTTTAGTTCTAGGTCATCTCGATTTTGAAGCCGAAATTAGTACATATTTTACTTTTAAAATTCGTTGGGGGGACACTGGGGGTGGTAGGAAGCCCGATCTTCCTACATCATTGCAGAGATCGGCTGTTCGACATGTGTAGAATACGAATCTAAGGTCTTTTTCTGAGCGTATCTATTTTGAAGTAGAGGACATTTCCAATTTTCCATAGGTTAATAATCCGTTAAAATAAAACCTCTTGTTGATCAAAATCACTTGTACAAATTGACTATTTGGCAGCCTAACAACACGAAGCTGAACTTTCGGCTGTGCTACTATTTAATTAAGTACGCCAGCGCTCTTTATTTTTTTTTACAGACTAACCTCATTTTTCTGCGCTTTCATTCGAGTGAAATTATCAATATTTTGAACGTAGATTGAAATCTTCGGACCCCAAACCCTGCTTATTCATCAAATTCTGTTTATCGACTTTTGGGTTAAATACAATAATTTTCTCTTACGTTTATACCGTATAGCGACAGAGAAGGTAAAAAGGTGCCTATTTATTTTGTTAGTTAAATAAAATAAGTAGTGAAACCTTGTGAAAAAACGAACTCTCTTCTGTAAATTAAAACAGCTGACACAGCAAACTGGAAATAGGTGGGTAATAGGAGTTATTTATTCAATTACACTCATAAATTGCCAGTGTTAACGTTGTCAACGATTTTAAAAAAGCTAAAATGCCTTTTAAGTGTACTTTTAAATTCAAGATAATCCCTTTTATTTATGGCTGTTTTGCGATAGTATGCAAAGTACAGTTTGAATTTAAATTGTGACAATTTAATATTGTAGAATTACCACGTAACCATTGTTGTGTAATAATAATAACCAATATTTCATTGTCGTCGCAAATATTATCCTAGCGTTCCTAGCTAAATATTGTTATTAAAGTAAGGACTCAGCAATTGCACAAACTTTTTTTGTTAGATGGGGTTGAAAAAGACAATTATTTTAAAAAGAAAGTACGAAAAAAGAAATGTTGTTTATGCAGTTATTTAATACTTTCTAGACCAGGCCGTATCGGCGCATGAGTATGAAAAAGTTTTCGAATTCGATTTTTCATATTAGACAGTTTTATAAAATAATTACGCATTTGTGAATTTTTATAATTTAGGGTTTGGATTTGTAATTGGCAGCCCCAAAACCCCACGAATACCAATTTATATAACAATCAGACAACTTTAACTTCTTAAATTTCATAATTTAGCTTATGGATTCGTAATTAGCAGCCCCAAAACCCCTCGAATAGAAATTTTTGTGGAAATCAGATAATTTAGGAAATAATTCCGCCATCTTGAATTTTATCATTTAAATCTTGGATTCGTAATTAGCAGTTAGCAATTTAGCCGTTATGTCATTAACACACCAAACTCGAAAGCGGACGGAAACATTGCATGTTCGCAATGCAAACGATGGCGATTAATACAATAGCACTTCTAAAACTTTGTTACAAAATGTTTTCAAATATTAATAAAATATACGACATGTTTTAGCATATGTACAAGTAAAAGCAGCAATTGGACAATTTGATATTAAACAATTGCATTAGAAGCGATCTTTCCTTATAAATGTGTAAATAAATAGAGCCGTCTAAGCTTTACGTGCAGCTGTGATATGAAATGAACCTATTTGAGTTTGTTTAACGTGTGTTGACCATGTTACGCTCGTGTTTAAAAATAAAGAAGCTAAAAATTAATAAGCATAAACTACACTTTACCCACATATTGAGAGCTGGAGTAACAATAACAAACTTGTTGGTAACAAACTGCTGCGTCTACACTAACAGTTCGCAATTAAGAAGAACTAGCTGAACCAGTGCACTACGCCCTACGCGTTTTTATGCAAGCTAATAAAAAATAATAGCCGTCGTGTGACGCTTGAGTTGTATAATCTCAGTTGCAGCCGTATTACTCTCACGTTGAGACGTTGAAAGGATCGGGATTTAATATACAAAACTACAGCAGTCGCTACATAATTCATAAACGTAGGCCCTCCACCCGAGGTCCGCTACACTACCTGCTTAAGTAGATTATTTAGTATTAAAGAAAATAGAAACAAAAAAGCGTGAGGCATACCCCACGCAATCCGCTAGGTGGACTATTATTATTAAATTGAATGCAGACAGAGCGTAAGAATGCAGTTCGGGCCATTACATCTCCATCCGGTTTATTGATGATTTTCGGCAAATGTTTATGTTCCAGTCACTACTGTTGGTATAATTTGCTTATTTATTGCTTATTGTAGTTTTGGCGTGTCGAAAAAAATAAACTGTAAACACCTTAACAATCTGTGTATTTATCGTGGTGCTCGTACATCGCATTCAATATAATTTCAGACAATTAATATAATGCAAACATTGCACACAGAACGTTATTACAATTTTATTGGGAACAGCATTCATTACTAGAGCTTTTTTTAGGCAATCTCATTATTAAAAAGAGTTATCATAGACAAGACGTTGTTACAGGGATATATGGGGCTGTGGAGTTATGTTTATAAACGACCATTTATTCATATTTAAGAAGCTATAGTGTTAAGATGCAGAGATGCGTTAGATCAAGAGTTTCAATTAGTTTTACATACTGAGCACTAATTGATAGCTACCATATATTCGAAAATATGTACAAGTCACAACACAAATTGGACAAATAGATATTGAAGAACAATCTGTGTGCAGAAATTTTTAAAATAAATAGGGCTAAGTAAGGTTCAGCTGTGACATGGAATGAACCGGTATCATTTTGTTTAGGCTAATAATTAATAAACATAAACTAAACTTGATCCAAGTATTGGGAGCAAGAGATACAATAACAGACGTGCTGGAAACACAGCTCACATTTCAGAATACTTAACTGTGCCTGTGGCCTACGCTAGGGATGCAACGGATATTCGGTTTTTATCCGTTATCCGGCCTATCCGGCCATTTCACCGAATATTCGGTTTGGCCGGATAATATGAAATATCCGGCCGGAGATTTTTCTTCAAGTAAAAGAGATTATCCATGCAATTTGATTTGGAAGTATAGACTAAAAGAATTGAAAGTACGCGAGCAGAAACCCCATAAGTCCAGTATTTTGCAGATCTGCATGAACTTACTAAATTTATATTATTGAGATCGGCATGTATGCAAGTTAAAAATTTGAAATGATTTCAAACCACATAAATAAGTATTATTTGTGAAAACCACGAAGTAATATATGTATAACGTAAGAAGTATGCATGAACCGCCTGTTGCTATGATATGCAGGTCTCAATTTTGCAGTACATGTGACACAGAGATCCGAGACAAGGAATCTATAAAAAGCACTCGATCGTCAATCGTCAATATTTTATTTAAATGTCGATAAAAACCATATATGTTAGGTTATGTCAGTTGATTTCTTGATGGTGTCGGATCTATCAGGACAGAACACGTTTTAGTTTTAACATTTGTTGAAAATTATTAATTCTTGTGATTACAATCAATTTTGTTGACATACTTCCAATCTTAATTGTGAACAAAAAACAATATTAGAGCGAATCCGCACATCCTTGAAATATTACATTTAGTAGTTTCCATGTCTCGGTGCTCTCTCTCTAAAACACTACAGAATAAGACCATAGGATTCGAGCGTTGCATACTCTTTAAGTATATATTATGCTCTGTGATTAGAACCTAAATTTTACTGCATTTAAGCTGAAACTACTTCAAAAGTAAAAACTATGCCGGATAATCCGGTATCCGGCTATCCGGCTGAGCAGCCGGATACCGAATATCCGTTATCCTGCATTTTGAAAAAGTACTGCTCGCTGCATCCCTAGCCTACGCCTTACGTTTTTGCAAAAAAAATACCTGTCGCGCTCCGTTTGGATTGTATAATATCAGCTGCAGCCACATTCCTCTCGGGACAGATCAAAGGAATCCGGATTTAATATGTAATATTACAGCAATCGTTATATAATTCATTAAACTGGGCCTTAGATGCGCCGTTTGCAACACTACCTACTTTATTAACTTATTTATTATAAAAAAAAAGCGTAAGAGAACCCACGGGTTCTGTTAGCATGTCTAGAAACTATTTATTAAATCTGGGCGAAATACCAGCTAAGCGAACAAAGTGAACCCTTTCTGGGATTTTTCTCCGAGGGAGTTGAGGCCGGTTAAAATTTTCCTTGCGAGGGCTTAGACCTCATCCACCCTTCTGTGATCAACGCCTAAGTTATCGACTAAAAATGATTAAACTCTGAAGGGAAGCAATTTTAGACCTATGATTTTTGTTTTGAGGACTTGCTCAAAGTTTGTACAGGCCTTTCAGGCCCACCCTGTATTTCTTTTTCTTAACTTAAATTAGTTTTATGTAAACCTGAGGTAATATTAGCCACTTGCTAAAGAAAATATTAGCACCACGTCGTAAGGAAAGAATTTGCTTTACTAAAGCAAAAGTTAGTTAAGCCAAATGTTGAGCAAACTTTGTTTTTCTGTAAATGAAAAGAAAATATTTAAACTGACATAAGAGCTGAAACGACATATTCAATCATCATGTAATAACGTATTAAACCTTTAGAATAAGGAATTTTTATTTCTATTTCCTTTGCAACTATCTACATTTGTAGTTATTATACGTTGTGATATAAATTCTGTAAAGTAATGTTTGTTTGCCTTTTATCACGTTTAATATTAATTAATTCTTGACCACCTTGAGAAAATCTTTTCATAAAAGAAACATTGATCTAAAAAGCAAGCTTATTAAAATTCTCAATGGGTTTTATATGTGGCTTTTTGCATTTCTGATTCTAAATAAGGACGGCTCAATGCAATCCCTCGTGTCGTTTCTGCCGAGACACAAATTCTCCATCTATTTTTCTGGAAGCCTATACGGCAAGTTATGCAATAAATTTATACAACTTTGACCTAGAATACGTGTAAAGTTATAGCTACATACGCGTGTCAGCCAAAGGCAAATCCCGAGGGGCTCGCAGGTCTTTTTCAAGGCTCAAAAGACGCAGAGGTGTTTACGAACCGTGACATCGGGAGTTTTGAATATAAACTTGATCCTAAATTCTTTGCAGGTGATATCCCTTGAGTTTTTAGTTTTGATCGTTCGACGTCTAAACTCGATGGAAATATATGGATTGTGGCACATTTTTACTTTATACATTTTGACATTTCAATTTTAATAATTTATTTGAAATTACTGCGATTGCATTGTCAGCTTCAATCTATTCGTTTTTTTAGAAATTACATTTTCTTACATTTTTATTTTACTTTTTCGTGTTTACTTCAATGCTACCGTTGTGATTTGTAAAAATTCCTGGAGACCATAAATCCCATTCATTGAGAAGAATTTCTTGAGTAAAAAGATTATAATTAAAATATTTTTCATTTTAATATCGTACGAATTCAGGCAGGTATTTGTAGAAATCCGCTTTGCACGAGGCAATTCAAAACCGTTTAGTGTCATCATTGTACAATGGGTTAGTGATAAAACCTACAAAACCTTAACGATTCGCGATGTTAGACTCTTTCATCTTGGAGCTTGTCGTTATGTGCAACTTCAATTGTGCAGACAGAAAGCTTTTGAAGAAGTAATTTGCTTTGTTATATATTCCAAAAGTGTTTTTAAATCTACGCCCACGCAATTTGTAGACGTACGTTTTTGTAAAACGGTGTTAGCTTTTGATGCTTCGTAATTTGTTGTTCCAGAATAAAAAATTAGATAAGCTTAGCAACCTTTTGTCGAGAAGCGAAAACAACTTGAAAGTGATGACGGTTTTATAAAGCTTTTAGCCCGCGTTTGAAACAAAAGAATATGTCTAATCCAATTAGAAGTTAGACGTTACGTTTTCAGACACTACGCACTACTTTGCAAAAAAGCGTTGGGTGTAATCCTCTCTGATCTTTAAAGCTTTTGTGTTTTGCTTTTTAAAAATGTCTAAAAAGTGAAAATAAAAAAAGTTTTGGTTTTTTAAAACATTTATTTCTACGAAAATGTACATCCTCTTCTTATTAACTATTAACTTTGATTAAAAAGTTTTTCTGATGAGATTCTGCCTAGCATTTCTTTGCTTTATAAAAATTGTATGCTTTTTTTAAGAATTGCTTAATTTTAGGTAATTGTTATAATACACAACTTTTTCAACTATTTTCCCTTGTTAATTTTCTTAGAGTTAAATTTAGAAAAATGCGTCCATATATGCCACACCCACCGAGTTAATTAAAATCTAGGCAAATCCCTGAGATATGCCGAGCAATGTTTTTGTTTCTGTTTTTTAACATTAAGTAAGCTAATTAAGTAAGCAGTGCAGCCGACTGCGGATCGAAGTCCTACTTTTATAAATTATATAGTGATTGCTGTAATTATTTTTATATCTAAAATCCGGATCCCTTCGACATGTCTCAACTCGAGAGGAACACGACTGCAGCTGGTATTATGTAACTCAAGCGACGCGCGATGGGTATTATTTTTGGTTTGTTACCAAAAACTGAGCGAAGTACGTCTCCTGGATTTTCCAATATTTTAGATGTGGTAACTTATTATATATTCAGAAGTATTAAGGTTTCACGCACCAACATTAACAGCGCACCATTCTTATTACTGTACCGAGAGCATAGCGCATAATACTTAATAGTCATATTACACGGAACATACTACATGATACTGAAGCTTACAAATCAAAACAATAGTATAAACTTTTTGAAATTTTGTTGAAAGTTTTTTGGAAAACGATTCGTTGAAATTAAAGAAAAATGAGAGGACAAATTCGTCCGCTAGTAATTGGGTGGGAGGGGAAAAATTAAACCCTCTTATATTTGCGACATCTAACAACTAAATTGCGAACTTTCTTGCTTCATGAGCAATTTAGTCTAAGAAAAACTTGTTATTAGCCCCCGTTAGCAAATGGACGTAAATTTTCAATAAAAAAAATTTATAGAACGGATAACAGAGAAATTAGCGCACTGTTACAGAACAAAATTGTAACCTATCCTTATGTGTCAGATCTTACAGAATTTAAAATAAATCGTGGTAAATCGTTTGTAAATTTTCACGCTACATGTTTTACTTTTCCATACGTCTACTGAAGCAAGGAAAGTGATAATATCACGCAAATTTTCGAATTTCAGACTTTAACGGAAATATGCGTTTTGGGGTCTAAGAAACCTAAAAACGTGTTTTTTAAAAAATGTTTGTCTGTGGGTGTGTGTGAGGGTGCTTCGTTTTCCTATATCTCCGGAACCTGATTTTTATAAGATTTGATGTGTGAACGTTTTTTAGTTGCAGGTAGTCCCTTGTAATATCGTTAATCGAAACCGGAACCGGAAACGGAAATTAGATGTTTTCTTTTGGTATAGGTTATTTTCTAAAGATTCTCTTAAAATTTCGAATACATACCGTTGTAGTGCATGTAAAGACAATTAAATGTCTTTTTTTCCAAATGCTGTATCTTCAAAATGAAGACCGCTACAAATTTTTAAAAATTTTAAAATTAATGCCCGATCACTCAAATACAAAATATCCAATCAATACATTATTTCATAGCCCTTAATAAGTATAGTCAAGTAATAAAAACATATTTTTGGAAATATGAAGATTATAAATATAGTTTTATATTAAATTACGGACATTTTCAAAAAATCATTTCTCAAAAACTGCCCACATTGTTTTCTTTTAGTTTTTCTTAGCCGCCAGAGTTTGCAATAAAGCTTTTATAGCGATTTTGGTCCGAAGTCCGAAGCGCATCTAATATGCTGTAAGGCGCAGTCGGTTATCGTGCTTCTGTCGTTTACGGCTAGCCATAGTTATCGTAGCACTGGTCTTATATGGTACACGATATCGTATTGCACAGGCTGTCACAAGTTCAAATCTCTGCGCTGGTGCGTTACTATTTTTAATTTTTTTCTTGATTTACAGTTTGCAAAAACAATGTAATTTACACAGTTGTTGGCGCGCGAACATTTAAAAGTTAAAACATATGAAACGCCCATTTTTATTTTTTATAAAAGAATCATTTTACATACTGACGTTTTGCTACTCTCGGGCTAGTATAGTACCAAATTGCATCTCTGTCAACTCGCTGTTGACTAAAAGGCATGAAAATCAAAATTATTAAGAATTCGTAGCAGCGGCCATGTTAATGTTGTTAGTACGTTACAAAAAGAAGCGTTCGCTGTGCCCGTAAGGTTTTGCATCAGATTTCGTTATTCAATTTTAAAAATGAAATTTATGAAAAAAGGTGCTACCCTATATTCTGCCACACACAAATCATTTATTTTAGTTCCTGGAGGTTCAAAACATGTATTTTCGTCAAAATGTTGATTTCCAAATAGTCCATGAAATTAATACTAAAAAGTATATGGTAGTAAAGAAAGCGTAGGCCGGGGGGGTTCGACTAGTTCTTCTGCGACCTAGTACCAACACTTTGTTAGTTTGTTATAGTTTATTTCTAAGCCTATTTTGAAACATGAGCGTAGATCGTCAATATGCCTTAAACATAATCAACTCGGTTCATTTAATCTTATAGCAGCACCGTATGCCTGAGATGCCACATTTATTTTAAAATTTGTTTAACCACTTGTAATGCAAATTCGTGATGCAGCTGAATTAGGGCAATATTATTTCAAACTTCTAATAAACAAACGAAACTATATCAATTTAAAATGCCTAATTTTGTAAATTTTATTAGATAAAATTGAAGATGTATAACTATTTATTTGTTCCGACGTCGACCTTCATTGTTATTAAAACGACCAGTCTAAACAACTACAAAGCATTTCAGTTTTGTCGATGCTACAGAAGACCAATTTTATTACAACTTACAAGAGAGAGTTTAAAAGTTAGATGTCACTTGGACGACTTTACCATTTAATTTTTTCCACGGTGGGCGTTGGACCGCTTGCTGACTTTTAGTTTGCTCAAATAATATATAAGTATTCTTGGTTCGATTTCTGTAAATTGAGTCTTTTAGCAGTTATTTGTTGGCAGGGAGGGTTACTTCATGCGTAGATGTGCTGTGTGTAATTTAGTAAGGAATCCTTTTGTGTATCTATGTATTACCTACTTTATTTGTCTGCTAGTCTGGTTTCTAAAGATTTTCTTGCGCTATTCATTAATTTTAAATTATCTATCCAATTTATGAAAACATTTTTAAATAACATCCAGTACTATTGTCAGGACAACAATAGCACTGTTTGAGTGATTACGTGTAAAGACGTACAGAGAATGCGATTCCCTGCGAAAGATACGAACCTACTCCATTTTCTCTCTCAGGGGAATTGATTATATATTATCAGCTATTATCGGAATCGATAGGCATACACCTTCGACGATACGAAGCGTGTCGAATCATTTATTGCACCTCCTGATTTGCATAAAAACGCATTCATACCGGCTTGAGCGATCGTCCACCATTTTTACAGACAATGTTAATGATGTATTTCTTATGTTTAAATAATTTACAGCAGCATAAATACTTTTGGGGCTCAAGGCAGTCATTACATATGCAAACCTGTTAATACTGCCAGGCATCACACCATTTTCCAGTTGCTTTTGTGCTACATTGGTTTCACTCTTCGCATTTGCTTATGTACTGAAGGAAGCGGCACAAATGTTCATGTTGATTCGCTAAAAAGTCTCTGAATGTGAAGTAGTTCGATAGGATATGAATACTCGAAGTATTTGCTTTTAATTATTTATATCCTGTTGTACAAATACGGATTTTGTGCTCTAGGGATTATTTTGTTTGTTTCGTGCTGCGGCACAAAGAAAGATTGCCCACGTTCTACTGCCTATATTTAAACTACATATTTTTGGTTTCTTTGGCAGCAGTTTAAAGATATACGAGTGTTGATAGATATCGCTATGACAAATGATGCGTTTTGTGACAAATAATGACCCCCGTTGCCTCTTAATAACTTTAGTAGACTTAAACCGTATTACACTTCAAAAGAAATTTGAACCGTTTTGTTAATAAAAAGATTCCACATATTTTGACATCTTGATGCATACAACACACCGACTTCTCGCGGTGCTATAAATTTTGAGCCTCAGAATTATGAGATATCAAATATTAAACGCAAAGTCACGATTCCTGAATATCTATCGTGCTTAAAATATAAATTTACACCGAGTTCTGTAAGCAAAGCGATCACGTTTATAAGAAAGGAACAAAGTGCAGGTGAGGTAAAATATGAAGCCTATATTTAACACGCTGTTTCACGCGATGCAGATCCATGTAACGCCGGAAGAGAAGCGAGTTCTGAATTTAAAACAACCAAGTTGCTCTCATTTATTTGAGTCAAATAAAAAGATGTTTACATTTTATGCAGCAAGTACACTTTTGACACTCTGCTGAAAAATTTGTCGTTTAAGCTGTCATAACAGAAAATTTAGAAATATAAGGGAAAATCAATTCGCCATTTGTTTATTCGTCAACAACTAAGGACAGTACTATTAGTTATTCTTTAAAATTTATCTAATGATTTTTCAATATACATAGCAGTGACTAATTGACAGGTATTTTTCGCATTTTCAGGAAAATAATCCTTTTCAGCTGGGAAAATTCGACTTCATTAGCACGAAGTATCCGGGAATATAATTTTCAGAGACGAAATGTTCATGAACGAAATGTCCAAAAATGGTTAAAGTTAAAAAATCAATCAGAATGTTAAGGTACAGCATTAAAAATGTGTAGAATAATAAAAAAAACGATTTACTTTCGTACGGCAATGCATTTTTACAATGTAAGGGACTCATAACATACACACAAATTAATATTTACTAACTTTAACAGTTCTTTAACAAATCAACCGATGCCATGTCTATGTGCTCGCCGTTCGTGGACCTTCACCTCCAAAATATATTACACTAAAGAAATGTACCTAATAGACTAGCTGTGTTCTTGGAATCTAGGTAGTTCGGCGGTACTAGTTCAGATTTTTCGACCTAGGTATTTAATAGTAATAGTAATATACCGCAATCGCAGTTGGTCTGTCCCTACCCGTTTCTCTCTCAATCACTCCTTCTATTACATGATGTAAGCCTCCCCCCACCCCCCGCGCGGTTAATGAGAGTAAAGCGCAGTTGGATAAAAACCTGCTAATACCAATTGAAAAGTATTAAAAAACAAGTAAGCGGTTACAGAAAACAGTTGAGCGTTTATAGTCAAACGGGTGTCCGGTTACAGAAAACAGACGATCTGTTGTCTTTAACCGCTTGCCTGTTTGTTTAGTACGTTTCAGTTGGTTTTACTCGTTTTATGTCGGCCGTGCTTTTTTGCTATCATTGATCGAGGGCGGTGTTTACGTCACGTGGTAAAAGAAATGGTGTGCAATGAGACAAGTACAAACATACCTACTGTGGTTGCGGTAATAGAGTCTCCTTATCCACCTAACTGATGGGAAAGCGGGTATCCCATGCTACCCCAAGATAAAAGTGGCCCGGGGGTTAAGGTTTAGGGTTTCTGTTTTAATTTATTGGGTCGAGGAAGTTGTACCAAACGAATTGCTCAATCGCCTATGCGCTTTTGCTGGTTGCTTTTACAGATAGGGACTATACCTGACTGAAAAACCCTAAGAAGGACGAAACGCGTCTGAGTTTGTTTCCTCCTGTAAATATGAGCATTTTTTGTTTACTGATTTATTACGGTTTACTTAACATCAGAACACGGAGAGTCATCTGACGGTCTGATACCAGCTTAGCGGGTTCGGGTCAAACTTATGTGGATTTTAGTTTTACTGGATTAATTTCTCCAGCATACTTTATATAGATGCTTTTTGGGTCATCTATCACCATTCAGGAATCTCAACTAGTCGAATTACCTAGATACCAAGAAAACAGCTAGCTATATTGATGGGCTTATTTGAAACTTAAAAGCCACAGCAAAACACAAACAACCATAATATCAATGCACTAACAACTGCATAATTAATAAATCATTAAGAGTAGTTACAACACTACTATTTTGTATTTGCCATCACGATTACAGAAATAACAACATTTTATCATTAGACTGTTAAATACAGGAAAAACATCCCAAAACATTCACTTTCTGTCCTCGATTATTTCATAATCTTTGATCCCCGCGGACCATGTTTATTTTTAACACCTGCATCAATGTACCGTAACAGTTTTAACTCGGCCAATTAAGCTCTTGACACATTCTTAGACAAATGCAACACTTACTCAAGGGGATTACAAAATCTAATATAGTAATGTAACTCTCCTTTGCAGTTAAAACAATCTACAAGAAACTAAACTGAATTCATTTAAAAGTAATTTTACTTGCAATAAAATACATTTGAAATTTTTGTTTGAATAAATAAAAGTGTCTTTTACAGGAAACGTGATTGCACATAATTTTTGTTAATTTTAACAAACGAAAACAAAATTATTAATGCGGCCCTTTACATTTCAATTCCATTATCTCTCGCTCCACATGAATTGTTTTTTTAAATCGCTGACAGTAGCTGTCGGTTGCAATTAATTATTTGTGTAACATAACAGTTAATTTTTAACGCCATTAACATCTTTTTGACAGCCCTTTTAACATCATTTTGTCCCTGAATTAAACTGGCCAAAATTTAACAATCTAATCATTTTAAATATTTAATTAAGAAAATATTCTACTGTACCTTAAATTCAAACCTTTGTAATGCATATGCACTAATAAAGTCCAGAATTCAATTTACTGTATTTTGTATTACCATTCGCGTTTAATTCTCGTAATATAGGGTAATATTTCGTAAAAGCCATCTTAATCATACTAGCAGACATAAAAACAGACTATAAATTTAATCGAACTTTTTAATGATGAAAATTACCTATACCCATAAATCATTAATGTCATGCAAAAGAATTAGTTCAACGTCTGGAGGAGATGCACGTAACGAGGTTGTAGACCGTTTAAGTTGCTCGCATAACATCTTTATTATTAAGTTACCTACCCATAACAGGAACATCCGCTAACACGGTTTTATTACTAAAAAGGCGAATTGTAAAAATCCAAAAGTCGGTAGCAGTTTTAGAGTTTAAAAAAATTTTGTTAATCAGTTTGATTTCTTTATTTTCTTGCATGATTGAACAGGAAATACCCCACTGAAGTATATTTGTTGAAGAAACACTCAACGCAAGTTGTCACGTATCATCGTTAATCGACTACCATTCATTATTTTTCAATTTCAACGAGAGCAATTGACGTATTGACAGAGAGGATTGCAATAGAAATGTCTGAAGGAATATAATTGCGAGATCTAATTTCAACGAATTCTAAAATTGCTTACAAGTTTCCAGCATCAAAGATAGTTCTCTAAGCTTCCAATTTTTTATTTTTATTAGTTATTGGGAAAACCGTTTAAAGCTGTTTTTTTTATTATTTCGGTTCTTTTATTAATTCATGCTTACAATGGCTTCAAATTTTATAAAGTTCATATTTAGAAAAGAAAGCAAACTTAATTTTGAAATGCTAAATGACGAGGCGTTTTTAATAACAACAAGCTCCTAAACTGATTGAAAGTGTCACTCATTTAAACTGTCATGATTGATAAAACAAGTCTTGTAAAATCAGTACAAAGCTCTGAAAAAGCTTTTATTATAAATGCAAAGCAAGTTGCTGTTTTGATTTTGTCATTCCTAGTCCTCACTTCGAAAGTAGATTTGAAAAAACTTCCTTTGAACCGCGTTGATGCTAAAAAAACAGAATAGTTTTAATTATAAAAATAAATATTTTGAGTTTTGGTTCTTAATCCAGAAATGCCACTCACAATAACGTTATTGTTATTTTTTTGAAGTGATGAAACTGTCGTTATGAATCGACCGTTAAAGCATCATCCTGTATGTTAGATTTGTTATTGGGTGATTTTGCAGTTTGAACAGTGCAGCTATTATTACGGATGGGCTATTGAAACTTAATACCCGTCTGTCTGTTAGAGACTATAAGTACACTAGATTGCACTTGATGTCCAAATATAGCTCACCTCATTTACCGCAGTTTGTAGTCTCAGCGATTTTTAAAAGCTTGATGCCTTTTTATTGCTCTTTTATGTCCCAATTTCCAGAGTAGCTGCGCTTTCTGCTATGCTGAAGCCGATTTACATGTTTAAGCTTAATTGCAAATCCAGAGTAAACGACGATTTTAAATTTAACTAGGTTCTTATAACGGAGTTTATTATTCCAAATTTGCTCTTCAGAAATTGAAAAAATATGACAGGGGTTACTAATTATAATACATAATTATGTCAGTTACTTCTCATAGTAACAAAATGGAGAGAGTGCTTATTTTATTATTTTTAATGTTGATTTAAATACAAAGTAAATCATAGGGGATGGCATGAGCATTAACCTGGGCAGATTCACAACCGTGTTCCAGGCGGAGGTAAAAGCAATCATGACCTGCATGCGGGTTATGGTGAAGAAGGGGTATGGAAATAGACGAATCTTCTGCTTGGCGGAAAACCAAAGTACTTTGAAAATGCCCCGAAGCTGTGGTGGCACTAGCAGAGCACAACAGGGCAACCCTGGAGTAAGTGGCAAGACACCTTGGCATAGAGAAAAACAAAAAGGTTGATTAACTATCAAAAAGGGAGGCGGAAGAGACTTGGGGGTGGGTCCCGAAACCACGTGCGGTATTTCGTGTCATCGCTTACCCTCAATGGGGCTTTTAGACTGAGGCAATCGCGGATGTTCATGGCGCACCCATCTAAAGGTAAAGCCTATGCAGTTTTGCAATTGAGCAGGAAACAACTAAAATTGAAAACAGGACCTTTGGCAGGGCATTATTGTCTCAGCAAACACTGCAACAAGATTGACGTGGAAGAAGATCTAACCTGCAACCCCCTATGTGTGGGGGGGGGGGGGGGGAGAAACCTCACAACACATTCTCTGCAATGTCCTGTTCTGGGAGTCAAAATATTGCGATACGTTGCGGTTTAATTCTGAATTCCCGAAGTAGTGATAGCTGCCGGTCAACGACATCCAGAGCTGCATTAGTTAGACTGGTTTGATCGTTTAGGATGAAGTAAAATATGGCAATGCAGGTTCGGTACAATGGGTTTTGCATCACACCATATAATAATAATACTAATAAGTAAACAGTAGTCTACAAAAATAATTAATTATTTATTGTGCCTAATGTTAAAGCAAATAATTCGGAAACCTCAAAGCCATTTTTACATGGTAAAATTCACTTTGCATAATTTTGCTAAAAATGCTCTACCGCCTTTCTGGAAACACTTTTTTGATTGTTCCACAAATCATTACCGTATAGCTTCCATAGCTGCTCTGTTATCAAAAGGAAGGAAAGAAACAACCAAAAATCTTTGTGGTCTAAGTCTGGAGAATAAGAAGAGTGCTCCATTAATCCAATTCTGGCAAAATGAATTCTTGAGCCGTTGCAATATGGTTTTCACAGACGGGCTGATTATCATTTGCAGAACAGAACTCTTCTCATTTTTCCTATGCCTTTAGGGTGTCGGGTTAAACATCGCTAGGGATTGGTTTTATCGCTATGTTCCAGGAGGTGATGGAGTCCTTCGACTTTTAAACCATCACGCTCCATCAGCTTATGCGAAACTCTTATCAGCCGTTCTTTAGTACCTCTGTATTTGAGGGGACTTCCAACCCCTTTAACGACTACTGCGTTGTTAATGCGAAGGCCGGGACCACCTATTTGCGTGCCATTCCGAGAGCACGGGGTGCCGTGTTGACTCGGTTTTTTGGACACTTATCCAAGTACTGACCAAGCAGAGTTATGCTTAACTTTGCTGATCGCACTCGAATGGATATTCTAGCCGCCCCAACTTGGGACCTCAGAACAGAACTCAACAGAGCCAATTCCCTGCATTTTCTTTTTTATTGTTTTTCGAATTTGATGACTAACCCCGCACAATAAACAGTATAATCATAATGTGTATTCGATTAATAAAATTCCATGGACATTGAAGAAATTCACGTATTTGTGGCATCGGACTCTGTGTTGTCGCTCTCACAGCCACCCCATACTTTGGCGTTTTAGTTTCGGATTAAAGTAATAAACCCTATTTTCATCGACAATTAAAATCTGGCGAGAAAACGG
This sequence comes from Ctenicera cuprea, assembly GCA_958336395.1. Taxonomy (NCBI): domain Eukaryota; kingdom Metazoa; phylum Arthropoda; class Insecta; order Coleoptera; family Elateridae; genus Ctenicera; species Ctenicera cuprea. Next base: position 51,054,305 of record OY284488.1, read on the forward strand.
CTGAACTGTGCCGAAAAAGCAAAACGGTAGCATCTGTTTCGCACAGCTCACCCGCTTGACTGAGCGTGGGTGAGAAGCGCTTTATCATAGTGAACGCTGGCTTCTAAAACGTTAATACAAAAATACTTCTGAAGGTATGACAAACAAGGTTTTCTAAAGTATAGGAAAATCTACGCCAAGTGCTTTCTTCATTTTTCGAACTACGTTCGCTTATATCTGCCGAACGGATAGTAATAAAACTTTTAATATGGGGGTATATAAAAAATTTAGAAAAACAAAACATTTGTTTTAATTTAAACCCGGATGCGGACATGTTTTTATATAAATTGAAAGTTGGTGATCTTCTATTTTAATAAACGAAGGACGATAAAACATCCCTATTTAATGTCTATTGTCCCTCATTAATAGTAAAACAAATTTGTTTTTGTAATTTAATATTTAGATGACCTTGCCCCAGTTTTTGGCTGACAATTTTTCTCGTGGATCTCCGGATTTCTTTAACCCCAAGTAACCGTTTTCCAAAACAATAAATAATAGTTTCTCAAACAAAGAAATGGTCATTTTTTTCTCAATAAAATCGGGTTCAGTTGCAGTGTGACATGCAGGTGTCGGCAACATTTTGTAATATGCCCAGGATACGGTTGTGGTAGGAATGATGTAATCGTAAGGTCACTGTTGTTGAGGAAAACGCTGATACAAAAATACTTTATAAAATAATGAAATGCAATTTTAAAGTACAGGAAAATTCAGGCAAAGCACTTGCTCATTTTTTAAGGTACTTTATCACTGCGCATACTCCACTTTTCCTGTATTTAGAAAATTATTAATTTGTCAGTGCTACAACTCGAATAACTCTACACTGAGGTAAGCATTGTCTTTGTATTTCGGTTTTTTTTATCAAACTTTCATAAAACCATTTTTTAAGCTTTATATTAAGCTGATTAGAACGATGAGAAACGGGATGTCAGTAATCAGAGCAAAGATGATACCTACCTACCTACCTAAATTGGTGCTTTAAAATTTAAGCAAATATTCTTTTATTCCCATCTTAAAAATATAGAGCATACACTGAAACTCTTGTTACTGTATTTCAACAAACTGTTTCATAGAGATTTTGACTCTCCTTGTGTTGTGGAGCGATTTATTACAATTTTTATTTTTATTGTAGTAGTATCAAAGGAACAAATTTTATGTTATGATAGTTATATAAATAGTCCAAATGTTTTCATAGTATAATAAAATCTATGGAGGAAAATTCAATTTCAGTCGTATAAACGGTCCTCTTGTTTACGGAGAAGTAACATTTTGAAACAGCATAAACCGCCTTAGCGTAGTAGAACTAGAACGATACCGCGCCAAGTCGTATTGTCATTTAATTACGTCATTTCGTTCCCCATTTTATTAGCTTTCTCCATGTCTGCTAACTTCAGGTGCCTGCAAGTGGCTATTTAACACGATTCGTCGTCGTTACAACACCCAATTATCATTGTTCATATATTCAGAAATTCATTTCGAGGTGCTCTAAATATTTCTTCCTCATTATTCCTAATATTCATTCAGTATGTAACTACTTTCCATTCTGCTTTCGCTGGCAGCAAAATAGGCGAAGTTTCTGAAGCTTATAGTTCATCTATCTCACTGTTTTCACTCTTTGTATATTTGAACGCTTGATACACTACCTAGATGTACCTACAGAGAATTTACTGCGTCAAAAATCAATACTAACAAGATAGTTTGTAACTAATTTACAAAGGAGAATAGAATCTCGGAAAAGTTAAAAAGTAATTTCGCTGGGGAACTTCACTCCCTGCTCGTAACAATTTTTCCGCCATGTTTCATAATTTTTATACACGTATTTGGTAAAAAGCGTGCAAAAGCTAGACGAAAGTTGAGGCGTAGCACTAAGACTCTGTAAAACAAGTATGTTTAATCATTTCTCTTCTGTCTTGTTGAATTATATTTAATCTTTATTAGCTTTAGGTAAACTCCATTTCGAGGGCAAGCTCTCTAAAAATAGTTTAAGGTATGAGACCTGGGCTGTGAAATTCAAATCCCTACTTCAAGTTGTTGCTTGAAAATTAGAAATACTTCAGTTTTTTGTTTGTTTTGCGAAAAGGGGTCTTTGAAAGTTTAAAATGGTTTTCGGATTATTTATTCGAAAAAATGTAAATACCATTTATTTCACTAAACAGATTTCAAAGAAATAATTTTAAATGTCGGTACTTACTACTTGTCTTGCTAATTAGTACCGGACTAGCAGAACTCGTAGGCTACACCCACGGCGTTTTTTTGGTACCTTCATACGCAGCGCTTGAGTCGGTCTGAATAAAGTTGCTCCCGAAAATAAAATCCGTAAAAAAATGGAAAAAAGATCGTAAAAGCAGGCTAAAAAAAATCGACAAAAGCCCAAAAAAGAACTCCATACAAAAATTTGAAGAAAGAAGTTTCCTAGAAAGGAGCGAGACAACAGTTAGTTAAACTTGTTCACTTGTTCTCATTACCTGATATTTTCAAAATGTGTTTGAAACTAATAAATATGCACTAAAATAAGTTGTTAGGGCATTTGCATATAATTCCCAAATTAAATTTGATCTTGTTCATATAAATCAGAGATGTAATGATACAATGAATATACATTCCCTTGATATCGGCGAGCTTTATAATGATGGCCTACCTAAATTTAACGTAAATATCAATACACACACAGATAACAAATATCTAAGTTGACTGAAGTGAAAATGTTGTTTCTACAGATGTATCTCGAATTTGTAGTAAATAGTTTTGTAGTAAACACTTTTTAATAGTACCAAGTCCAGATCTCAATTTGTAGGCAATGAATGGTGAAATTCCTTTGCTAATTTGGTTGTTGACAGCGCAATAAATACACACTTCCGACCGGCTAGAATCATAAACAACTAAATTATATTAACAGAAGTGACAGCAGTGTAAACTTTTATTAAAAACAATCAATAAACTAAACAAAAGGGCTTGCGAGTGATAAATCTTTCCGAGATGCAAGATTTAGCCGGGTTGTTATGGTGAGACACTTACGGGTTTAGTATAGATGAACAAAAATTAGCGTTATCGGGTCTGGCTCGGTATGTTTAAACGCACGTCTTTGATTGACTCACGATTTGCTTTATCTGCCATTAATAATGTCAGAATAAATGCAACATTTAACTGACGATCATAGAAATAGGTTTAAACCAGGGTAGGCAATTAAATGGGTCCATTTAAAAACCCAGTGTTTTTGGGGGGGGGGGGGGGGGGGTTATAGGGTTTTTTGGTGTTTTTTCAATTTGTACAATTGAAACAACTTAGAAATAGAAAATTGCAACATTTTTTTTACTGTTTAGCTGCATACGCAGTGTGCACAATTTTTAGCAACTTGTTAACTAAAATCGTATTTCGGTGGCTCGAGACTATCCTCTTAATTATTTTATGGCGCAATAATATGAAGACTAATACCACGTTAGAGGGTTATAAGGTTGATTGTTATAACTTGGCCTGATTGTGGTGATATCCGATTGCAAACTGATATTTTGCTAGTTACTAAAGAAATACGAAATTTTCAAAAATTTTAATTGGAAAGTCTCGTGGCGGCTGCCCGAAAATTTTTTCTTTAATAATAATTACTGATTGTTGTGAGATATTTTTCAAACTGAAATTTTGTAGGTTACTAAAGAAATGCCAATAATTTTAAAAATTATACATAGTGAGGCTTTTCATCCCTAACGATGTAGCCCATCCATCTAATAGCAGCGCAATTTGATTTTTCAACGTTCATAATAGCATTTACATGTTTAGTTCGATAGCTCATGTGGAAAACACTTATTATATTTTACTGTATTCTTCACAGGGTTAGAAACAAAAATTTGCAAAGGAACTACGTTGAACTACTTCAAATTTTCTAAAATGTAGAATAAATATTAGACCCTTGAGGAACTCGGAAGCTAGAAAGTATTATTAGATTCATGCTTGCCACCGTCCTAAGTAGCGGTAAGTTGCTTTTTCAGAATTGCTTATACGATACTGGTAAGATTGTCTCTCTTCCTTGAACGTCCGAAGCGTTGTGCGATAGCAAAGTAAATTTAATCAAATTAAAAATTCACAGACGACGTCAAGGGCGAGCCAGTGCAATACGGAAAACACTCAATAAAATTCCATTATTATAATTATAAACAATGATATTATTAAAAGTTCTGGAAATAAGAAAACTACAGGTTCTATAAATAACATTAAAAAATATAATTAATGTTATAGCGTTTTATATTTCAGCCTCTATTCAGTATGTTTTTAAATAACAGGCTATTAACTATTAAATCAAAAATAAAGTAGCTACGGCTTTCGGTTGTTTTTGAAAAACAGACTGTACGTCGTAGTTTTTTAGTCACATTCGTCTTTTCACGAAATGCCCACGCAGTTGTTACAAATTTTTAAAAACGGTCTTTCGGCTATAACTTAGAAACATAGAAACCCTGGAAACATGACAACATTGTTTTAAAAAAGTTATGAAAAGGAAATTACTCTATCTGACTGAGAACATGCCTAGGCTTTTCATGAAATGTTTAATTACTACGATATATCACCTGCCGGCCGGTACCGACGTGCAACATTTTGCAGGTATACAGTATACCGTCATCGGATAACATGCAGCGTAGTTTACCGGCAATGCAAATTTGGCCGGCGGATGACGTTTTGTTTATGCATGTGTTCTACGATATTCTAGTATCGACTATCAACACCGCTGTGCTTCAGTGCTAGAATGTGTGTGCAGCGTTGTGAGGCATGGGTTGGCTAAGACTTTGAATCCGATGCGGGTTACATTTTTTTTAAATTTTACTACTTTTTAAAACTGGGGTACATAGGTTATTAATATATTTTTTTGTTGTGCATGAGGAGACATGCTACTGTTTATGTTCTCTGGAATTTTTGGCGATAGTGGCAACTCTGTAGTCGTAGCAACATGCACACTGTTGGCTCACTGAATGCCAATAGCACAGTAATTAAGTACTTGGAAGTAAAAAGGAAACATGTATTCTGATGGTAAAGTATTTACATCATGTTATACGATGACGTCATACCGGCAAAAATTTTGCATTGGCATTTAAGAAACATTAACTTTACTCATTGTTTTGGCTAAAATTCTAAGGGTGAACCAAAAGAGCTGAAAAAATATCGGTATAATATTAAAATAATAACAGTTACGGTTTTCGGTTACGGTTCAAGAAATTTTTAATTTCGGTTTTCGTTTCGGTTACAGTTCTGGAAGTTTTGTGTTTTTTTTCCATTTTATTTTTTTAAGTTGTCGGGCCAGGACGGGCCAAACTTGAAAATTTCTTCATTTGCCCACCTTTAATCTCTAGTGAACTTATTCAAACAAAAATAAATAAAAATAATATTTTTCTTGGCCTAGTAAGTACTATTGCATGCTATATATTATTTATGAGAAGTTGTTGGCAATGTATTTATTGCAGAAATAAAATTTTCGAGAAAGATATAAACCCAACCTAGAAACGTCAAAGGTGTGTTAATTCGGAGTAATTAAATAAACCTAATACGGTCAAAAATGTAATCAAACGAAACTAAACGGAGAGTAGTCGCAGATAAAATTTCAAACTTTCAGTACAACTACTGCAAAAGTTATCGATGAAAGAGTGTTTAGACTGTTCTATCTTCGTAAGGCTGTAGCTCCGTCTTCTTCTTCTTATAGTGCCATACCCTATTCAGGGCGTTGGCTACCTCTCTCCTATGTCTGTGTTTGGTGCGCGGAGATAGATATTTTGCACAGACAGACATAGGGGACCTACAGTTTAACGTGGGCTCCGAACCACAGGAAGTGCATGCACTTCTTCTCCAGAGAGGTTTTTCTGGGGAAAAATCCACCTCGCTGGTTTCCCGTTGCCTTGCGAGGGAGAACGACCAGGCCGGGGATCGAACCCGGATCCCCTGCATTAGTAGCCCGCGCTCTTACCACTGAGCTACGGCCGCTCTGTAGCTCCGTAATCTATTGTTTTTGTGCATAAATAAGTTGGGTTTAATCGACATAATTTGGCCTAAAGAATTCATGGTTAATTTTTATTGCAGCTTTTAGGAACGAACACAATATTTTTGTACAGCAGTACCTTTTTGAAGTTAAGTAATAACATAAATCTGTCTTCTTCTTCTTCTTCCACTTATAATAGGACTTTGTCCTGTTTGTTCTATTATCACCTTCCTTCTTGAGATTCCGATGTCCAGCTTTCACACCATCGCTTTGGTGGTCTTCCTACTGGGCGTTTGGTGTTAGGCTTTTGTGATTTAGCCCATTTAGCTAATCGTTCTGGGCCCATCCTATCCACGTGTTCTTTCCAATATCGACGGCGTGCTCTTGTCCATCTTACGACATCCTGTACTTCTAATTCATTTAGTATTGTGTTATTACGTATCCTGTCTCTCAGCGTCACACCTTTGATACTCCTCAATGTCTTCATTTCATTTGCCCTCAATGTTCTTTTTGTTCGTGTTGTTTCAGCTCTTGTATCTGCGGCATAGGTAAGCACAGGCCTGATGCAGGTTTTATATATTCGGATCTTACTCTCTGAGCTCATGTACTTGTTTCGCCATATAATATCTCTGAGGTAACCCGCAATTCTTGCTGCTTTATTCGCCTGGTTTCTTACCTCATCCATTAAGTATCTATCACTTGATATGTCCACTCCCAGGTAGTTAAATAAATCTGTAATTGAACTAATAATTCGGATTCAGAATTTGAATTGGGGATATTTCTGATAACGACAGAAACTTACAGTAGGTTTGTTGGAGTATGTAGCTGACAGATGCCTTGTGACACAACGCGTATTTCCAGTCCCCTGTGATTCGGTCATTCTGAATTCCGGTTCCGAACGTCATTTACATAAAAAATATTTCCGATATCAATGATAGATAAAGGGGCTGTTCCCCATGTGTTGCCGCTTCGTCTCGCTACGTCTCTCATAATGTGGAAGGAATAAGAATATGGTACAATATGGCCGATGCGGGCGAAAATGTTTATGCATCCTCTGTCATAAAATGAAAATACGTGTGCTGTCTCGTTATACAACGCGGGGATGTCGTAAAAAATGTGTAAACGCTCGTAACTGAAGGGAATAAAAATTTACTTAAATTTGTTTCACAACTCGCTCGACGCTTTTTAAATAATGCCCGTTACTAATAAACATGGGAAGGAAATAATCTCAGCTTTTAACACCTTTCCGCGTTTGTTTCTAATTAACTACGTTTCGTTGCGCCCGCTAAAAAATTCAGTTGCGCTTCAGTACGTTTGCAACCTTTTTCCTGCTCGTTAGGCAAACGTTTAATATTCTCTACATGTATTATTTAGGTGCAAAATCCTACCTACAACTTGTAATTAGTATATTCTGTTTATCTATTGCTATTAACGCTGCAGTAACTCCTCTTATTTTATTGTTAGTGAAAGACTACGTCGCTCCTGCTGCTAATTACACATTACAACTTATTAATGCAACTTCACAAAGTGACTATTGAAACACACTGTAATTTAAACCAGTTGGATAACTTGAAAAACATCCTGAATCATTTACCTATGCTAGTCTTGATTTTATTTGCTTGACCTTAAGTAAATACGCTGGAGGTTTTTAGTATTTAATTTACTACGCTAAATTAACATCTTGAAAACCTCTTCCAAGTTCATTTACCGGGTTAATTTAGATAAAGTTAAGAATAAATTAAAATAATCTATTCGAGTTTATGTCACTTCTTGGTAAAATGCAATCTACTCATTTTATTATAAAAGACATTACGGCTAAAATTAGCAATACCAATACTGAGTAGGTATCGCGTACAGCAAACATTACTTAAAAAATATAATCTTCATATATTAAAATTAATGAACACACAAACGACTGCTTTTGCAAATATTTAATTTTGTGGTCTGCAAACTGGTCGGTCTGGTCGAAAACAAATTTCGGTGTCATTAAATTCTACCAACGTAACGACTAACATTTACATTATTTACTTTTCTTTATGAAACAAGTCTTGTGATTTGTCTTGACATCTTACAAATTGTACATTAGTTTTACCGACTGGAAGTTTAATATTCATCCCCAATTCCTCCATGTATGAAGGTGTCATCATTTCATTTAAAACACGTGAGCAGACGCTTCATATATAGATTTTCAAAACTTATTAACACTATAAACTTTGTACCTACAAATTTGTGTTGTGTTCGAAATGATGAAGTTTGTTCTGTTTCAGGAATTTAAATTAGATTAACCGATCCAGCTCCAATTAGTTTGTCATTGCATTAATTTTGAAGTAGTTAGTGGAAATTGCAGTAAAACAATTTAATATTTGGTGTAGTTAAAATACAGAAATTATATTGTGATTTTTATACATGTGCATTCTTGGTTAGATTTTTTATTTAGGTTTTTGACTTCCATACAATTAAATTTATGTTTGTTATTTATGTGTCTCATATCAGGGGAATTGCTGCTCCAAATTTAGTGAAACTTTGAATGTAGACATATATATCAAAAACTTGTCGAGAAAATAAGCTTTCAGAAAAATCCAAAATTAGAAATGGATGTTAGACATGTTGTTCTGGTATTATTTTTTCAAATAGTACAGGCGAACAGATCTGTAGGATCTGGCTACAAAATACTCTCCCTTACAATTTTTTTGACAGTTTCGACATTAACTCGTGTTTATTCAAAAATAGGTTTCCAAAATTTAAAAAAAAACCGTTGAAAATTTTTTCAATACGCAGTGGTTATGATTTTGAAAATTTTCGTACACTGTAACACGGGTTTATGGTGAAATGACTCATTTATGCAGAAATACGCCTGAGCTTCTGATTTGCCTCAGCGCCCTCTGTCACTATCACTATCACACTATGTTCTTAAATTTTTAATATTTCGTTTTTGAAAAAAATACTACGAGAAATTGATTGAATTCCGGTTCCGTATTGTGTTAAAAACTTTTAGACCCAATGAATTTTCATTAAAAATAAATAATTATATATCAAAATTTAAAAACGCACACACATTGACGGTTTTTTAAAAATAAACAGTAAATACTTAATGATTATTCAAAGAACGCTCACAGTCAATTTTCTGCGAGGGCTGACGATGGTAGGTTTGCTTTTCAAAAATGTAATTGATTTGGAAAATTAAAACTAAACAGAGTAATATATTAATAAGTTCTAGTTTTACTTCGTTGACGTTCATATTGATGTATGAACAAAATACTCTATTACTTCTAAAGTATTTATTTATTTAAACCTTATACGTATTTCGACATGTTTGTTTTTGTTAAAAAATTACCTACTTCGTTATCACATATATATTACTCTTGGTTAAGGCTGCATTGTTATTAAAGACACCCAGACTTGCTCAGTTTGGTCCGTGGTGCTCCTTGTGAACCCAAGCAAGACGTTTTATTCTGATTTGTAGTTTAACCCTCAGAAGACAACACCGCTGTCCTTTCAGAGTCAACAAGGCTTTGGAGTAATTTTCTAATAATTGTTTGTTTCGTATTTTGCTTTTGTTGAGAAAAAATTTAAATACAGAGTGCCCATTTTAAAACTCCGAGCCTAATTTTTTTTAAATAGGCAACACACAATACAAATCACTGCCGACTATTATTTTAAAACAAAATATTTCTATAATTAAGATCAGGGCAATCATGTTTGCATTAACTTGACAGTTGACTAATCAAATTCGTTAAGCCACATTATTTGAACGGTGCAAAACAAAGATTATCGATCATTAATCTTTGGTGCAAAATGTATTCCAACGCTGACAAAGTGGACATGCTTCTAATTCTGGGTGAATGTCGAAAAAATGCGAGTGTTGCCAGTACAGGTATGCGCAACGCTTTCCAGGTAGACGAATTCCAACAGACAAAACATTTAGAAGTTTTCTTCTGAATTTACAAGAGTATGGGCAATTTTCAAAACCAAAAGTAAGGGCACGGCAAGTTAGGGTTGAACATAACGAAGTAGCTGTCTTTGAAATGGTTACGGATAATCCCCATACAAGTCAAAGAGCGATTGCAAATGCCTTAAACATTAGCAAAGGTTCTGTTTTCAATATTCTTAAGGCGAACAAATTTCACCCCTACCATGTGTATACCATACACCATCTTGAAGATAGGGATTATGAGCATCGTGTTCAGTATTGTCAATTTCTTAGACGGCAATTAAACGGCAATGCGGAATTTTTAAGTATGGTATTATTCTATGATAAAGCGAGGTTTTCAAACAACGGCATGGTTAATCGACATAACTGCCACTATTACGCCCAAGACAATCTTCGTTGGATCAGGATAACTCATTTTCAGAGAATTTTTTCTCTTAATGTGTGGTGCGGTATTATTGGCGATTTTGTAATAGGTCCACATTTCTTTAATGGAAATTTAGATGGTAAAATGTATTTAAATTTCTTAATTAATGAACTACCGGCTCTTCTCCAAACAGTTCTTCAAAACGTACGGAATAACATGTGGTTTTTAAATGATGGTGCACCTCCGCATTTTCATAGGGATGTGAGAAATTATCTTAACCAACGTTTTGAGGGACGCGTAATTGGACGAGGTGCATTGCATCCTTGGCCTGCCCGTAGTCCCGATTTGACTCCGCTAGACTTCTTTTTGTGGGGCAAAGTAAAAAATTATGTCTATGAAGTGGCCATTCGAAATGAAGAACATCTACGCGAAAGGATAATTCAATGTTGTCGCTTTATCACACCGGAAATGCAGCTCGTGTTAGAGGTTCGATGCGTAGAAGAATTATACTCTGCGAAAACGAAGGGGGAAGGCAATTTGAACACCTGCTTCGTTAGTTTTTGTACTATGTTCCTATTAAATTATTGTAGTTATTGTTGTCAAATATTAAATTTGAGTTATTAAAGTAACTTTAAATTTGTACTTAATCATTAGTAAATACATGTACTGTAAAACAACTCTTATCTCAATTTAAAAAAAAATGATAGAAATGCATAGTGATCTGGGGGTTGCATTGTGTGTTGCCTATTTAAAAAAATTTAGGCTCGGAGTTTTAAAATGGGCACTCTGTATAAACCAACTTATAAATTCTGGTGTATAGTATAAATTGAACTGTTTATCGAAATAGCATAAAAAATTTTCAGGTTCACACTTAAAAGTGCCCTATTTCATGCAAATTTTCCTCTCTTTATTCGCACTTGGCTACAAACCACCAGTCGTTAAGCACACATCGTACAAGTCAAAAGCATAATAAGCAGCTATAGAGAGCCGCGCTCATACTGTGCCTAAGTAGCCATAAGTTGTGTACATAGTAACGGAATAGATGACCACATGCAGAGATATTTGGCATAAAACGTTATGATTCTATACTAAACCACTCTCCAGTGACATCTTAACGACTGCGGTTGCGTATGCATTATGAGAATTACTGGGCGACACCGCGGTTTAATTTATATAGAGAGGGACCTTTACATTGCGTGAGTTGGTCAGATTTAAAGGCACTAGATGCACTGGTTTTACTTATTATAGTTGCCGTGTAGAAAGGAAATGTTACGTTTAACTCAGCACCATTTAGAATTTAGTTAGAGATTAGATATGAACGCTTAATTGGTATAAACTAACTAAACCTAGTTAATTTTATAATGTCTTAATAATAAAGCATCTAGAAGTAAATTTTAAGTGCTTTTCCAATTAACATTATGAAGTATAGGATCGATTATAATATTACCACAACTCAGTTCAATCAAAGCACTAAATTAAGAATTCGAATGGCGAGCTCATCAGGGAAGTAGTTGGTGCATTTGAATTTCAAAGGCTTGGATCTAAGCATTTTTCATAGAAAAAGTAGTCAATTTAAAGATTAAGGTTTTTACAACGCTTCAATTCTCTTTGAGAATCAAGTCGTACTTGAGACAATAAGTAATCCTTATTCCTTTTATAGATGCACTTCTTTTAGGACGTATTTGGTTTGTCAGGTTATAAAGAAGGTTTTTTTTAAAGCCAGCTCATTATTTTCTACGCCATCTTTATTTGTTAGGTACACAGTAATTGCATGATGCGAATAAAATTTCTAAATTCAAACGTTTTCATAAGTAGAAAATGCCTGTAGGTTATTAACTTTATGGATGATTCATTTGTTTGAATCGAATTGGTAAACCAAAATCGACAGGATTGGCGATGCTGTATTAATAACAATCATCAGCAACATTTAGGTACTTGTTAAATACACCTACATTTTTTGGAATTGTTTTAATGCATTAAGTTTACCACGATATATTTTGGAAATTCCTCATTGTTTTAGGTTTTAACATTTTTTTTTAAATATTGATCTCGAGAAAATGTAATAAATGATCGCACTTGATTTTAATTTTTTTAAACTGTAACCAGTTTTAACTTTGATTAATAGTGAGTGAAATATTTCTCTACAATATAAAAGTTTTTCTTAGACTGTTACATATCTATATATTAAATCCCCAACTGTCTCGCCATAACATCACAACTAAATCTTGCATCTCGGAAAGATTTATCGCTATAAATAAACGGCGGGCCGTTGCATGTCGCCTCAGCTTATTGATTGTTTTTCTGTTGCTGTCACTTATGTTAGTATAATTTGGTTATTATGGCTTACTTTAATTCTAGCGGTTCATAAATGTGTATTTCTCGATCTAAAAACAAACAAATACACACCAGACGGATTCGACTGTTCATTGACTTACAAATTGTGGGCTCAACGGGGTTCCGCTTAGTATTAAAAAATGTTTACTCTAAAACTGTTTACTACAAATTATGAATGGTGTCCTAGGAACTCCACTTTTAGTGACGCATTTTTTAACATAGCTTACACCTCCAGAGAGACCATGTGTTCAAATAAGGGTTGGCCATGGAAAATAAAATTTCTGTCTTTGCATGCTTTAGAATTTAAACAAATGATGTTACTTAAAATTTTAGGTTAAGCTTGTAATTTGTTATATTTTGTAGTGACACTGACAGAGTGATGACAGTTAAATTCTAAAGCATGCAAAGACACAAATTTTATTTTCCATGGCCAACCCTTATGTGTTTAACCAATTTTTTCCAGCTTTTGTTTAACGTGCTTTAGGCTCCGCGCTTTTCCTTCGTTTTTTTGTGGGACTATATTTCGGGCTTCTTTTCAGGTTTTTAACGGATTTTATTTCCGATAGCAACTCTTATTCAAATCGACTTAGCGGAAGACACATTCGAATTATTTCGATTCCAAAATTTCATAAAGTCCCAGCCCTAGTAATGAAGGATTTGTAATGGGTCGCGTTGCAGACGTCAAAAATAATAATGTTACAAACTACACCACCACAACAACTTCATATCAATTTATTTTTGTTTTAAAAATTTATATTGACATCAAAACCAATGCAGTATTTACAAACTTTTTATTACAATTTTTCTACAAATTCAATTCCCTACTTTGAAATTTTGAGCCGGGGACAAAAAACTGTAAGAAGCTTGATTCGGTCTATATCGGAGCTTTATGAGCTCACTTACCCTAAGGTGATTTAAACGTAAATATGGTAACCTGCAAATATAATAAATATCTAAGTTGTCTCGAAATGTTAGACATGATACTTGAAGCGTCGTTACTAAAAGTGGAGTTCCTACAGAACCATTTAGAATTTATAATAAATAATTTTGTAGTAAACACCTTATTATAATAAGCGGAAGCTGGTCGAGCTCGCAATTTGTAGGTTCATGTACGCATTAAGTAAAATCAATGCTTTGACTACATTTAGAGATAGGTGGAGAAGTCACATCACTTGTGGTGGAAAAGAAATAAATATTTAGTTAAAGCTTCTACTAAACTTTTGCGCATTTCGCTGTGTGACTGATGTAATTCGTCTTGTATGTATTTGTTTGTTGTTAGTGCGATAAATACACATTTCCGGTTTGCTAGCATCATAAATAACCAAATTATACCAACATAAGTGACAGCAATAGAAAAACTATCAGTAAACTGAGTCGACATTCAAGGGCCTGCCCTTGTGTTATAGCGAATCTTTCCGAGATGCAAGATTTAGTCGTGTTGTTATGATGAGACAGTTAGGGATTTACTATAGAGATTATTGCACAGGGTTGTTTAAAAGTGTATAACCAACGTCATATTATGGGAAAAATCATTTCGTGGCTCTGTGGCGGTAAAACTTATACCTATAAAATTTATGTATTGTTTTTACAGCAGTTCTTAAGAATCATTTTTCAATGTGCAGTAAAGTTTAAGCGCGCTTACACACTTCTGAGTTTTTGGCAGTCATGAAAAGAATAGTCTGGGTAATTTGCAGGCAGGTTCAATTTTCTCCCAAATCGCTATAATTTGTATAATTTGGATGTTTATACTAAGAAATTACTGGCGTACTCTTATACCGTAATTTTCCAGGTATTAAACTAATTATGGAATCTGAAAACGTATTTCGTTAAATCGATTATGAAATACGTGAAGTTCTGTGGGAAGGTGCGATGAAAATTTCAAGATATTAAAAATATCCTAAATATCTTCCAAGGCGTGCTTAACTTTAATTAATTCCCCGTTTTACAACTAGACCAGAATTATTAATAAGTCTTTTGAATAATCTTGAGGAACTGATTTTATAAAGCTATTTAAATAAATTCAATACTAAGAGGAAATAATTTTAAATCGAAAAAATAATTTACACAAAATTCCAATTAAAATGCTTCTTGTTTTGTAGACTAATACGAACAAATAGGTTGTAATTATATTTAAGTTGTGTTGCAGCAAGGTAGGTCATTATTTTTAAATTTTTATAGTTGAATTTAAATTACCTGCATTTCTTTTTGTTTCTCGGTATGAATATTAATAGCTTCACGATTTGCCTTTTGTATTTGAGCACTCCTGTGATTTACTTTTATGTGTTTACAAAAAGACTCGTTTATATTTTTATTTTCTATTCTTTTCACTATGAGCAAGTTAATTTATACCAAAACGTAGGAGGAATATGTATATCGTCCAACTTTCAGTCTCCTTATAAAAACATTTTGAAACCCTATTCTACTGATTTTGCATAGAATGAAATTTCGTAACGGCTGTGACAGTTTCGAAAGAGACATTCTGAGAATTTGTATTTTATATTGTAAATAGTTTCATGGAATGATTTACACGCCCTGACGTTTGTAGAGCAACAAGTTTGCTAACAAGTAGTCGTAGGTTTACATAATTACGCGGTAGAACTTTTAATTGCTTCTTTACACGTAAAAACGCGGAATTACTGCTACAGTTAACCTATAACTACGAATATGGTTGCAAATATGCACGTTTTTTGTACAGAAAACCGTTAATATGTGACACATCGGTGCACATGATACGATCTTGATATGAAAGGTAATTTGAAACTGATTAAAATATTAAACAAGCCGATTAACGGTGAACATTTCTATCTTAACCAAATATAGACTTCTTTCTCCTTTTTGGTTAATTTTAAACTAAATTTGTAGAAACCCTAAACGGTAAAACCAACAAAAAATCTCGTCTGTTCATGGAGATTAAGTCATAAAACTATAAATCCGTAAATAAATTTAATTAATTTTTAAGACAAATTCGAGATTTGTTGTAGAGGTTTAATTCTCTAACCTCTCTTCTAGCGTATTATTGTCGGCCATTAATCATGTATCGTATGTGAACGATTTTGTCCTGATTTGATCTCTACCCTTAGCTCTCAGCCACTTTTTATATATGACAGCCGATTCTCACTAATTTTATGTTCCAGTTATATCTCTTTGAAGCAAGCCGCTCTAATCGGATAAAATAGCCATAATCCGATCACTGAGAAACTTTTAACTGTTTTTTGATAGATTAGAATTACTAGGATCAGTATAGTGTGAACAATTTCATCTAAGTCTCTTTCTACACTGCCGGGAGGCACTCTTACATCATTTTAATGCGAAGTATTGTTTGCAATCGTACGTGGACAATGCAGTAATGGACGCATATTGCAGATGTATTACGGTAAGACGCACTAAATTATACTTCAAGATGCTTTTCATAAAAATTATGTTCGTATTGCAGTGTGTAGTTTTAGAAGAAAATAATGTACAGAGTGGCTAGAAAAACATCGGCCACTTTTCTTGCGGCGGTCAAGAGATGGCGCTTTAGTAAAGAAAAATTAAATTAAAATACTGGCAACAACGCAGAATCTTTTGCGTTTTGGTTGTTTTGATTTAATATGGGGCGTATTTAATAACTGAAGCGTCTTGGATTCTGCGTTGTTGCCAGTGTTTTAATTTAATTTTTCTTTACCAAAGCGCCATCTCTTGACCGCCGCAACAAAAGTGGCCGGGGTTTTCCTAGCCCCTCTGTATTTTAAACACGTTTTCTAAAACAATTCCATAGTTTTTACTACACTGTCCTTATACTCAAAATTTTTGTGTTTTGGAGATAACTCAGTTCTTACGTCAAAAACTTTGGTTAGGTGTGAAAATAACTTAGGAATGGATTGTTTTTGCCTAACCCCTTTATTTTGCAATAAAAATTAAGGCAGTAAGTTTTTGACTTCAACCGAGCCCTAAAACTCTTTTAGATTTTAGGAAAGACCTGCAAAAATCAACTTTTTTAAAATAGTTTCCGGTGCACCCAATCTCAATAGCAGTTTTTGGACAAATAAAAGTATATAAAATTTTATACAAAACTAAAAATAATGTCTTAGCTTAAACAGTTTCCTCTCAAAGGTGACCCTATTTTCGCGATTTTTGGCCCAAAAAACGTACTTCTCAGATTTTATAGAATTTATTTATTTATTTATTTCCTAATGGTTCTAAAACAAGTGGTCCACACCTGAGTGAAAGTAGACTTAATTCTTTGTAAATCTAGAAAAAAACATTCCTCTAACCTTAATAGGTCCAAAATTATGACCTCTCAAAGTTGACCATTCTGATGCTGTTTTGGTGCAATTTTTCATAGGTCAAGTTTTTTCAGAAATATCTCGCTTCCATATGAACCTACTGTCAACATACAACTATAAAAAAACATACTGTCTTATCGTAAATACTTTTTCTTCAAAAAAACGTCCGTACAAAAAAGGCAAATTTCTGTTATATCTCGGTGACAATTTCGGTTAAGACATCCTTTTTTTCCAGCTTATTAGAAAATTTTAAATATTTTCTTTCCAGGAAACACAAAATTAAACGTAGGATGCGCTGCTAACGAGCTATTTCGAAAAAACTTTATGTAATATGTCAAAAAAACATCAAAATGGCCAACTTTGGGAGGTCATAGCTTCGCACCTATTAAGATTAGACGAATGTGTTTTTATATTTACAAAGATTTGAGTCTACTTTCACTCATCTATGGACCACTTTATCGTAGGAGCCATATTTCGAAAACTGTTTGAGCTAAGACATTATTTTTTTTTAAATTTTATGGGGAATTTTATGTACTTTTTTTTACAAACTACTAATGAGATTGGGTGCACCGGAAACAAGCCATTTTGAAAAAACTAATTTTTTCCAGCTATTTCCTAAAATCTAAAAGGGTTGCAGGGCTCGGACGAAGTCGCAAACTTACAGCCTTTATTTTTATACCAAAATAAAGAGTTTTAGTAGAAACAATTTCATTCCTGAGTTATTGCCACATCATTGTACTCGATGATTAAACTAAAAACTCTTCTTACTATCAAAGCGCTCTCTTATGGAACGCCGTTTTACTTTTGATAGGCAGTGATTTTTGTAAAATAAAAATGATTTCATAATTTAAAATATCTATTTGCAAATAGCTTAGATTTATTTTAAAACACGCTCGTGTCATAAGTGAATAGTCGACGTGTGATTATTATGGTACTTTTTTAATTTAACAATGGTTTAGTTATTTTTTATGAAAAAATAATATTTATGAGATATTTGAGAATTAATTAACGAAACATGTTCTTGAAATGTTTTAGTTGTTAAAGAAATTAGACAAGAAATAGTTCTATGTCTAATTTCTTAAACGTTAACAACCAATTTATTTCTCTCGATTGTATTACAAATATCTCAGATATTAATATTTTACTGTAAAAAACCTCTGTAAATTTTTAAGAAACAATTAAAAATATGTTAACGATATTTCGAATTAACTATTTAAAACTATCTCAAAGACACTTTTGATAAATTTTATTTTTTGTTTTATCTTATAGATAATTTAAAAAGTTTTATAATTAAATACGTATTAGGTATTTTAAAACAATTTTAATTTAAAATGTCTTTGATATTTTAAAAAATAATTTATGTATGTCTTAGATATTTGAATATTGGTCTATTTTAAATATCTTAGATATTTTAAATCATAAAAAAAAATTGTTGAATATTTAAGATATTTTGAAATTACCGCCATATATAAAGGTTGTACGTCCTCTAAGTTTAGATCTGGTAACAGCTGCAGGCTCGAACGCGGACGCTGCGCGCCAATGAAAATATAATGTATGTTTAAATTTACACATTGCTAATGCACATAACCTGCAAAGTATAATTGTTGTTGCAGTCACAATACATATACTATTACTCTATTTTCTATTACTTAGCAGCCCAGTTTGCTAGGGAGAACACATAAATAAATGCATTATATAATGAGGTTATAATATAACCGCACGAGACTCCAAAGTTGCTAGACGTAGTTCGACTTAGCAATATTACAAAACTTATAGATGCTGTACTTTCTGTATATCTTAGATGTTTAACAATTCTTTTATTTTAAAACATCTAAGATATTTTAAATTAAATTACGTTTAAATATTTTTAAATATTTATAGGATATTTTTAAACAGATAATAATCCCAGAGACATTAAACAAAATTAATATCAGAGAGATATTTTTAAATAATGAAAATAATTTATATATTTTTAATTCAAATGTATTTGCAGTACGAACTTATAATTCTTTAAAATATTTATAATAAATTAATGATATCTTTAAAAAAACAAAATTTTATATTGTTGAAGTTCGCTTCCACTAAAAAAAAACGGCGTTCCTTTCTTTGAGGGGGAATTTTCTTCTTCCATTGAACTTTTTCTCAAGGGCCCTATCATCCCTTATTTAGCAGGCTTCTCCCACAAGATTAATTGTAATCCAAGAATTGCAAATTAACAGAAAATGAAGGCCAAATTTTCCAATTATTTAAAGTGGATTTAGAGGGTGCGAAAGAGAAAGAGTGCTCTTGATGCCGAGGGAATTAGAAAAGGTAATGAATCAATGACGTGGTTTGTGGTATACTGAATTAGCAAAATACTGAAATTTAAGTCGTTAATTTACATTTAGCAACACACTGAGAAGAATTCGTTGGCATTCAATAAAACCAACTTATGGAGGGGTTTATTTTGTTCCGTTCTAGAACCAATAAATTCGAGAAGTGCATGATAAATTACTATCGAATCAGCCAGAAGCTTGCATTTTACTAGGGGAGAAATTACACGTTTAAACTAAGCAGCGCAGGGATAATAAAAATATTTTATGTTTATTTTTACATAAATGTTTTCACATTAGAGGTTACAAGACTTCCTCTCCCTGTTTGGTTGACATACTATTTTCCAGTTTTGTTGATTTCTAATTTCTAACTTTCTTCTTCTTTTCGTATTTTCTTAGTGGCGAACACCTATAGTTGTTTTTCCGTTGTTACAGCGGCATTCTATCGTTTGTTTTTGCTTTTGGGGATTTGTAGGAAGTTTGTGGTTGTGTACTCTTTCTACATGAGCGTTCTACTCTATTTTATCGTTCCGGTACACTTAACTACGTCCTGTTTGTTGCTTTACTCTCGTAGTTCTTCATTGTTCTAAATGTTGTCATTTCCGTGTTTATTAATAAGTTTTATGTTTTCCGTCTTTGTTTCGCGGTAAAGCTAATGGTTAATCTAATCGTGTCTTACCGAAGAACACATTTTTTGCTTCTAATCATTTTTATATCCGGCTCCTTAGTTCAGTCAGTACCATAAGTGAATAATAAGTCTGCACTTGAACAGTGTAGAGCAGCGTTTTTCAAACAATGGTACGTGTGGGTTATGGAGTCAATTTTTTGTCTAAACAAAATATGTACGCCACTGTTGTTTTAATTTTTGATTCAGTTTGCAACACGGATTTTAAAAAGCAAGTCAAAAATTAAAAAAAAAAGTGGCGTGCACGCGTTTGTTTTAATGGCCCCATTACCTACACGTAGGCCCCTTGTGGCATTTTTGGAATTTAGTTATAGCCAGATAAGTTATAAAATATGAGAAATTTTGATAGAATATTCTAGCCGTTTCTGAAATTTTTCAAATAAAAATTTTAACGCCCTTTGTATCTTGATAATTAGTTGTTGCGAACACATATTTATAGGACGAGTTTGTCTTATGTTTAGGTAAGGAATCTGCTGCTGCCCAAGTTTTTCAAAACATCGTATACACTTTTCTTATGAGTCAGTATATTAAAAAAAATTACTTTAATTTGCTACACATTTACTCGATGTAAATTGGGAAAATAGAGTAAACGAGTTTGAGTTGCACATTATGTTTCCAAAATCATTGTAAACATTTTGAGGACGGCTAGCCGATAGAAACAGTTCATATAAACATGAGTCCGAAAACGCTTTTTACGAAGTTACAGCCTCTCGAAAATTAAACGGTCTAAACATACTTGAATCAATAATTCCGTCATAAATTGAAATATTTGAGCGTTGGGCTATAGTAAATGTTTGAGTTATTTTTTTAAAATAATTTTAATTATTCCAATATAAACCGAAAAGATATGAACAGGTGTGATTCTATACAGGGTGTAATTAAAAAGTAAATAAATTTTTAAACTGGCCAAAACAGATAAACGGTAATGGCAGTATCAATTTCTCAAAATTAATACCAGTCTGCGACAAAGAAAATAAAGCTTGAACGAAACTATTTGGGGGCTGCTGGTAAGTGAATAAATTTTTTTAAATGCACTAAAACGGTTTAAAACTCTTAACAATCGCAAGGGCGTGAACCTGACCGTATGAACAGATTAGATCCGTATTAAAATACAAAGAAAATAATTACTTCCTACAACTGCAATTTTTTAAAAATTAATGTCGTGGTTCTCAAACAGTGAGTTCCCAAAATAGAGGAATTTAAAAATGCGAATAATGCCAATAAATTCTATATGCCCTATTCTATTAGGGGTATGATGGTACTCCTAGGTATTTTTTAGCCACACCGTTTTTTTTGCGATTAGTGTACTTTGTTGAGATATCGTACATTTAACACTTCTAGTTTTGATTGTTTTTGTAAAATATTTTCAAGGTCTGCCAAAGAATCTCCGTGCCTATTATTTAACAAGTATAATCTTTTTACGATTTCAATTAGATTTACATAATTATTTGATCTATCTGTTAACTTGTAGGTAGGTAGGTAGCGTGCAAATCAAATGAAGTTGTATATAAATTTTTTAAAAAATTAGAGGAACACGTGGGTCCCACACTTTATAAAGTAAAACAAAAACATGTCTAACTTTCGGTTCTGGCTCTGGTTTGTGACATAAAACTTAATAGCTTGACAACTTTTTGTTGCACCTAGGTATACCTAATTTCATTAAATTCGGTCCAATAGTTCATGAGATTTCGTGTTACGAGCACATACAGACCGTCATTTTTTAAATCCACTATTTTGTGTTTCCCGAAGGCTAAAACATGTATTATCGTCAAAATGCTATATTTCGAAAAATTTTACAATAACTGTTTATACTGGAAGTATGGGAAAGTACGAAAGCGTACGGATTCAGCTAGTTCTTCTGAAATGAGAGCTAGTAATGTCCACACAGGCAGCAGTGTTTTTAAGCAAAAGTTTATGTTATGGCTACTTGAGTTTCCATTATGTAAGTCAATGGAGTGTGGAATGCGTGGCGTATATTTCATAATTTTGGAAAACGTATGTGAGAAGACCTTTGTTGTGGCGGGTCCCCGGAAGCTTTTTAATAATAATAGTGACAAAAATAGCAGCCTCGGTAATAAAATTTGTTAGTTTCTTATTGAAAAAAATTATGCAAAATAAAGTAAATCCGAGTTTATTTTCACGCTAAAATAGTGAGCTAAGAATTTACAGCCACGCTGCATAACAGCCGTGGCGGGAACAAGCGCAGGCGGAAGGGGAGGAGATTGATGAACAAATATGGGTCGCGCACGCAGGCACCCGTAAGCTAAGACAGCTTAAAATCAGCCTTCATTATATAGGTTTCTCCTTATGCCAAGTCCTTTCGTGAATCGGGTTATTTATTATGACAGAAAACAAATTTTTAACATGTTCCTGAGTACTTCTCATTTATTTAAAGCATTTTCTTTGGTATTCAATGTAACACGATAAAAAAAGATTTTGAAGCAACAAAATTTAAAAAAAGAATGGAAATAACACTAAACATCGTTTGTATACGAGTTTGTCCAACTTCAATTGATAGATTTTCATAAGAAAAGTGTAGTGCAAAATAATAATATTCAATATTTTCTCAAGAAGGTGATCCTTTTAGTATCGAAATTTTTACAACAATTACCAAATAGCAAATAAACATATAAAGCACTCAAGTTGAACAGTTAAAAAATAGTATTGAATGAACTGTGGTCGAAATACCAACCACATATGTAATATATGGTGCATATAGTTGGTTTTAAAACCACAGTATGTTTAAAATACATTCTCATGCCCATAGAATTGATTATTTTACACGCATCTTATGCAAAATAACCTTTAATATGTGGTTGATGTTTTAAGATAGTTAAAAATATTACATTTGCATATTAGTAAAACGCCGCTTCACAATTATTTATATCGGTCCCAGATCTGAAAAATTGTAATAAGCGAGAAAAATTAAAAATGACAACATTTTTTTCCAACTTAGCTACCCAACAAACTTAACGGTAGATCAGTGACGGCTCGTGAACATTTACTACTGAAGGACAGCAAAAATTGAAAACAAAAAAAACAACACACACCACAATCCATTATTTGATAAATAAAACAAAATAAAGTTTTTTCTCATTTCGCATCCAGAAATCCAGGTTTGTACATATTTTGTGTTAAACTTTGGCATATGATTTTTAATTTTTTTAATTGTCAGATGTTTAGTTTGTAAGTTAAATCAACAGTGGGCCGATATTTTTATTTAAAACTTCACCAGTGGTGTAATTAGGAATGTGAGGAGCACTGGACAAAATTGAGTGATGCGCCCCACCTCCTATATACAGGATGTATCAAATTGCGTGTTGGGTAGTAGAATCTGGTTTATTTGAATCAAATCTATTTCTCTTATCAGATTTAATCTAACTGCTATTATTGTTGATTTTTGACGGTCACCTTTTTGTTTTTTTGCAGACGGCATTATACATTTTTTCCATTTGCAAATAGACTTTCTTACCATAATTTCAACAATATTGACACATGCATTTTAGGCAATTTTGGAATGTAATTCTGCGATTAGAACGCCAGACAAAACTGCAACACTGATAAGCTTGTTTGTTTCTGATCCACACTGTTATGCTACAAATCCACCTGCTATGGTAGTTTTGTGTGTGCTATCTTGTTTGTTTACATAGCCGCTATTTTGTTTCCAAAACAACGGTGCCAGTCGAGAGCCGCGGATATTTGAGCTTTGGCCACTGCATAGTCTTTTATAAAAACATCGCTCTCCTGCAGTTTTAGAAAAGTAAAGTATGGTAATATTGTTTGCTTTGCGTGTTTCGTCCCCTACGAACCGCCACTGCATGTACAAAATAATTGTCTTCATTTATTAGAAGGTCAATTTTGGCAGTTGAGTGCAATATTCCGGCAGTTAGTTGTTCAATTATAAATGAGTTGACAATGTTTATGCATTTAAAAATAAACGTACACTTCAGTAGTATGTGATCTTGCAGTAGTCGAAATATAAAGCTCACGAGGTGTGTTTGAAGCCACCGCACGATGCACGACCACCATAAATTTGTGAAATGCCTACAGAAACAACTAATGGCACATCGCGTTCTGAAGGGCGTCGAAAATACATAACAAATGGTTTAATAAACGACGTATAATAACATGATCTCTCATACTGACGGCTGTTTATATCATATTTCAATATTCTACCTACATGTAAGTCTCAGTTTAACCTCCGACCTACATTTATTCGGTACGAGATAAATCGGCTAATACCTCACAATGATTTGAATGATTCTCTGTACAATTTGTATCGGAAATTAATAATACAAAATATATTACACCGAACCTAGCTTCATCCTGAGGATGGAAGATCAAATTCAAATCAAAGTTGAAATTCCTATAAAGCAAATATAGAGGCATTTGATTGCGTTTATGCATATTTATGAGTTCGGCGCGTAAAAAGCAGTTTAAGTTAATTACTTGGGCTAATAACGGTCTTCTGATCTTGATTTAATATGGCGGCCGTGCTGTAAGAACTTGTTACTGTCACATTCTACCTTTTATCTTACATCGATCTTATAATTTATTGATGTTCTATTCGACTTTTTATATTTGGGATAATTATGTCATAATTATTAGGATGTTTACATACTAAAAGAAAAAAACTAAAAATTAATCATTTTTAAATATTTGTAACACTAAACCTGTTTTCAAAATTTTTCTAATAAATTATAGCCTGACCTTCACTCTATCAGATAACGAATTAAGTCCAACGGTCCCGTTTCACGTTTTATTTATCAATAAAATTCAGTTCTAGTTCAATTAATTTAGTAAATCCTTTTAGGCTTAAATGTGAGGAATTCGCTTTTTAATTTACTCCATATTTCAGAAAGCCTTGCTTGCATTTACTTCCAGTTTGATTACAGGCAAAGCTTTTGTAATTTATAAGGATAAAATGCGAAGTGTATTTATTAGTGCTTACATTTAAAATATTTTTGTTGTAATTGAATGCCGGTTTACTCTCTCAATAAAGTGCTTCAAGATAAATTGCTTATCGGTACATGTCAAACGATGCACAGCAATGCAATTAATAAGGTAAATAAATGCATTCCTTAATGGCGTTTTTATCAACAGATACAGTCTTCATATTCAATAATGTATATTTCCACTTAACATCTGTGTTAAGGTTACTTACTTGCATGCTATCTCCACCTCCATTAATCATTTCAACTTGGAGACAGTTTAAAAGAAGTGTGCTTCAAACTTTGAATAAAAGATTAGAAAATTAATTGTTTCTTTACTCAGACGACTTTGCACTCAGTCAGTGCTGTCAGATACATTGCTATGTGAATAGAATAAAAAAATCTAAACCCTTAAGGAAAAGACAATCAATTTCCTTAACTTATTCACAATTTTTATTTAATTTAATTGTTATTTATAGTTATCTAAATTACCCAGTCAATAACAAATTGTTTGCTATTCAAATATGAGGTTTTTAAAGCCATTTCTTAAATCAGCCGCTAGATGTCAGCAGGGCCAAACGCGGTGTTATTTATTATGTGGCAACAGCTAATAATTACCGAAATGTTTTACACGTTACTGTTAAAATGTGTCACAATTATACACAATAAAATAACAATTATGTGTTGTCTAACAACTGAAATAATTTTAAGAATTCAAATTGAAATCGAGCATTCTTTCCCATTATGAACATAATTAAGGTTAGCAGGCTTTAGGGACAATAAGTCATTTTGCCCTTGAAAGAACGTAGGGACTTTTTTTCCTATGCCTGTAGTAAGCGTGCCTAATGAATCACACAGACATAGGAGACCTACTGTTTAAAGCGGGCTCCGAACCGCAGGAAGTGGAAACACTTCTTCTTCAGAGAAAGTTTTTTAGGTAGAATACCTCGTCATTGCCTTGCAAGGGATAACGGCCGTTAAAAATCCCATGTTTAGGTACTGGGATTTGATACACAAACCCCAAGCAAGTCGTTTAAAAGGGACAATTAACGACTGTATAAATTAAAAATTTTAATGCAACGTTTCGAAGCTATTTGCTTCTTTCTCAAGTATAACATTATTGACTAATAAAACTACAGACCACAAACATGGAATATTTAAAACCATATATTTAAATATACAGAGTGTTGATAAATTGTAGGGACAAACTTCTAGGGCTTATAAAACACAACAAAGCAAAAAACTTTTGTTAATAAATGTGTGGTCAAAAGTACCTGAAAATAGGCAACCCAAATTGCATTTTTAATTATTTTGCACAGGTCACGCAGAATTTTGAAAAAAAAAACGATCTAGACATACATGCATTCAAATAACGTCAATTTTGACACAATTAAATATTTTTGTGATATTTTTCGACTTTTCTCGCATTCGTTTCTTTCTGTGCCTTTTATAATTCGTTTTTTTCGTTCTTTGATTTTTTTGATAATTATTTTTTTCGTTATTTTCGTTTCTATTGCTTAGTTTTGAAACGTTTTGTTAATTAATTTACTTTAAATTTAATTTGAATTAGAAAAGTGGGAAAGAGGGCTTTATTTATCCTGTATTCATTTCCGTCGTTATGGAAACAAATAGTAGGTAGTAAATTGAGTTGCCTACATTTAGGCGCTTCTTAAAGAATCTTTGAGAAACTCTATCCCTGAAAGGAAACACTTTTGACCACACTTTTATTAACAAAAGTTGTTTGCTTTGTTGTGTTTTGCAAGTCCTAGAAGTTTGTCCCTACAATTCATTAACACCCTCTATAATGATTCAAATTTTTGTTTAAATTTCATTACTGATTGCACTACAACGATTAAACAACATTAATTGATCAGCATAATAATTTTTACTTTGAGATACAAATTTTGATACATACTTTGGTTATTTTGAGTACCAAATACCTAATTTTATAATTAAAAACTAAAATTCTTTAAACACTGCATACTGTAATTCTAGTTACGAAGTACCTAAGAACTGTTCTAATCTGATCTTTTGTAAAATAATTCTTACAGCTTTAAATTTATTCAGACCATTTTCCCCAAGAACACTACTTTATGGTTGCATGGATTTTATGGATTCACGTTTTCGCTGTGCAAACCTGGCGTCATAAAATTTCCCGTTTT
Organism: Ctenicera cuprea; assembly: GCA_958336395.1. Taxonomy (NCBI): domain Eukaryota; kingdom Metazoa; phylum Arthropoda; class Insecta; order Coleoptera; family Elateridae; genus Ctenicera; species Ctenicera cuprea. The sequence goes on from OY284488.1 coordinate 51,081,275, forward strand.
ATAATTTTTGCGACTACTAACACGGTTTAAATTATTGCTCAAAACACAGCCAGACTGCGTTTAATAAATTTACAATTATATATTGGCCTATAAACTCGTTGTGATATGTCCAAAGTGATGAACGATTTTACATGTTAACTTTAATGAACATAAATCCCTATTTCTATAAATAGAAATAAATGTTTCGCTTTCTATATTAATTCCAGAGAATCCTGCACTGAATGAGAAAACATGTTAGAGTACTAGCAGCGGCTGCGAAAATCGCAATCACTGTCTAATGATCTTGAAATAAATTTCACTTTTAAATGCCGCTAGTCCTATGCAAGTAGTAAAAGTGCATTTGCTGTCACAATAAAAATATAACAAATTGAAATATCGCAGATAAATCTTGGTTAATTATATCGATACACGCATGTTTTATTGTAGCCTGACCTTTCAATAACATATTTGCCCTATAAAGTTTAACATTTGAGTCGTGTAATTACGCTACGAACATACAAGCATGAAAACAAATACCTCATAATTAAAATAAAATGCAAAGAATAGAAGAGCTAAAGCGAAAGAAATGAGTTTATCGCATAATTAACATGCGATCTCGTCATAATTTAACCTTTTATAGTCAACGTAACAAGCATCTTTTGCTTTTTTTGTGTTTGCTTGCTTCTGCTACATTTCTTTTTTTTTGTAAATACATGAAACAGGCCGGGTCTAGCTACCATAGAACAGGATTAAAATTAAAGTTAGGAATGATTAACGACTTGTTTACAAATAAGTCCTCTAGGTTTTATTCAATTTTTTGTCCAACTCTGTTGCTACTTCATTTCGGCCTCTAAAAAGATCACCAAACTGAGCTACAGGCGTTTCTATGATAAATTATACTACAACCAAAATTAAAGTTGCTCTATTCAAAAATTGTCAGCACCGAGCTAAGCTAAATATCGAAATAAAATAGATTCATTAGTTAGAAACTGCGAAGTGTAATCTTCATGTAATATGTTGCTGTTGGTTAAATAACAGGTTAAAAATTGTAAACGTTCCCGACAGTAAAATATTACAGAAATTTTATAATAAAGGCATTTCGATTTGCTAGAACTGGATTTAGCACTGGAATATATTTGAGAAAGACCGAGAAAAATCTGTATTTTGTTACTCAACAATTGTATTTATGGCGAAGTTAATGTTGGGGGCTATTTATTATTGCAAGTAAAAGCGACTTCGAAACACACGTATAGGGTCTCAAATGGTGATGCAATATTTTGTGAAAGACAATAATCGAATCTTTCGATTATTGAAATAATTCGATAGGGTACAAAAAATTATTCGAATGATTTTGCGATTTTAAATTTTTGTTTTTTTCCTGCTTAGCAGGTGAGCTTTTAAGCGATAGCCAGCTGCGAATGCACAATCCAAGCAAACCTGACGGACAACGAGACAAAAATGATTTGATTTACACATCAGGATCGAGCGTTTGAATGATTTACACTTACATACAATTTTAAAGTAAAATGTATCAGAATGATGCGAATACTTCAAATAAATTGTGTATCTGTTTTGCCGAGTTGTATAAGGAAAGACGATGAGAACTAGGGTCGAAATTCGTAGTTTAGTCATATAAATAAGAGAGAGAGAGAGAGAGAGAGAGAGAGAGAGAGAGGGGAAGAGAGACAAAAATAAAAAAAACAAGAAAAAAGTGCAAGGACGTTAATATATATGGAAAATAATATTAGGTACAAAAGACCTCGGAGTATATACGAGGAAGTACATGGCGTTGGCCGTACAGCTAGTTATTGAAATATTCTTTCTAGAATTGGTTAGGATACGTTTCAGTTTTTGTTTGAAACCAAAAATGTTAATTAAATATATATGTAACATTAAAAGAAATACTTCGCTATCTTTAATTAGGTAAATATAGTAAAATATCTTCTCATCTTTACTTCTTTAAAATACTTTACATCTTTCTACGCATATTTGAAAATATACATGTTCTAGAACATGTTTTATCAAGCAATCAAGACGAATTTTAAATATCTCTATTTAATGTAGTTCTTGTGAGGCGGTACAATGTATGGAACGCGCATATGAATATCCTTGGAATTTTTCTATACAACCAGCGATAATTCTCAAGCTCAAGCGTGCTTCACTTAAATCTTCTTTATTAATTTTGTCACCCGCTATGGATTTAAAAACATTGTAACAACTGCAAGTATGAGCATGTGGCAGTTCAACGAAGAAACGTGCACCTGTACAAAATGTATTTTAGTTGTACAGCTTAATCTGTTACAGTTAACCGATTAACAAAACAAAAACAAATAATTAAGCTTAATGGACCGGTAATTAAGAATCGATAAAAACAATTAAAAAATCAATATCTGTCCGGCTATGTTTGGGATGCCACTCTTTTAGGCTGATAGATTATGTATAAAAGACTTGAAAGGGTTGAACGCTCATTAATAACGTCTTATCCTTTGCTTTGGACAAATTAAAGTTCATTTCTTCATCCATCACCATGAAAGAGTTATGACTGAACGTCTTCATCTAAAGGGAGCATCTGCTTCTTAAAAGAAAAATGTGGACCACACAGCATATGCAATATGTAATACAACGTTTGGTGGTTATAAAGAGCTTCACTTGCAAGATATATCTCGTTTATTCAATCTGAAGTTATTCTTAAACTGATAGCTTTGTAAATAAAGTCCGCATGTTGATTAAAATTTCAGTGGTTTCTTACGCTTATTCACCTACCCACGTACATGCTAAAATTTTAGTGGACATCTGTTTGCTTACTTGTTAATTACGTGGGGGAAAAGCAAGAAAGTGAGCATAAAAGGAACACAATTGAATTTTAAGGTAGAAAATAACGCAGAGTACCAAACATCATCAGGAGACTTTTATTCGCCATTAATAGAAGGGTTAATACTGTTTAGGCCCAGTGATACTTAGCGAAATAACACGATAATCCAACTAATGGTTTGGTATGTCCATTACACGAAACCCGCCCTTATTTCTGCCTTGGAAGTGGAAGATGTTTACGTGGATAAGAGTGCAATTAACGTGGAGGACCAAATAACAGAGGAAATAACGGGGTTTAAACTCGCAATAGACACCTCATTGAAAAGACAAGTGCTCTGTGAACTTAGCTATCAAGTTCGCAGGCGGCGTTGCACATGGAAGAATTAGTTCGGCGCTGACCATTTAGTTTCGTCCAAAGCAAACATAAAGTTTAAATACAGAAGGATAGTACCACTGGTGCTGTTTATTGATGCCACGCTGGTCCTGCAGGAAATAATTAGTTTACAGGATGAGGATCAGCCATTCCATTAAACCCGTGTCCTGGATTACAGCATGTCACTAATCCTGTGATCCTGTCGTAAATTCGGTTTTATCGCGACAACCTGCGTTATTTTGTCAGTCGTTATCCTTGAATTATCCTTGCACGTACTCTGGTCCTGCATTTTTATGTGTGGCCGTACATTTTATAAAAATTGTGCGCGGAACAGACAAAAGCTTTTATTCTAATTTTCGTTCCACCATTACAATAATACACATCCAGCACGCGGATTGAAGGTAATTTATGTAATTGAACCTGACTGAACACAGCGCTCACCATTTGTGCTAATCAAAGTAAAATTGGCCTGTGAACTCGGAGATAGAAGTTTTCCAAATTACCGAAAAGCTTTTAAGTTAGTGTATATCCGGTGGAAACGAACGTCGAAACTAATTAATCTGCACGATCGAGAATTTTAATCAGAGAGACCCATTTGCAACTTCGAACGTGATATCATAAATAGTTCTAAAAAATTGGGCCAGTCTCTTTCTACCACCATGACGATGGGTTATCTGTTTTAGTATTTGAATAGCCGTCTAGTGTTTGCATACTGCGTTAAACGTGGCACGATAAATCAAAATGAAAATCCACCCCAAAGCGCTTATATTGGCAACAGAGTTTGCTGAAGTGACAGATATTTATTAGTGCGTGTGTCGAGTAAATTTCTCTTATTTACCGAACTATACGAAGTGACGGGTTGGTATGTCAAATAAAACGAATCCCCGGTGCAATAATGTTGGGGTTATTTTGCCACGCTTGCAACCCCAGGTTCTTGTCAGTTATTATTACTCTTTTCCCCTTTTGTGCGAGCAAGATCTTCGAGTTTCCAAATTTCAAACGAAAAACCGGCAATTTTGCCTAACGTTCGACGTTTACGGAATTCACGCCGTCACATGCTGTTTCCCGAAGTAAGTCGTGAAGACTGAACGATGCCTACAACAGCACAAACCATGGATTTATGGGGATTTTATTAAACTATAAACGCTCTCTGGGATAATTATTACAGACAATTTAATTGCAATTGTAAAATTTAGCACCCAATTGAATTTGCGGACATGCTAGAATTGCATTGGGTTTGAAACGAGGAGAAATGACGTTTATTGGTTTAATTCAATTTTAAATGCATTAAAACGTCAGCTTCAACCAATATTATGTTACTTGGCTGCGGACTTAATGATAAATTGCATAGGTTAATATTTTGACTATTGACAGCGAACTGATAATTGCGTAATTAATTTTGTTGCAATTATTCATACTGGTTGATTTGAATTTTCTTAATAGTAATACAGCCACATTTTTTAAATGGAAATATTTTTACAACACGAATTGTCCGAAAAATAATAAAACGGATCGATTAAATTAAATATATTTTTGTCTAAAATTGTTTATTTGCGGAGTTAAAGCCTCCCAAAGATGTAATTTAATGGCGCTTTGATTATTATCTTTGCCATATATTAAAATATTGTACTGACGCTTAACTATTCACGATTTAGATTTTCACATGTTTTAGCTTAAATCCGTCAACCAGGGACGTATATCTCTCAATCTCCAATTGTCGAGATAAGTAAATTTTCATGAAAGAGTTAGTTGCCATGAAGATTCGAGTGGTTCCTTGAAATGCGAAAATAGTTTGTACAAACTCAAGAGTGAATTTTAAACACTAAAGCAATTTTGTATAAAGATAGATTCAAAAACGTTTTTTACAGGGTTTCTGTCTCCGGAAGAAGATACATTCTGAACTGCTTCCGCTTCCGGTTTCCGGACTCATGTCTATAGAAATTTTTATGTATTTATTTTTTGTGTATTCAACTTACATTTAAAGTTTATGCAAAATATTTCCCCATTTTAAGAACACTCGGACCTCATGGCAACTACGTTTTTCATAAAAATTGACTTACCTCGAAAACCGTTGGACTTAACGACTTTTACTATTGTCTTTTATTTTTGTATGGGAATATTTGTGATTATCCAGTTACACTGTTCAGGAAAACGACTAAAAGAAATCCTATGAGTGGTGTTTTCTCAGAAATAGAGCACCCCCTTCTTTTATTTGGCGGACCACTCTCATTTTGTTACGGTATCATCCGAGGGGCATCTTTTGAGCTTAATTTTGAATTTCTGCGTTAAACCGCCTGGGCTGTACACACGGACACACAACTCAGAGCGCACAGACATCGCTGCAGCGTCCGCTTTATCGGTTTCCCAACAGGGGCGGTCATAAGGGCTATGGCTCTCAGATAGCGGTCCCCCGCCAGTGCTAAATGGGCATAACACAATATTGTTGGCATGTTTTGTAGAATATTATTTTTAGTTTGCTTTTTTGTTTCTGTTTATCGAGAGTTTATGTTAGTTTTTGAACTTTTATTCATAATATATCTTAGAAATAAAATAATTAATACCTTTAGTAGGTATTTTCTTTAGCCTTATATACTTTTTTGACAATAAACGTAAATTAGATATACTAGAAGCATTTAAAATTCACAAACATTTAAAAACTGTACATTTAATGAATAAACAAATTGATTTTTTAAATTTGCCATTATTAGAAGTTTTGGAATAGAAATCATGTCATCTGCAGATATACAGAACCTAGATCAAGTCATCAAGATTTGCCTTTGATAATGACGTGCAAACAGGTTGAAATGCATATAAGAATAAAATAAATACCATATTAACCTTCATAGGCCCAACTGGGTGCAACTTCACCCCATGCATTTTTTAACTGTAGATTGTAGAAATTTAATTTATTATTTTTAAGGTTTTTATTATAGCCTTATACATTTACTACATTGTTTCAAATGTTTTTAAAGGTATTTTTATAAATTTCATTTGTCGTGAGGTGCATTTCCACGATCTCAAGGTTGGTGTGCTTGTTTTAAAATAGCAAAAAGGGAAGGAAAAGTACACAATATTGAATTCAGTGCAACAACTTTTAATTGTGTACAACGTTGTAAAATACAGTTTGTAAAAGATGTTATAATTATAAGTAAAATACGACAAAAACTTAGTAATCGCTAACTAAACCTTTTGTTCAGTAAATGTGCATTTCCTGTAACTTTTTTCTGCTTTTGTAATAAAATAATTTCAATAAAACACATAAACAAAAATACTGCCGTTTATGCAATTATCGACACTATTACCGAAGTTTATAGTTGGGATGCATTTGCACCCCACTTGATTGGGGACGTATGCAAGATTATGGTAGACCTATGAAGGGCTAAACTTCAAAGTACCCAAGCTGGAATTTATTAATAAATTTTATTTTATCCACTTTTTCTTTGAAATCTTTGCTAGCAAATGAAAATTTCTTTTAAAATTTAAATAGTGTTGTTTAGACTCGTAATTAAAAAAATTCTATAACTTTGTTATTTCGTTTCGAAAAATAAGCAAATTTTAAGTAAATAATTTAATCATTCGATTGTCTGATAGCGTGGTCAGTACTATATCAACTAAATACTCTTGACTATCATAACTAGCCAGTGACCGATTATTCTACAGTGCCAGCGATAGCTGTTCTATAATTATTAATTACAAATGTACTGTACAGATAAAAGTTCAAACGGAATATTGTAAAAGAATAGAGTATTTATGGAGGCAACTCTTGAGATCAAACCACTAAGATCAAATAGCTTTATTATTATTTATTTTCTCAAACACCAGCTTGCATTCAAAGTAAGCCAATTTTTTGTTTACTGCATGGGTTTGCATCGCCTTTGAAGCAAATTAGATTTTATTCTTTTTTTATTGCGCTATAAATGACAGTATGCTGGTTTTAATTAATTTATAGCTTTTGTCATCAAAATAACTTCGATCATTGAATAATATCAATCGTATCAAGATAAATGTCTGAGAGCAGTGCGGAATGTTAATTTTGTAGAAATTAAATCGAAAATTGATTTCTTTATTGTATTTTGCCCCTTAAATTTAAAACAAGCAAATAACTCTTCTAGATTATTAATTAAGCAACGTTATATAAAGACATGCCTTATAGTAAGCCAGGTTTCGATATTTTAGCCTATGGATTTGCATCACCCTGTTTATAGTTACAATTACAAATAGGACCATAAACCAAATATAATGATTGCTAAATTTCATGTAATATACCTACGCACGTCGCACACTAGGAAATGTTCTGCAATGTTATTTTTTTTTTCTAATTTCACCTACTTTATTTTACACCACGACTTAACTAATGTTTAACAACCAGTCGTTACAGGAATATACAGTTCCGTTCATGATTCCTACTTGACTTTAATGTTTTAAGCATAATTTAGGGCCGTAAAAATTACTAACATTACGATAGGTGCATAAAACGGCTTGGGAAGGTTTTACACGACAGCGTTTGAGATTAAAACAATTAAAATAAAACGAAATTACAAGATAAGTAACAGCAAATTAGTTATTCATCTTTTAAATGTGTTACACATCTCACATTTCAATTGAAAAATTCAATCGTGTATTTACCCAGTGCACGGTTGTCATTCATTAGCGGTATAAAGAGAAGCGAAATGCGAGCTAAGTTCGTGACAATTTGACAGCTGGATGGGCGCTATGGGGGTTAAAACACTACATGGGGTTCCAACATTAGTTACTCGGCATGGTTCTACACTTGGAAGCTGAATAATTCAAGTACGAGCATGAAACTGGAATAAAATATTATTTTATACATTTACACTTGAAGTGATATACGAGTTGAGTAATTATGTTTATAAATCGCTCACGCTACCAACTCCAGAAATGTAATAAGAAATCATGCTAACGTATGTCTGAGGAATGTTGTGCTAAGTACGATGATGAAGCTGTGTCTGTTATTTTTTGCAAAACTCATCCCGTAACGGAAACTGACTATGTATAATTAGCTCTGCGCAATCATCGACTGCGTAAAAATTTTCTATGTTGCTCAAAATTAACTCTAAGTTCATTATGTCCAAGTTCAAACCAAAGTAAGTCGTCAATTTTACGACCCACTCCAAGTATTTTGCAACACACGGTTTGGAATTCCTTTTTTAGCAAAGATTACTTATTGATAATAAGTATAATTGCTCTTGCCTTATATAGACTCTCTCTCTTGGTTAAATAAATACACTTAAAAAATGATTTCATTAAAAACTCTGTGGATGATATTAATAATCTCGTTTTGTGATTCATTGTATATTAAAGTAACTGTAACATAACATATGATATTGTAATGACATAAACAAAGAGAAAATGAGCCTTGCAGCTCGTGTAGGAGTAGTACGCAGTCATTATAAGCGAATTCTTTACTGCTTAAGTATCTTTTATAAACGGAGTAGTTTGAACTGCAAAGGAGTTGCACGTTAATTACTTTTCTGCCGCCTACGATTTTATCGTAAATACAATAACGTGTTATTCTAGAAGTGTAGAGCAATCAGGCAGATATGCACAGGATGCTCGAGTTCAGATGTTAAATAATAAAGTGGTTTATTTTTAAAATAAGTTAATTTGTATCGCTACAAGTTGATGCTGTGTTAGAATCGGAGATATTGCATGAGGTCAATAATGAACATCTCATAGGAATTGACAAATTGTTTCATGCTAGGTAAAAATTAGATTATACAAAATAGAATATTAAGGAAATCATTTATAAGGGTAGTGGTAAAATAGGGGTAAATATTTTAATGCAATATTGCTCACTAAATAACATAAAAGTTCCTGTAAACATGGGTCTGGAAATACTTGCTTAAGGAGTTAAAACTTTTTGAAGCTGGGGCAGTCGTATCACTTTATTATTTCCTAGCGATACGGAGTATAGCTATAGGAAGGTATTGTCATCGTCAAATTTTGGAAAGTTGAGATTTTGACGAATATGCACTTTTAGGGTTCGACAATACCGAAAGTTTCGCCATGATGTCGGTTTGTGTGTCTGTATACACTTTACAGCCCAGACACCTTAACCCAGAAAGAAGAACATTTGGGCGCGGCCTTTTGGGCTCCCGACTTTTCGGCACCGCACGTTTGGGGGCTGGTACTGTTGTAAGACTTCCATTGCGTTATGTACATCGGCGTAAAAATCGTTTCACCTATTGTGAGAATGATGCTACTAAATACTTTATGTTTAGAATATGTTTAAATTAATTTAACAGTTGCTGGCGCCCAAGCATGTCGAATAACCGATCTGCGAAAGCGCGATTGTTCTACTACCTCCCGGTCACATCCACTATCGACTTTTTTCCAAAAATTTTGGACTTTTGACTGCAAAATTGGTATGGACACTTTAAATTACCATAGAAATAACCTCTTATTAAGAAAAAAAAATATTGCTTGTTTACGTTAGGTCGTTTACCAGAACAGTTTAATTGAATGATTACCAAAAAGAACTACTATCATTACAAAAGATGATTTTTAGATTTTAGTAGTTAAACATTGTTTACAATTACTAAATACTAGATATCATAAGACCACATACTTCCTGCAAAACATGACGGTAGATTATGCTCTCCTTCAATATAGATGCGCTTGAAAAAGAAGCTCAAATTTGTATTCTACGCATGTAGAATAGCCGATTTGCGCAAGAACGATATTCCTAGCACTATTTTGATTTAAAAAAATGTAGGAATTTGGACTTTGCAAGGGGTTTGAATATGTTACATGACAATAAGAACAACGTTTCATTAAGGAAACACCTCTGGAAGGTTTTCTTTTCGTCGTTTACAGTTCAATTAGATAGTTGCCAAAAAATGACCAAATTAGAAACTCGATTTTAGATTACAACGAATAAATAGTATTTGCAATTAGAAAATACTATAGTCAAACATCTTCAAAATTTTCAAAAGGTTTTTGTACTTTTTTTTACTCTCAAAATTTTTTAATTTGTTTAAAAATTTCAAAATATTGCAAAATTTCAAAATTTTTAAAAATTAACAAAATGTCTAAATATATTCAAAATGTCCGAAACTTTCAAATTTAGAATTGTCACATTTCAAAATTTTAAGATTTAAAAATTTTCAAATAATTTTTTTAAATTTCAAGTTTTTTGGTAAGGTACAATGAGTACAAAACGAACAAAAAGTGCTAACTATGATTTTGTTTTTCTAATAGAATCTTTTTTTTAAACACAACTATCTTTTGCTGTTCTCCGAAATTAACATTAAAACGGACTTTTTTTTGATTCTTGAAACATTTTCATAGAATTATTTATTTCTGTCTAAAAGTAAAAGCATGTCTATAAAAATAAAGTATTGCAACTTTGTTTGACATTTAGACAGAAACAGTAAACTTTAACAAACTTTTGCAAGAGGTAATTTTTATTTAGAAAAAATGGCAAAAACTATAATTTTTGTTTACAAATCAAAAAGTTCCAATTAAACAACAAAATGACAGTTAGTACTGTTTGTACGTAGTGTCAGATTTCTTACCTAGTAGTAATCAGAAATAGAATTTTAAAATTTTAATGCAAGTACTGCCAAAGCTATCCAAGATTATATGATTATATACTCCCTAAGAAAGCGTTTGCAGGCTCATGTGTATAAAAACTTTTGAAAAATTTCTTTCGTAAGCTATCTGCCAATAGAATATTGGCACCTACTTTAGGTCCACCTAGTAACCTATTATCTTTTACACATCTCGTTTTTTCATATTCACTCCACTGTAATTGTGAAAAAAATTTGAATTTAGAAATTATGACGATAAACAGATTTTGGACTTCTATGAATCCGAAAATGGTTTTAAAAAAAATGTCGTCCGTTATGTGAGGCCGTCTTTATGTGTGTCTGTTTGTATGTGTTTCTATTCGTATGTGTCTCTATCCGTATGTGTTTCTGTCTGTATGTGTATTTGTTTGTATGTACCTCTCTCCATATGCAAATTTTCTGTAGATGTTTCTATCCGTGCACGTATCTGTCTATGTATATCTGTGTATCTGTGTCTGTTAGTATATGTGTCAGTTCATATGTGTGTTCATCTGTATGTGTGTCTGTCTGTACCCTACGCCTCTCTCCTGATAAATGTTTTTTGTATGTCTGCCCGTACATGAAATTGTTCATCTGTCTGTCCCTACGCGTATCGGCCCATGTGTATTCTTGTGCGCGAATTTGTTCGTGTGTTTGTTTATATGTATGCCTGCCCCATATGTGTTCGGTTCTGCGTATGTCTGTCCATATATGTGCGCACGTTTGTACGTGTGCAGTCGTATGTGTGTATATTTGTTTCCACCCGTATGCATTTCTAGTCATATGTCTGTTTGTTCGTAAGTTTGTGTGCTCGTATGTGGGTATACGTGTGTATCTCTCTGTATGTGTATTAGTGCGTTTGTGCATCTGTTGTATGTGTGTTTGTTTGGATATGTGTCAGTCAGTATGTTTGTGTGTTAATTTTTGTGGCTGTCTGTATGTGTGCTTGCTCGTGATGTGTCTGGTCGTTTTGGCCGTATCTGTCTCTGTTGGTATGTACGTCTATACGGATGTATACACTGTGTCCATAAAGTAATCCCCTCTCCAACTAACTTTTGAACGACTTGATATTTTTCTACAAAATTTGGTGTGCTGTGATGGGAAATTAAATACTATTTTTCAGACCATATTAAAATTTTATATCATCCAAAATGGCGACTGGGTGCCATTTTGAATTTTTTTTTTAAATAGAAAGGGGGGTCGAGTGACACCTCATTTGAAAGGTCTTTTAATTCTACGTTTGATCCTAGAGTTTCAAATAAAAATATTGAGCCATAACAAAATGGCGGATTTTAAACAAATGGACTCACTCAATTCAAAATTGTTTTGATTTTTTTATCCAGGATCGAGTGACACCTCATTTGAAAGGTCTTTTAGTTCTGCGTTTGATCCTAGAATTTCAAAGAAAAATATTCAGCCATAACAAAACGGCGGATTGTAAACCAATGGACTCACTCAGTTCAAAATTGTTTTGATTTTCTTATCCAGTAGTCCACTTTTTCATTTGCAGGACTAAATTTTCTCAGAAATAACTCAGGTGGCTTGGAATAATATTGAAAACGTTATGTTCTAACAAGACGGTGCGCCGCCTCATTATTATAGGCCTGTTTCTGACTTTCTGAACGGACATTTTTTTGACAGATCGATTGTTAGGCGGGGGGCCTGTAGAATAGCCGGCTCACACCCGTTATATTTAACTTTCTTAGATTTTTTGTATGGGAATATCTGAAATCGAAAGTGTACAGAACCCGTCCAGAAACAATCGAAGAACTGGAGCAACGCATTACAGAGGTTTGCAGAATTATCACTCCAGAAACTTATGAAAATGTAAGGCAGGAATTTTCTAACCGACATTTTATGTGCCAAGAAGTGAATAGTAAACATTCCGAACACTTAATTTAATTAATTTAAGCTTTAATTCTTAGTTTTTTTAAATAGACTTCTTTATCTTCAAACATTGTCATTTTGTTATGGTTGAATATTTTTCTTTGAAACTTTAGGATCAGACGCAGAATTAAGAGACCTTTCCAATGAGCTGTTACTCGATCCCCCTTTCTATTAAAAAAAAATTCAAAATGGCGCTCAGTCGCCATTTTGGATGATACAAAATTTTAATATGGTCTGAAAAATAGTATTTAATTTCCCATTACAGCACACCAAATTTTGTTAAAAAATATTAAGTCGTTCAAAAGTTAGTTGGGGGGGGGGGGGGTTACTTTATGGACACAGTGTATATGGCTGTATGTATTTCTGTTCTTGTACATGTATGTTTCTTCATGGTGTGTTTGCACGTTTGTGTCTGTCGGTATTTGAACTATGAAAAATTCCAGACGAACTGCTTCCTTCATTTCATCTTCATGGTATTGCTATTTATTATCACAAAACATTGTAATGAAAAATTCACACAATGCATTTCTTTACAAAACAGCTTGAATAGAAACAAAAAGGTAAAAGTACAAGAAAGATTTGCTAGAACTACTTTTCAGTTATTACGTTATGAACTTCTGAAAATATCTAAAGTAACTTATCTACTTTACTCAGTTTGAGAGAAATTAGCTTCTGTTACATATAAGGTACATTACCAGCTAAAAAGTTTGAATAAATATTTAATGTTAAGGATGCTTGATAGCTTTTAAACTGGATATTCCTAACAATATAATCAATGCGGGCTCTCTATAAAGCTTCCATTGTAGTCTGTCTTGCTCTATGAGATTCTGCTTTGATAATGAATACACTTTCTATCTGAAGTTGAATGGTAGTCCTTTGTCATCTTCAGCTTGAGCTTAGAGATCTAAAAGACAAATTTCAGGGTAATATTGATGACGTAAGTCCTGCATAGATCCGGAAGGATAATTCCGGATCCCTCATTAGGTACAAGCTGCTCTAATTGAGCCTGCGACCTTTGTAGTCCAATTAGAAGTGGAGTTAAATAACAATACGCGTACCCTTTGACCACTGCTTGACCGCGCAAAAGTCCCTGAAACTGACAGCAAAAGAGCCTTTCATGTGGCTATCTCGCTTATATTCCAAGTGGCTTGTTATTCATTTTCAGCTTTGTAATTATACGCTCTATGGTTATGGTATAATTCGTGTTTAAATAAAATAAGCCTTCTGTTATGATTCAATTTTAGTTGTTTGTGTAGTACAACAGGTTCAAGCAGGGGTATTGTTAAGCTTTCGTTAATAGAATTCTGAAGCTGTCATTTCTTCAGGTATAATTAATCAATCACCGTTTATGAGGCCCACAATTAAGTTGCCATTTTTGTATTTCCATGAGACTTTAACCATTTAGTGTGTGTAAAATGTAATTAAGTACAGTTGATTTAAATGCATGGGTATATATGGTTTGTTTAAATATACACGTACGTACTACGTACATTATAGGTTTCAGTTTTTTTAGTTATTGATCATCCAAAGAGCTGTAATTTATTCGCTTCAGATTTAATTTCGTGGAATGCGTCATGCTGTCTTCCGTCACTGCGTTTTACATTATGCATGCACACATCGAATGTTAAATTTACACATATTAACAACTATTCCAGCTGCTGTTCAACACGAAATTTAATGTATACCGCATACATATTAAAGCAGCGTTATCAATACGTTTTCATTATTGAAATATATTCACATAACGTAACTTGACCGTTTTCAGACAACAAAATAAATGTTGGGGAAATAACTCTGCTTTTGAGCTTGAAACCGGGTTATCCCAATCAGAATTGTTCAATAAATTTGTTTATGGTTTTAATGCGGATAATTAATAGAAAATTGAACGAATATTTTGTTTAAGTAGTTGAAGTTTCAAATTTATCTTCTATAAGTACGAGAAGTACGAATACAACTGTAAGTACTGTTTGTAGTACAATATACGAAGAACATTATGCTCAGTAGATCTGTAACATTATGGTGGAGGCGCTGCGAACAAGGTTGCGTATTGTCTATGTCTATACGTGCTCGTAGCATAGTAGTAACACGACTTCAACATAATTTTTTTTATTTCTATTAAACCTAACGCAATTTTGCAAATTATGATTAGACACCACAGCAAAAATTGCAGATTTAAATCACCTCAAGTTTGTAAAAAATGGTAATTTATTCGAATAATTGTTTAATCATTTTAAATAAAGCATAACATTTCGTAAAGTGAGATGGTTCTTTTGTCCCCGTCTTTGGAACACGATTTAAACAGCGTCACGTGACTACCTACGTGCTTTTATATCGTTTCGAGATCGCAACAGGCGGCAACTAACAACTCGTACGTTATATTACAAATACCAACCACCTTTTCTCACTTTATCGCGTGGATTTTGCGAAAAATCCGCCTATCTTGAAGATTATTTACAGCACTTTGTCTAATATTAACGCTATGTAAATATGGGTAAATATTTTAATTTTTTTTGTAGTAGGGACAAGCCATCGATCTTATACCTAGTCCAAACGTATAATATTGAACGAGCGATCCCGTCATGGCCTTCTACTATTTATTATCCGGTAAACTGCTTACTTACATGCGATTGTGTAGTAAACATGAATTTAGTTGAGTTATTAAAGGTGGTTTCCTTTCAAGTGGTTTTTATTGATTTTTTGTTATCGAAACTACATAAACATAAATAGTGGGAAAAGAAAAAAATTGCTACCACCCGCTGTAATCTGGCTGTAAATTTACTTTAATTTCCATGTTGAACACTATGTATAATCATTGATCACGATCTCATATCTCTTGAAAGAATGGTTATTATTCAAATGACATTTCTGTTTTGGTAACGTCGAAAACGACGTTGTACTTTGTACTTAAATTACGGTAGCTTTAAGCTTCCAGTTAGCTAATAAAATTTATATTTAATTAATTTTATATCTTTAAGCTACCTTTTATAACTTTTAAACTATATTTAATCCTTTTAGAGCTAGGACGTTTTATAGTGTGTTTGATATAATATTCAATATTCAATGGTATTTATAAATACGATAGACAGTAAAGCACAGTTTTAAATTTTTAATACAAACAAGTTACAAGCAAATTAGGAAACTAATTTCAAGCCGTATAATTTAAAGACATCGCGTTTATTATGATGACCACCGGTTAAGTCGTCAACGAAATTCCGCCGGTATTCAATTTCATAAGTGTCAGTCCTTTGGACATAACATGATACATATTGAGCTTCAGGCTAATTCACAGATTAAGCTTAAATACAGACCAGCGAGCCATAAGCTAACCGTACGACCGCGGACGAGAACCACTCTACTTTTTTTACCTGTCAGTGGTCATCCTTAACAAAATTAAAATGAAGAAAACCTTTAAAATATGTACCAGCGGTGTAATTAATTATTTGATTTGATGATTAGTAGTAGAGGACGTTTAGCCTTAAGCTCTCTTCACTTGATGAGTCTGTAACATGACCGGAAATTTGGTTTATAAATTTTGTCTTTTTATATGGTTTTAATGTAGTGTGAAAAGCAAACGGTATATTTTAGATGCGTGTGAAACTTTAGTTTTTTCCCTGAATGTATAATTATAGCGTAGCTATTAATAATAGAGTATATTTGACACATGCTACCTACATCAGGCTGCTTTTAATACATTAACTATAAGGGCGGCATTCTAGTACGGGCAAGATAGTTAAGAGGGATACGATTTTCCTTGGGCGTTCAGTATCTAGTGTTTTGACCATTTCTGAGCTCTGGTTTAATTTAGGGACCTATATTTAATGCATATTATAATTAAACATTTTCATATGTCCTTGCTACTGCTGATGGTCTCTGCAGAAGAGCGCCTTCCTGTACCAGAATAGCTTTGCTAGACTAGTACTAATCAATTCTCTCGTCTTAATGATATCTAACCTGTAACATTTTTGCTCTAAATTTCGTTTTAGTTGATTCGCTCTAATCAGTTCTGTATAGTCCTTTATAGGAATAGTCACAGACCTGGAATTGTTCTGTATGGTTTAGTTTTGTTGGTTTAGACCCTCTCAGGATCTGATTTTAACAGCTCGAACCTTTGGGTTTTGACTGGTTGTTTTTTTTACTCATACTTAGGCGTTCAATATTCTTCTTGGTCGCTTCTTGTATCTTTGTTGCGCGTTCCCTATTGTGGTGCAATTTCACAGATATGTAGTTCCCGGCTGGTATCTATGGTATTAAAAATGTTGCTCGCTAGGTACTGTGTGTGCTGATAGATTGTTTTTGTACAGGTATCTGCCCTCAGCACCTCATTGCGAACAAACCATGGGACCCCCGTTGCTCTGCTATTGGTGGTTGATTGACAGGCTTCTATCCCTGTTAGGTTTGTTTTGGATATTAATTTCATTCAGGCTGGTGCAGCGTATGTTAGAATGGGTCTTATGTAGGGCTTATACATGGCA
Organism: Ctenicera cuprea; assembly: GCA_958336395.1. Classification (NCBI taxonomy): domain Eukaryota; kingdom Metazoa; phylum Arthropoda; class Insecta; order Coleoptera; family Elateridae; genus Ctenicera; species Ctenicera cuprea. The sequence goes on from OY284488.1 coordinate 51,098,368, forward strand.
CATTTTTGTTTTCAGTGGTACTGATTCGGCTGTCAGGATTGGATAGAGCATTCCTCTTGTTCTACGTGCTTTAATAATGGTGGTTTTTACGTGGCTGTTAAAAGTGAGTTGCCTGTCGATGATTACCCCTAGGTATTTTACTTCGGGGCTCCACGGAATCTGGTTGTTTTCGATATTTAGCCGGAACAGGTCTATGGTTTGCTTCCAGCAGAGGATGATTGCCTCGGTTTTTCGGCATTTAGCTTGAAGCGCCATTTTCCGATCCATAGTGGAAGGATGTTGATTTGACGCTGCAGTTTGTTTACTGCAGCTGGCTGCTCTCTAGATTGACTTAAACTTGGCGTTGTCGGAGTACAGCGCCGCGGGCGTTTCTTGGTTCTGCGATGTTAAAGAGGACCGGCGATAAACATCCTCTTTGAGGTACTCTAGCTCTTATTGGAGTTGGATCTGGGTTATGGTTTTCCACTTCCATTGGAACGTTTGTCCACGTAGGTAGCTACCTAACAGATGAATTGACGCTAGTGGTATATTTTGTGTATTTGCCATTTTGTGTAGCAGCTTTTCGTGCCATACACCGTTAAACGCCTTTTCGATATCCAAGAAGGCAGCGGCAGTAGATTCTCCACGGTTGTGCCCCTCGGCTATGCGGTCTAGCAGCCTAAATATTTGGAGGGTGGTCGAGTGTCCTGGACGGACACCAAACTGTTCCCCGCGGAAGGTTAGTAGAGGTGCCATTTTTTTAAATAAAATTCTTAGGATTTTAGAAAGAGCCGGTAATTGTGAGATAGGCCTGTAGTTTTTGGGATATTCCGAGCGTTTTCCAGGCTTTGGGATGATCGTCACTGTTGCTTTCTTCCACTGCTCCGGAAAATGGTTGTCAGTTATTACTCCTTTGAAGATTCTTGTGATACAGGCCAGAGATTTCTTTCTGATGTTTTGAAGGATCCGGTATGATAACTTGTCGATCCCTGCTGCTTTCCGGCGGTTTTGGCTGATGATTTTGGTGTTCTTGCCTTATGTCGGTGACACGAACCGGATGTTTTGGACTCGTGGAGTAGATAGGAGTTGTTCTACCTCTTTGGTAAAGAGGGATCTGTCGTAAGATTGCGATGACGTTTTATAGCTTTCCAGGTGAATTTCGAAATTCCAGAACTCTATTTACTGCACTGGAATTGTTCCTCTCATTCACGACTTTTGGACAAGTCTTAATGTAGCACTTTTATTCCAGTTATCTTAAAGTTTTTCAAAGGAGAACCACCGGAAACGATAAACTGATATGGTGGTACTGCTTCACTTGCTCAGAATGCGTTCTGAAAATTTAAAAATAGATTGTTTATACTCATAATCGTTTTAGTACGATGACGACACTTTACAAACCAGTAAATACTTATGCCGAGGAACAACATTTTACTATTAAATTTAATTTGAGTCTCGAAGAAACTTTATAGTTTTTCAAAACAAATGTTGAGATTCCAAAACTTACATTGTGCAGGGATTGTTGTGAAAAGTTTTAATATGGCAATCTTCTCCCGATTGTCAAGAGGTATCTAGAAAAAAGTCTCCGGAAACTGCAAAAACCCTTAACGGATTCAAAACTCATTCTGCAAATTTATCGGAGAATTTTCGGACCCGGAATCGTAGTAGTAGTAGTAGTAGTAGTAGTAGTAGTAGTAGTAGTAGTAGTAGTAGTAGTAGTAATATATTAGCCAAATATCAATACAGATGATGTGGGCAGGTACACATAAATACAATAATAATAAGAGAAAAAACAAAACGGTAGATACATTAAATTAACAATCAGTAATTAATATATATATATGTAAAATATAAAATAAGTTAAAATTAAAATATTCAAAACGTTTAATATTGCTCACAATTCAAACTCGTCCAAAGTGTAATACGTACGGCCCGCTAGCAACTCTTTAACTTTACGCTTGAATACGCTTACACGTAATATTTGTTTTATTTCTAGTGAGAGATGATTATACAATTTGATTGCAGTGATTATATAAGATTTATAAAAAGTATTACAATTTGAAAATGGCAGTCTTATATCTCCACTACCTCTAGTTCTGTAACTATGAAAGTCGGAATTTAAATGAAAAAGATGATTATTTTGATAAACAAATAATATACTTTCATAAATAAATAGATTTACTACAGTTGGAATTTTAAGTTGTATGAAGTATCGACGACACGATTCACGGCTACCTAGACCAGCCAATGTTCTAATTGCTTTTTTCTGTTTGCGCAATACGCCACTTAGATATGGCGAGTTACCGCAAAAGATAAGCCCATATCGCAGGTGCGATTCAAAAAGAGCAAAATACGCTATTCTTAAAATGCCCTTCGTTTTACTATGATAGAGATACTTCATCGGTTCATGTATTCCACAGGAAGTGGTTCTGCAGAGAGAAGCATCCAAAGGAAGTTCGCACGCCACAATTGGTTTGAAAATGGGGCGACGACTGCTTAAATCTATAACGGTGGTGTTATATTTGGGAGAAAAAAATATATTGATTTCAAAATGATGTTTTTTGTATAGAAACTTTTTGTTAAAAATTAATATTATTAGTTACTAAATAATAGCTACAACGAAAAACTTTAATTTTTGATTACTTAAATAATTAACTTACTAATAATATAAATTTTATTATGGTAGATTAGGTCGACGTGAAAAGTCACAAAACTTCTACACTGCAGCAGTGTCGTCAATAACATTCAATAATTAATTATTACCCACGTCTGCGATTTGATTCTTATTAGTTAATTTAATTAATGTATGAAAGCATGTTCAAACGGTATTTTTGTTAAAGTATTTTATACAAACCCACATATAAATGTAATTCAAAACGCTTTTTAGCAAACTAAATACTTAAACAACCATTTCGTGCAGCACAACTGCAGAACTAAATGTACGTTAAAAATTGCGAAACTATTATGTAGTATGCTAGTCTGTGGTGGTAAATTAGAATCAAGTAAATCGGTGTACAGATCTTCTTTCCTAGACGAACACCAAAGTTTCCCGCATTTAACCGTCTCGGCATACGCTGCTGACTGCTTTCGCTTTAATGCTTAGTAAATTTAAACATTTACGACCACTTTATACAAATTCGCGGGTTGAAAATAAGTAAAGAGGATAGTTTGTTTTATTAAATTATTTAAAAAGTGGAGGCTGTTCAGTACCGCAACTTGTATGGAATAGCCGCTACTGACTTCACCAATCTTCGAACCGTTCGCACGAAGGTTACAGGAAGTAGTGTGAATTCCTCACAACTTTTTATACATTTATTGTTTTGGGAATGTTCCTGTTATTTATGACGTTTTCAAAGAGTTTCAGTACGACAGCGTTATTCCGGTACTCCGGAAGTCATTCAGAAGAAAATCTCCGGGAACCTCGAACCTCTAAACTGATATGCTGAAATTGCTTCACTTATTTAGAAATCATTCTAAAAATTCAATAAATAATTCAGGCAGTTGAATTTTTGTTAATGGAACTCTCAACTCCTTTGTTCAATTGTTCTTTTCGTTTTTTAACCCTTTTGTAGGGTGTCAGTTAAATAGCTTCATCTCGTTCTCTTTCGAGTCTTCTACAAGAGGACTCTCGGAATCACCAGAAACGTTGAAGTGTTATGTTCTGAAATCTCTGAAGTCGGTTATAACTGATATTGAAATTTCATAGAAACATCTCAGATCAGAAAATGAGATATTAGGGTATAGATACTTCAGCAAACCTTAAAGTCTTTAAGCGAAACCCCACATTTTACTCAGATATGGAAACCCAAAGATCTTTTATAGTATTTTAATTCCAAACTCTTTCATTGGGCCGAGACTGTTGTTTCCGTACACGATTTGTTTGAAGAGCGTTAATATGACAGATTTAGCTTATATGTGTTTAAAGATTATAGAAGAGAATCTTCCAAAACCTCTAGAATTCTGGAAACACATGCTGGGACTGCAATGCTCACTCGTACTGACGAGGACTGAGAGAGAACTATTTTCAACGAGTTACCTTTAGTATCTCGACTGCTCTTAATAGTCTTCCGTTAAAGCATATCTGAACTTATTTTATTACGTTAGAGCTGATTAATCCACAATGCTCTCTTAAGGATCGTTAAAATTTTAGTATAACAAACTTAGTTTAGGAACTTTAAATATGTTTCATGAGTTCAGTATCTAGTAAAATTGACCTCAAAGCTTGTTTGTTAACCCCCCTCTCTAAACTATTCCGAGTCTGGGAAGCGTATTCCAAAATTTAAATGAAAGTGGAAATAGTTTTCTTTTCTAGCCCTTTTCTCTATAAAAACAGCTGCGGGCTCAAAAAGCAAAAAATTTCCAGTTTGAACTTTAAAAAGTTAACTAGTCCTCCCGATTTGGTTTTATTACAAACTTGAATATTACAGCAATTTAAGTTCGACTTTAATATTTCTCAGAGAAGCCGTTAAATAATTACTGAATTTATTACAAATTTGATTATTGAAACAACCAAAGTTCATTTGAAATAATTTCAGAGAACGTGCTTAGAAGTTATATTTAAACTGAAATTTAAACTTCACTCACCGTGCTGAATTTATTAGAAATCGCTGTACGTCCGTATTAATATTCACAAATCATAGACCGGAATAATAGATTGAAGCAAACAGCAATATACCTAAGTGAGAACCCTGGATGTTAGAATTTGTTAAACTGCCCTAAATAAAATTTTAAACCACGTTGAAAGTAATTTTAAGACAAATTTAGAATTTTAGTGATATCCAGTTAGGATTTGAACGTTTTAATAAATTCGTGCAAAAATTATAAAACCCTGTTTACCTACTCGATTCGTCAAAAGGGCTTCCGATCTGTGTAAACAAAACTAAGTACTTTTTGGTGAAGCAAATAAATATTTGTCGTTTTGTGAGAGATTAACGAGTGTTGAGGTTCTAAGCTTCCAATCCTTTTACATAAAACGAGAATATTATACTTAAGGTGAACACTGAACAGCCCACTTTATCATATGTGCATAGGAATGCTACCACAACGGTATCAAGTTAGAGAGTGTTGTTGTCTCTTTGCAGAAATGCGTGTAGAGTTCACTAATTAATAAACCAATGTAGTAATCAGAATTTGTTTATTTATTGTTTTGCGTAGTCAGCCGATATAGATGAGGGTCAAGAAAATTAGGCGCAAGAAACCACTTTCGACACTATCTAATTACCTTTCATTTAATACATTTGTAATACAAGCAATTAAAAACCAACACATTTTGTCTGTTGTATTTGTATTATGATATCTCACTAACCTTGAGTTCAACATTTAAAATCTGGTCTGAATTGAAGTCAGTTGCTATTCCGTTGTCGGTAATAACTTGCGATTTAAATTATTGAAAAGAAATACGTCAATTTTGCTTTTTTTTCGGAAACTTAATTTTATAGCACAATAAAATTTTAATAGCGACTATCTAGCTGTGCTGTGTTTACTCATAACGATTTTTTATAATTCTTCAACGTGAACTTTTTGGTTTCATTTACACATGGCTTTTTTCGATAGGGGTGCAAGTAAAAATTTTACGATGGGTTCTGTTTCAACTTCACTGCTTTGCGTATTCATGGTGCATTTCCAGTTTTTGTAACCTTTTGTATTATATTGGGGCTACTCCACGTGGAGTTTACCTTGGATGCTGTTTTGATAATCTTTTAAAGAATAGTATTCTAAAACAACTAAAAACCTCAAACTTATTTTTACTTAGAGTGTTTTCTATGTGCCTCCGATTTTTCCGAATTTTATCCCAGAAACATTGCACCCTTTACAGTCTTTTATACGTGATTTTTTATCGATTTTTATGTTCTACAACAAATTCCATCATCATGATAGCGCTGCTCTACCCAACCTGATCCTTTCAACGAGAAAGGGAGTTTATTTTCAGTTTCCGACGGTTACGTATAGTCTTTCAGAATGGATATCTGCATTCCGGAATTCATTTTACCACGCCATCACTGCTTCAATTTGCTTTTGACTCCTCTAGTGACAACCGCAGAAAGTTCCACTTCTTGCGACGGCCCTGTATTCATAGTAAATGTTGAATTAAAAATAAATAAAGATATCCAACTGTTCTAGAAAGCAAATGGCTTGATATCAATAAAAAAAGATGATATTTCCTTGATGTTAATAGAACTGTTGTCAATTTCAACCGTGGTAACATAATTATAATAACGAATACAAGTTCTCATTAAAATTAGATATCAGTAATAAATTTAACAGTTGTAGTTGTCGTATAATATATAATGTTAATAAGGCATATATTTAACTTTATAAATTTCGTGCATGCATCATTTTAACCGCTAGAACATATTTTATGGTAACCGCGATAGAAAAATAAACTCGTTTTCTTGATTGCAATTAATTACTGGTTTGTTTCCACTGACCACGCATGATTCCTGTTTTGTAACAAAAATCAGCTAAATGTGATAAAATTATAATTAATTAAGATAAACTGTGAAGCCTTTCCGAGCACGAAATTTTTGTAGAACGTAATTAATATAAAATTACACTCCAGGCACGAAAACGTATTACCTATCAAATTAAACGTCGGGACGCTATCGGATTTAATTTACATTAAATGTATTGAGAATTAGATTATAAAATATGGGGGTAAGTTAGATATCGTTTATCAAAATCATACACCATGAAATTATTCTCGTCAACCTTTACGTAATTTATTCAGGGAACCTTTTTGTTGTTTCAATGTAACCGCTCTCACAGAAAACTTGAAATGTAAAAATAATTTTGTGTCCGAATTTAGGGAACAAGGATTAATTTTAATAATCAATACCCGAATCTAAATTCAGTTTAATGCTAAGTTTAATACGAAACACGTAAACACGAAAATTCAATTTTAAACCCTCCCGTTTGCGTTTTACTGCACGTAAATTTTATAAGAACTGTTTTTATTGTTTTATTTATTGACGTTTAAAAAGTTCAAGTAAAAACAGTAAAAAATGTAACACGTAGAGAACGTCCATTGGAGCAACTTTCCGGCACAAGTAATAAACCTAAAACTTTTCCACTTATTTCCACTTTTAATTTGTAATTTCGTTTTAGAACAGTCTCTCGAGATTATTAACAAAGTAACAATACACATGCACAACATGCCAGGCGTATGTAAACTCAATATTTACTTTATTATTTGTTCCTTTTATTGAAAACTCTATTATCCATTTTTGCACTTAACCACAAACCGCAACACACAGTTTAAGTCTCTTATACTTAATATTTCCGCAAATGTGCCACGAATATCGTTTGTATTTTGATTTCTCTTGGGAAATTATGGTGTTGCGCGTATACTTGTTAAAGAGGGTTCTAGTACACTCGCAGTAAAATTTTATGCAGCCCACTAAGTGCTCGAAATAAGTTCTTCTTAAAACAAGACTATTCCGATGTTCGTATATTGCCCATTTCAACGAATTTCAATTAGACAAGGGTTATAATTGTACCCACATTACATATAAGTTGAAATGTATGGGTCTTATTAACTCAATTTTTTGTTAGCCACATTACAATTTATTGTACTATTAAAAATTTGTTTATTAGGCTGAGAAACATTATTTAATTCTTACACTTATTAGCAATTTTTTGAACAGATTTAGAACTATATGTTTTTGCGTTAGAGCTGTTTCACCGATACTGCTACTTACGACGTTTCGTCCATAGTTACACGGAACATCTTCAGGGATGTATACTTACTTCTAGTTAACAGTCTTGAAGATATCTTCTGTAACCGTAGACGAAACGTCGGTAGTAGCAAAAAAGATGGCGCGGCTTCAACCCGAAAACCAAGATGCCATTTACAATAATCGCGGAATCCTACAACTTCAGTATAATAATTATAAATAATTTATATTGTTCTAAAGTTTTAAAGTTATAAATAAAATTGTTCTTTACACAGCAATGTAATGTAAGAATCGATTCTCATGAAACGTTTGTTGAATACAAATAAAAATTTTAAATGTGGTGGTAAAACGCAGGGAAAGCGGCTAGAAAGATGTTTAATTGAAGTTAAATTATGTACAATTTAATCATCCACGTCGCTTACCATACAGAATTGCGGCTTTGAATGTTTTATTTTGTAACGTGCGCAGAGAACCGGGGTGGCTGACATTCGAATTTTTTGTAAATTAAAAACATTTAACTTGCCTTACCTTCTGGACGTATGCAATTAAAGCGCATGTAAAATGCGTGCTAAATCGATATATCAAGTTTTTCATATGAAATCACATGGGTAATGAATGGCCTTTATAGTGCAGTTTAATATGCCGAGTGTCCTCTTCTCAGAATATAAATGTAATTTGAGTGAAATTTAACGATTTTTGAATTACGCGATTTTCTAAGAATTCAGAAATAGTTGGAATAGTGTTAAAGAAAGCTATATTATCATGAAAGTTTTTATTTCATCTAATTATTATTTTTTTAATTCCGTCGTTTAAATATGAGGAATAATTAAGAGAACGGATTAACATCTTTATTCGTTTTGATGTATTTTATTTAAACAAAGTTGGTATTTAAAGTATAATATCAAACTCGAACGAACAATTAATACAATAACTACGAAGCGCGTTTGGGCCAGTTACGGATTGAAAATTACAATATTTATCTCAAAAATTTTTTTCAATAAACATTTTATTTTCGTTCTCATAAATCATTTTTAGTTTGTAGAATTTTTTAAATTTTATTACACTTTTTTTAATGAAAAAATATTGTACATTTTTTTCCGACGCACAAAAAGATATTTTTTTCCACGACCGGGAGTAGAAGTCCGTTTCTATGGCATCAAAATTGTGACGGAAGTAAAGCATTTACTCTCTAGGGGCGAAATAAGACAACAATTTCCCTAGGGGAGTTTTTATTTCATTTCATATTTATTTTTGTAAACAAATGTCTGTTGTCATGGTACGTTGCATAGAAACATCCCAAAGGCTTCTAGATATTGTAATTTCGCTCCGATTTATTATAATTCTTTATTTATGAAATTAAGTGTTCCTACTCCCGATCGTGGAAAAAGTAGTATATACACCTCGGGAGAGACCGCCATTTTTCTCTCGATGTATTTGTAGCCCTCCCCTAGAAAAATAAGACGTTTCTCTCCCTTAGTGTATAATGTACTATTATTGTGTAAACGAAAAGATTGAAAAAAATTTGTAACACAAAATAGTTATTTGTGTACCAAGGCCAAAAAGTGGATTTTTTTCGGCCGTGTCTGAGTTTAATGGCCGAGGCGAAGCCGAGGCCAGAAAGCAGACGAGGACGAAATAACACTTTTTGGCGGTGGTGCACACAATATTTTTTAGGCGACCTTCATTATAAAATATACAAATTTGTTAGATTTTTATTTATGATTTATTGATATAATTATTTATAACAACTGAACAATTGTACATATTTGTGACTCCTTCAGAAACGTTTATATTTTTCTACAAATTTGTTAGATTTTTACTTAAAATAATCAAGATAAAATTACTGCTGCAGCAACATCAAAAAGCACACAAATTGTTCATACGAATAATGAAGCTATACGTGCCGAAATTACTTCGAGTGTAAATAAAGAAAGTATAAACTTTTCTGAAGGAGTCACAAATATGTACAATTGTTCAGTTGTTATAAATAATTATATCAATAAATCATAAATAAAAGGTCGCCTAAAAACATTTGTGTGCACCACTGCTAAAAAGTGTTTTTTCGTGCTCGGCCAAAAAACGGTTACTTTTTGGCCGCTTGTGAGTACTAAAAATTCAATTATTTGTTAAGGTCGCCTAAAAATTTATTTTTATGGTGTGAAATTTGAAAAAATAAATAAAACTATAAATTAAAAAAAATAATATTGCTTTGGATTTTTTTGATGTCTAAAATTATTATGAAGGTAAATTCTAAAAAATAATGTTTCTAAACATAAATCTTGTGTTCGTTCGCACGAGGTGGCGCGGTCGCGTTAGAATTTTACTAACATGGAGTCAAGGTGAAATCGAAATGTTAGCTTTCACATGTGCAAATAACGCATTTTAACGACTGAAAACAATTAATTAGCCAAATTAGGGCAGTACTAAAATATTTATTTGCTATACTTGTTTCATTAATTTAAAAGAAAATATCTATGCTCCATCTTGTTTGTCTCACATTCTTTGGTGCGTTGTAAATTTCTAAACAAAATAGTAACCACAAGCATAAGATAACCTACAACGTTTTCAACATGCAATGCAACGGACTTTGAAAGAGTTTTGACAGGCGTTTTAGGCTTTGGCGGTTTCTAAAGTAAGTATTATCTATTTATTACATTATTTAAACGCTATGTCAAAAATTCACCATTCAATTCAATGCAATCAGTAAAGCATAATCGACGGAGTATAATGCAAAAATTTAATGAAAATTCTGATAGTCTGACATAGCTTTTAAAACGGCTAGTAAATAATATGACAGAATTATAGGAATTAAATATTTCTACGTTAATTTGGCAAAGCAATGGTTTTCAGTAGTTTTGGCATTTACACATCAAGTTTTGTGTTAGCTAACATTTCGATTTCACCTTGACTCCATGTGAGTAAAGTTTTATGTTCACAAATATTCTTCTTCGGACGTCACCAAAATAATATTTTTACACTTCAAAAAAATTATTTTCGTCAACAAAAATGTTTCTTTTTCAATTCAAGCATAATTTTGGAGATTTCACGTATTAAAAATACATTTTTGTGCAACAGAAGCAGTTTTTTTGATTATGGTTTTGACATATTAAAAAATAAATTTTTGTGCGTTGTTTAGATTAATTTTTTTTTTGAAAACAACTTGTTAGAAAAATAACAAGTCTATAAAAAAATATTTTGTATGCAGGCGAAAATAAAATATTTATTGACACTTTAAGAAATAAATTTCTTGTGCGTTTTTTAATTTAATTTTTTTAAATAAGAAACTTGTTAGAAATACCCCAAAAATTCGACAGACTTTAGGTTATAGGGGCCGAAAGTTACCCATAACAAAAATTGTGATTTACATGGATATAAAATTTGGTAACAATTTAGAATAATACAAAAGTTGTTCTTAAAACCATCTTTCGTGTAGGTTTAAATAAAATGAGGAAACTCTGGCAGTCTTTATTTAATAAGATTTAGGTATCTGTTGTGTTATTTAGTTTTTAATAGGTTGTCGTTATTTGCTGCTTTAGATTTCGTTGTCTAATTTAAATTCGTGTTTAGCTTGTTGGTGCTTTAAATCTAAATATGTATAAATAAATCTTTATTAATTTAGCCCATATATTTTCAATTTGACTGAAAGATTCCGAATAAATTTTAATCGTTATCTCTGTAGATATTTGTCAAGATTTAAAGTTACCGACGCCATAATCAAATGATTTAGACATCATTCGGTTCTAACGAACTTCATTGCCTTGTTTGTAAAACATTAAATAGATGATGGTTACTTATAGAAGTCGATTTTTATACATCCGCCCATCGTCTAACGAGCGGAAATATATTTTTAAATAATTATCTCTTTTTCATGACGCCGCGTTACGAACACTGCCAGAATTAATGTCACAAACAACAATTATAGTGTGATCGTATGTTGTACAACTTAAAATATGTTTAATGCTGTATGTTACTACGCTTTTATGTTCCATAAAAACATTCTTTTTTATCACGTTGTATCTCACGGGCATGGGTAAATTTGAGACTTTAGTAATTTGCGTGCGGTTATGAGGGTATATTTCAAAATTAGTTATTATTTATTAAGCCTTTCGTCCGGCGGTTTGTTTTATATTTAAATTAAAGGAATGGAAACACTTTGTGTCCGGTTCTTTAATGCGTCTTTGCCTTGCGATTTAACGTGTGTGGTTTTTGCAGGTGTGAGAACGAAATGGGGATGCTCCGGGCTGCGTCTCGGTAAAACTGAACCCAGTTGATTTCTCTTGGTGCAATTAAATGAAAAATTCCAAGAGTTTATTATTTTATAGTTGTTATTTATTTTGAAGTCTACTAAATGAACACAATTTATATCATGTAACTATTCCTGTGTTTGTTAACCTGAGGGCTCTATCTTTGCAGAATAAACAAGTTACAGTTGAAATGTAGTGCCCGAGGACAACATAGAAATAAGTAAAATAAAATAACGAATTGTGCTTGTTTTGCTAAAATTTCAGAAAGTTTTCATAATTTTTTACTTTAGGCCATGCGGCAGGTAAGTTTGGCCGTAAAAAAATGTTGGCGAAAATTGAATTGTCCTAAATGCTTCATTTTGCTATCATTAGAAAAATCTTAAGTTTTCCCCTCCCCCGAGGTCTGCGCAAGCCTGTCTGGTGCAGAAAAAGTACAAAGAATTGTTTTTGTTTGTTTTAATAACTTTTTTTTGTTGTACGGGTGGGTGGGTGCGTTCGTTCCCCTATATCTCCGGAACCCCTTGACCGATTTTTATAAGATGTGATATGTGGAAGTTTTTTAGTTGCAGGTAGTTATTTTACTAGTGCATCTAAAGACAAATCAAATGCTTCATTTCTCAAATGTTGTATTTTCAAAATGAAGGCCGCTACGAATTTTTGAAAATTTTAATTTTAATGCGCGTGTACTCAAGCAAATATCCAATCAATACAAATTATCATATTATTTAATAGCTTTTAATAAGTATGTTCAAGTGACTTAAAAACATTTTTGGAAATTTGCAAATTGTAAATATACTAGCGGCTCAAAATTTTGGACATTTAAAAAAAAATATTCCTCAAAAACTGCCACGGCAAAAAACATTCTGCGTTATGCTTATAGTATTAATTAAGTAAGCTCGAAGTTAATTAAACTCGCATATACTGAAACTTAAAAATTTAGAGGGTCCTAGAGCTAGGAATGAGCTATATAATGAGCTATATAATTTATTTAGTGCGCCAATGAACTAATTTCGCTGTGAAGCTTTCTACGAATTTTTGAAGTTAATGACCTTTTATTTGATAAACGGAGTACGATAAAATATCCTTTTTAAGCTAAATTTCCCTTCGAGGTGTAACAGTTTTAAAAAAAAAATTGCTCCAAATGTTTGCATTTCTTATCAAAATTATATTTTCGTCTAAGAGGCTTAAAGAAACACCCGGCAAAGATGGGTATTTATGCTATATCTGAAAAACTAAATTTAAACGCTAATGTCTGTAATTATAAAACTAGGAATCGTTTGGACTTTAGATTACCTTAATAAGCGTAATCGTGTACTTAAAATTCGTTGTATTATAAAGGTATAAAAAGATATAACGCTCTTCCATTTGAAACCAAAGATGAGACAAATTTCTATAGTTTTAAGAGATATTTAAGCAAATATGTAAAAGAACATTATTAATTACTGTTTAATTAATTTTGTTAATCGGTATTAGAAATTAGTATGTTTTGCCAAATAACGGATTCACTACTACTGCTTAAATATTGCATTTATAGCAATTTGGTGTATCCCTTGAAGTGTTGATTTGTGATATAAATTCTACAGTGAACCATAATCACATCTATCCTAACTATTGCGTTTAATTTCCACTGCACTTGCCGAAGAATATTTAATTTCTTTATATAAGAACCACTGGTTAACAAACAAATCCGTTACAACTTGGCGCCCAACGTGAGACCGGCGCTATCACCTATTTAAGGAAAGAACGTCATTAATTTTTCTGTTTTGGTATATTTTCATAATTCATATTATACAATATTGTTGCAACCTGACCTTTTGCTGCAATAATTTTTCATAAGAAAAAACATAACTGCGTTATGCTCATTGCTCATATAATTAAAACTCGCATATATTCAAATCTAAAGCTTCTTAAGGAAAGAATGTAAATAGAAAACAAGAAAATGTTGGTTTTTCATTTTTAAGCCTAAATTTTAAGAAGCTCGCTAAAAAACAAATTGCAATTTGCTTGCTACTTAGAGAAACTTCGTTTTGGTAGTTATATGTTTAGTAAATTAGCAATTAGGAAAAGCGCCGTTAATTTCCAAACAGCATTCAGCCAACTGAAATAAGACAAGCAAGCAGACAACAGCTTTGTTTGAGATGTGTGTTTTATTATGGAATGTTAAATTACATCCACAGATGATGAAAACTGCTCGCTCTGGCTGCGTACACTTCGTTTGCTCTCATCTCGGTATTTACTCAGTGTATTGTTATTAATTTCTGGCATAAACTCGCCAAATTAAAGCGAAAGCTCTTTGCTTACGAATTACTTTGTAGTTCTATTTGAAGGGCGAAGTAAGTTTTCGTTTATTCGCGTCAAAACTCGCTCGAGATAACTTAGCGAAAACGGGATAGAAGCAGCAAACCGCGAAGCAACAAATTCTTCTGCCTAATGAATTGGCATTTTCTCACTATCTCACTACTTATGTTGGGCTCCGTTACCCAGCAAGGGTTGCGGTGTTTTAGGGCAAACCTATAATTTAACAGATATAGCTCGTAATGCTGAGAGCTTTGGCGCATTTTCTTCGATGAATCGGCGTTTCACACAAGGTCTTTCAGAAACATATGTCGCTACATGAGATATTGCAGCCTGATATGAGAAACCGTACTCAAAAGAACATCTTTATAGTTCGAAAGTACCGGGAATATGTTAAGAGCGATAACTTAACTCTTTGCAGATTGCGTCGATTATTATTGCTGATTTTATATGCAATAGAAGTATAAATGTGCACACACTTTTACAGAGTGGTTGCACTCGAACGTAATTATTATCGCAATTTATTATAATACATGCTTTTACACGTCATATTTTGTTGCTTTTTGTGATGTAAGAAAAACAAGAACGCGAACGTAAATTCACCCAGCCAGCTAATTGGGTAGCAACAGAAGCCTTTTAAGTATGATGACACAAAAGGAAGGGATATCAGCAAAAGTTGTTCACTCTCTTATCATTTTCATCTGCAAAACTGTTCAAATTTATTACTTTTTTTACAAGTTGCATGACTGCTTTTTAAAGTATATTAGTTTACACTAAATCTCAAAACTTGCAAATATGAAACAAAGATCTACTAAATAACATTCAGACGAATTACGTGTTTTATCCAACTACATAAATTTAAATTGGCAGCTGTTATAAAAATTTATTGAAATTTTTTTAATGTAACGTCTAATAACCGAAAAAATAGCTGTCCAACGACACCAAGCGACGCGTTGCTGGCATACGCTCAGATATGTTTTGCCCAAAGCCTTTTTTACCCATTCACTAAATGAATTTATTATATTATTTGCCACAAGGCCGTTTAAGACCTTCGTAGGCTCTAGGTGATCTTATTCTTGGATGCCATACCCCACAATATCTTGAATAGTGCTGAACGCACATGTCTTACATCTCGACAAGGCTTATTTATTATTTTTTAAACAAAGTTGCCAAAAAAATGCGTAAGACATAGCCCACGGGATTAGGTAATTTATATTAAAATCTACGGACACCCGCATTGAATATTATTTTTTTTACGCTAAGAAAATTTTAAATAAACATAAAATTAATAATATTTGATTGTATTTAATTTTTTGGCAAAAGTAACAAGTTAGCAGAATAGCATAACTTTTGATTGTTTTGTCGCTCTGTGGTAGTGAAGAGGCTTAAAATGTCATTCCAAGTATTTTGCAAAATTTAGATTATTAAAATTAACCTTTTATTTGAATATTCCTAATATTTTTTTACAAATAGGTTACTTGATAGGATTAAAGAAGAGTTAACCCCTAATTACCTTATTACAACCCTCTGTGACGTTTTGAATTTACAAATTAATGCAGAATATTTTTAGACAAATACTATTATTTTATAAAAAATAATATTCTAATTAATTCCGCTTTAAAATAGTAATTAAGTTCTGGCGATTTCCTCAGGCCACCTAGGATTTTCTCAACCGCCTCTAATTATTATTTGGTTAACATTTGTTTACACATACAAACGTAGGCCCTAAATAAATAACAATTCGCTAATTGAATGTAATTCCCTCCAAGCTATCCGTCCTTTCTGAATTTCCTATTAAATTTTCTGCAAATATAATTACCAACTGGTATTTACATTTGTACTAATTTGAAACAACTACAATGAAATACCAAAAACAAACGATGTAGATGTTCTGAGATTTCTGAAATTCGTCCAATAAATAAGCCTGTTCACATTCTTGTTTCACATCTCAGTAATTTGACATTTAAAGTTCAGACCGTAAGTTATTATGTAAGCAAAATGAACAATAGAAATTTTCAATATTACACATCCTGTGTGTGCAAAGACTCCCTCATAAACCTATTAATCATCCCACGCATGAGCTAAACTTAAAAATAATAAAATTACGATACTTGTTTCTTTCACGCGATGTAGGCACAAACAAATAAAGGAGTTCGGAATAAATGAGTCGGTGTCAAATCTGGTTTATTCGGTAATTAGCGGTTAATGAGCGCGTACGGCATGTGCTAATATAAAATAAACACAAAACAAAAGCTCAGACAATATTGTACATTGAAAAAGAATTTAATGAGGTGCTTATATTTTTTAATTAATTGGATACTCTGCTGTGCTATCAAGCGTGTAATTTTATGTGAGGGCCTTAAACGGTGCAGATAAAAAGTTCAAAAAATAGCTCCAGTATTACGAAAAACGGGGTTTAAGGGTAGCAACAAAGTGTTCTTTTAGCGCTGGTATCAACATTAAGACGCAATCATTAGGCGATGACTACATACATCAAAAGAAATGCTTTTCACCATCATTATTTGTTCTCCTTTATTTGTGCTTCTTCGACCATTACTTCTGTGATGTTTGTGTCAATTAAAAAAATATTACCATTAAAATGACTGCTCCATTATTCCAGCTTAATGACCACCACCCTGTGTTTTGTACACTGAGTGAATTCTATTTTGATATCAGACTGACAATGACAGGAAATGAAATATTTTATTTAATCAAAGTTAAAGTTATTATAATTTTAATTATTTTTTTTTATTTCAATGACAACTGCAATAGATTTCCAAAAAATATTGAGTGAAAAACTCATTAAACAATGCTGTAAGAGAAACCCCTTAAAAGAAAACAGAAAAATCAATAAAAAGCCTTACCTAGATTAAGCTAGATATAATTTTTTTATAATTTATTATAAATGACTTTTTATTTTTTCTTCATTTAACCTTTTTTTTCTTCTTGCGACTATTCTACAATTGCGATTTTTTATAAGACATTATTAAGGCCATTGCATTCAAGGATTTATTGGGAATTTTTAGGGAAACATTTTTCTGAATTTCGCTAAGTCTTTTTACACAAACGTACTGACGTCAGGTTGGATTTGGAGCAATGCGTTCAATCGCAAGTTTTTACGCTTTGAGTTTACTGGCCAATATACGATTTATGCCTAAAATACCTTTATTGTACCTTTTATGTCAAACATTTTAACCTAAACATTTTGACTAATAAGCAGGTTTTAGGGCCTTGGGAAACCGATAAAGCGAACGCTGCAGAGGTGTGTGTGTCTGTCGGTCTGTCTGTCTAACTGTGTGTCTGTATACACTTTACAGTCTAGACTTTTTACCCCCTTAAAATAATTTAAAATTTTGGGTAACTAATTTAAAGAAAAATTGAATGAAGAAAAACATTTTTTGTGGAATTTTTTTTTGTTTTTAGTATTTGTTAACTGTAATCAATATTTATTCGTTGAAATCTAAAATCAATTTAATTATTTAGTTTATAGTCTTTATTTTGGCAATTATCCAATTAAACTGTTTAGGTAAACGACTAAAAGGAAACCTCCCAGAGAGGATTTCTCACTGGGCAATTGTTCTTATTGTCATTAAATATTTTTATACCGATTTTGAAGCCAAAATTCCTAAATTATTTTAATATCGAAAATTCGTGGGAGGACACAGGGGGCGGTGGGAAGATTGGGATTGCGCAGATCGACCACTCGACATGTGTAGAATACGAATTTAAGGTTTCTTTTTGAACGCGTTTATTTTGACATAGATCACCCTCCCTCTCCTTTTCTTTGGCGTACCAACCTCATTTTCTGGCGGTACCATCCTATTGCAATTAGCAATCTTTGAATCAAATTTGGTTCTTCTGCGTTAAGGCGTCTGAACTGTAAAGTGTATACAGACACACAGACAGACAGGGCCGGCGCTAGACGTTTTGCCGCCCTAGACAAAACATTTTAATGCGCCCCCATAGGTTTGGGGTAAGGCCGTAACCAGGGAACCTGGGGGGTACTTCCTATTCCTCAGCCTAGCAGGTCTCCCACCCCCAGAAAATTTTGGAAATTTTGAGGCAAAATACGCATCAAATTGACTATTTTTGCGAAAAAACAACAAGTAAAAGAAGTGGCAAAGCAATAGAGAAAATAATAATCGCTACTAATGTATTAAGTACTACAATATTGGGTAGGCCAAATTACGGCGACAGGCAAATATTGGTAGGTAGTATGTTTTATTAACAGCACTTCGTTTAGCGCAAATTTTAATATTTTTTTTAATATTTTATAAATTCACCATTCAATTTAATGTTGGTTTTGCAGAGACTGCCTCTCAATTTCTATTTATTTTAAATTCGAGAAATTTTGCTGTAATAATTTTTATCTCGATTTTTAATAAGAAAATGTATTCAATATTAATTTATTTCCTTCATGCAACGGGTGACCCAGCAAAATTTTAGGTGGGTCATAGCTTACCCAGGCCCACCGAGCGAAAGACAAAAATTTCAGCGCTTGGCGCCTCTCTCAATGTGGTGCCCTAGGCAGGGGCCTGCTGCGCCTGCCCATAGCGCCGCCCCTGCAGACAGACAGACAGACAGACAGACAGACACAATCATACATTTTTGTAAATGAACATTATCATGGCCTTAATTTGCTTTTAGGGGTTCATATTTTTTATTAATAGTTTGTGACGTCACAATTCTTGTGTTTATAGAAATATGCTTAGAAAAAATAAAGCGTCGCGCCTGGCAACCCAATAACCTATATGAGACTTAATGAAATTTTTCTATACATTTATTTTGACTGCTAGAATCAAAGTTGCTTAGTAAGATCAAAAAAATAATATGACATAACTTCAAAGTGCGGCCAACCATTTTCAGACGATTGGAAAACTGGACCATGTTCCGAGAAACCCAAACATCTAGTTAACCCTAAACAAATTTATCTTAATTTTCAGAAGAATTTGCATTGTTATTGTTGAACTCCAACAATATTTAAAATACCCTATTAATAATTCAAGTAAAGCCTTACATAATAAAGCTTTTCTAGTTATCATCGGAAGCAATTAAATCTATTCTAAAGTAAGTGTTAAGTTGCCAAGAAAACAAGGCTATTGTTACTTTTGCCTTAATTATTCCAGGAATTTAATGGTTTTTGTGAAACAATTAGAGTTTCCATGAGAAGCGGCCAACATCAAGGCGTAAAATCTGCTATTGTCTAAAAAAATTCAGTTTGTAGAGAGGGATGTAATTGTTAATTATCGGTTTTTAGAATTGTCTGCATCACAATGGTCTCGTGGGATGTCGCTGTAAACAGCTTGTCTTCATACTTCGTAAAGTTTATATTTAAAAGTTTTCGGTACAAACAGCATTAAAAATTGAAATGTCGCATAAAATTGACAATAAAAGTTAATTGTTCGGAAGACAATAGCCATTACCGTGCAATATGGCTACAGTTAAATGTAATAGTTTTGTCATTCAAAGTCTTGATTTCCAATTAGAATAAATTTATGTCCGGTG
Organism: Ctenicera cuprea; assembly: GCA_958336395.1. Taxonomy (NCBI): domain Eukaryota; kingdom Metazoa; phylum Arthropoda; class Insecta; order Coleoptera; family Elateridae; genus Ctenicera; species Ctenicera cuprea. Next base: position 51,118,061 of record OY284488.1, read on the forward strand.
AAGGTTTAAATGGTCATAAACCGGCAGCAGCATAGGTTTAAGCTGCTATACGATTATTTGCCGTGCTCCAATTTTATCTCATCGCTTCTACAACCACCTATAATAAATACGATTTAATTAAGCGAACGCGAATATACCAAAATCAATTGGGTAATACAATATTTAAAGTTACTCCATTTTTAATGCGGGAAATAAAGCGAAGTAGGCGAAAATAACACGATTATAACGAGTTAAATTATTCACCCTTAATTTAAAACTGGAATATTTAAAGTTGTGGCTTTGCTTTTCTTTGTTTTACGTGTAAAGTTCATTTAAAGCGATTTTGAAGCACCCAGTAATATTTTTCCAATTTGTTGTACCTAAATCATTTTCGTATAGAAATTGCATCAACTTAAATTAAATATTAAATCGCTAACTGTCTTACCATAACAACACGGCGGCGGGTTCTTGCTTCTTGACAAAATGTATCATTTATAATGTATTACGTGCTGGTTTTGATTTCCGGAAATTGACCGCCTGAATTGTCGAGTTGGTTTTGCTTTTTGTAGAAAAAACAACGAGACATTCCAGAAGGTAAATGCCCTTAGGAAATCGAAACCAGCACAAAAAAAGATTCAGCTAATTTTAAAAATTTAAATTTTTGAAATTGACAATTATTCATTTTAAAATATCAAGAGAATGTTTTGTGCGTAACCACGGAAACAAAACGGAAACATAGAAGAAATTAAATTCACGGTGGTGATTTTCGGTAATCGCCATGGCGTCAATTTATTCTAATGCAATTTAAAAAAAATCAGAATGTTTAAAGTGCTGCTATGAGAAGAAATGAAACGAATGAATTTCTGTTTAAAACAATAACAAACTAACAAACTGCTGCGTTTACTAGGCATTTACTTAAGAACTAGCTGAACCCTCTAACCTGCGATTTTCTACTATCCTATATTTTTTACTATCTATTAATTAAATGAAAAATTCGGAATTCAAGATTTTGGCGGAACTACATGTTTTGGACCTCCAGGAGCCCACAAATATGGTTTTTACAAATGTATGGCTGCGAGTGGGTGTGACGCCTCATAACTCCAGAATGGATAGTCTGATCTTGCGGAGCTTGCAAACATGGAGTTAGTTTAAAAATTTACGGGCAAAATAAGCATTTAAAAAAACAAACCGGAAGCACGAGTTGCATAGTTTTTGGTAGCACTTTTTTTCAGAAACGGAATTTATAAAATTGAATAATGGAACCTGATATGATAGTCGACGTTAGTTTAAAACAAATGCTTTTTTTTGTGACGTACTAACAGTAATATGGCCGCTGCTACGAATTTTTGGTAATTTTGATTTTAACGTTTTTTTCTCAAAAAAGAGCGGACAGATAGATATGCAGTTTGGTACTATAATACCATGGGGTAGCAAAACGTCACTGTGTAAACTAATTCCTTTATAAATAAAAAAACTGTGGCGTGAAAATTTTCAAAAAATACTGCTCAAAAACTGGCCACTGGTTTGTCTAAATAAAAAGTGTAGGCTCAGACAGATAGGGATAGGCTACAATTTGGTTTGTGTCCCAGTTCGCTAATTTCTTTTTTACGCTTTCTACAAATCAAAAATTTATACCCCTTTATTTACGGGGGACGATAAAACGCTTTGTTTAAGCTAAATTTCTTATGAGAAATAATAGCATTATGTTCACAACTTAAATGTTAGGTGTCGAAACGAAAAAATAATGTTTCCCCTACCACGCAATTTTTGCGAACGAATTTGTTCTCTCATTTTTAGTTTTTTCTTTAATTTCAACCCTATAATTTGTACAAAAAATATTGTACAGATAAAACCTTTTAAAACTGAAAGACATTAGTAATAGAGATGGGAATTTAAGAAACATCATATGCGAATTCAATCCAATATCTATAGAATACTAGATCCGATCCAATCTCACACTGAGTTCGATTGGACTCTTTATTGAATCCGTATTGAAGCTATATTCTAGTAACCTAATTGAGTTCATATTTCATTTGAAATTCTAAATTCTGAATATTACACATGCTCACTGAATGCATCGGCGTAAGTAATGCAGATATTACGGCGTGCATCTTTATCGTAGTAAATAATAATAATAAAATAATTTTCGAATAACAGAAAATGCTCGGATATTGTATAAATTTTGGATCCAGGCTTACTTCGGATTCGGAGTTTGTTAAATAAAGTCGCATCTCTAGAGGCCAATGGATTTGGTATTTGAAGACATTTTTACGATTGTACAGTTTTGAAGAATTTTTCCCCATAATCCTCAGTAATTTTTTGGAAAATATAAAATAAGACGATAGTTTGATTTTATTGCACTTTTTCTTTTTTTTTAATCTTAACTCTTTAACCATTTCCATTGTATAGCAGTTCTAAATTTCTGGGTCGCTGTTTTTAATTTAAATAATTTTTAAAACAATGGTATTTTCTATAGTCGAACCGGTCAACATATGTGAGATACATTTTACTTTTTAAACTTTTTTTCCAATACAGGTGTGTGTGGCAGGCCATACCAGTTTATACAAGCCCATTCTAGAAAGAAGTGTTGAATACGAGCTCGGGTGACCGGTACAACGAATGAGCGCTTCGAACGATTTGTTTACGATAACTATTAATTCGAATAACGACGCGTTTGTCTCACATATTATTGCCCAAGTCACTGAAAAGTGGTACTAACAAATGTATTCGGTTTGTTAGACCGTGTACACACACAACTCGCATTCAATTTCTTCCAGCGAAATACGACATATACGCCTATCTGAAATCTCTATCTGTAACATTAGATGACGTTAGATCAAATTTCAGATGCAAATTAGATTTTATTGGGTTTCTTTGATCTTATTTTCCTTTTAATTGGGCGCTTGACTTGAAGACGTAAGACCAACCACAACTGATAAATTTGTTTCCAGAACACCTTGCCAATGGATTTGGGTTTTTTCTTCGTTTTTTTTTAGATTTGGAAAGTTACTTTTAATAAAGATTTCGTGATGTGCCCACTTTAACATAATACAGAACTTGGATCTTTGCAGTTTTTTTACAGAAATTTACCATTAGGTTAAGGTTTATGGTTCTTACCTGCAGAAAACTATGCAAGTACCTTAAACGCTTCTCAGGACGAAGCTATCAGAAGATATTTTAACGATTCTGTTTTTCATAACACTTCCAGATCAAAATATTTCGATAGTTAAAATACATTTGGTTTAGTATGTGGGTATCTAAAATGGTTTTGATGAGTAATCCCTATATAACCGAATACTTAATAAAAATAAAGTTTCTGTTTTTCGTCTCATGTATTATTTTATTCTCGTTGTAAACGAACTGCAGTATATCCTTTTGCGGATTTCTCAATAGGATCATTGGAGTGTACATTGTGAAACTGTAAGACACACCTACTCAGGACGGCTAACGCTTTACATAAGCCGACCAGAACTTCAGCCAATTAGCCTCATCAAGCCCGTGTCTAAGATCAGCCCTCCACGTCTATTTATTGCCCTAAGATCGCTGCCGATTAAAACGCCGCCATTGTTTATTACCCTGTACTGTGTGCTCTCTGTACCTTCACGAACGTGTTCATCAATCCTTAGTTTATAGACACTCATTGTTTTATCACAGTTTCTACATGGTGTACAAGAAATACACAAAGAGAAATTTAAATATAACTAACCTGAATTTTATTTTCAGGCTGATAAAAAAGTTTGAATAATTTATGTTGATAAATATATCACAAAAGGTGGAAAATTGAATAAAATAAAGATTGGAAAGGGAGTTTTGATTTTGTGCTTAATCAGTACCTGTAATTACAAGAATAGACAGGAAAATCGAGTCACAAAAACCTTTTTACTAATTAATTCTATTATACTTTGATATAAGAAACTGAGTTTGGGTCTTGAGTTTCATCAATGTGAGTAAAAACAAGAATTGACAAAAAAGTCGAACCACCAAACAATATTAATTAGTGGTTGTGTATTATTTTGGCAAAACTGCTAAAAGTTTAAAAGAAAATAGAGCATAGCGTTGTTTTAAACTCATTGAAGAGTTGCTAATGTATTAAAAGTAATTTTCTTTAGTAGAAAAACTTGAACGCCGTCACTGTTTAATGTAAATTACATTCTACTATGCTCACATCCTCATTTAAAATTGATGTACTTTGAACGTAGTTTTTTTTATATCTATAAAAGATATCAAAACAATTTTTTTAAATATCATTTTTTATGCATCTATATACTAAAACCGTAGCTGTCTCACCATAACAAGACGATTACATCTTGCAACTCGGATTTATCACAGTAGCATAACCGCGGGACTTTTACATGCCGATACAGTTTATGAGTGCTGTCAGTTCTGTTGGTATAATTTGCTTTTTTATGACTTATTTTATTTTAAGCAAGTCGAAAATGTGTATATTTAAAACACTAACAACAAACCATCAGGAACATAACAGGCGAATTCTACAATTCATTGGGAGCTCGACTAAGTTACGCTTATAATTAAAAAATGTGTATTACAAAACTGTTCACTACGAATTCTTAGTGACAACGCAGTTAGCAACATTTAACTTACAACTCGAGACAGTTTGTTTTATATGAATAAGGGCGAATTTAACTTTGGAACTATATGCAAACGTTTCTGAACATTTTTACTGCGTATTTTATTAGTTTCAAAAAACATTTTGTAAATTTATGTTAAGGCACTTGGAAATGAGGACAAGTGATTAGTTTCACGAATTATTTTTCCGCTTTTTTTAAGGAAATTTTCGGGGTTTATGTTAGGATGTTTTTCTTGAAGACCGTGCGCAAGGTTTTCTCTCCAAATTTTACGAGTCTGTTTTTCCGGTTTTTGGGTTTTGTTTTTCTGTTTTTTTAATCGGCTTTTTTCACGGAATTCATATCCGGGAACAACTCTTTTTCAGAACGACTTAGCGAAGGAAACATTTGGTGCGTCAAGCGCCAGGTATGAAGTTACTAAGAAAAACATCGTAGGCGTAGCCCACGGGCTTCGCTGGGTAGGATAAATTTAGTAGCGCTTCACAAGTCCACATCGAAATCATCATACAACAAAGCAATACATTTATGACCTACATGTGGTTCATGAACTACTGAGTTAAAACAGTAGCAACACCCACCCATGGGTCAGTAGCCAGTCAATTTATTCCAATAGTTCACTAGTTTAAAAAAAATTGCTATTGTTGATTTTTTTTACTTGCTAAGGAAATATTTATTTCGTAAAAATGGAGAAGGGGGAGGAAAATACAAAAGGTGTTTTTTTAAACTTATGTCTGTGGGTGGGTGGGTGTAAACGCGCAATTACTTCGTTCTGAAAGAGCTTCGGAATAAAAACTTAATGTCAGAAACAGTTTTTTATTTTCCTTACTTTCAGATTATTGATTTTGTGAAACTTTTCAAAATTAAATTTTTACGGAAATACAAATATTGGACCTCCAGGACCAAGAAATGGGATTTTAAGAAACGCTTGTCTGTGTGGCGGTGGGTGTGTGCGCCTCATAACTCTTAAAAGAATGGCACGCTGTCAATAAGCTTATTAATGTGGAGGTGTATCAACCATTTGAAACCGGAACCGGAATTAGGAAGTGTTTTTTAAATCTGAAACGGAATATGAGTGTAGATCTCTGGGCAATCCAACGCTTTTTTTCCAAACTTTTAACGTCAAACTTTGATAAAACTGGGAATCTGGGAGTATATCATAAATTCAATTACAAAATAAGCTTTTAATAGGAAACCTAAACCAGAAGCGGAGGTAGACATATACCGGATTTAATAAAAACCCTTAATAAGGCAAATCGAAACCTTTTTTCCGAACTCCCTAGCTCAAAATTTTTTAAAAGTTTGTCTTTTACGATCTATCGCGCAAAAACGAGTTGCCAGAATGGTACACACTTTAGGTATTTTAACAGCCCTACAGGCACATAGTGCTACTAAGTATGAGAATTTTTGAATGCATGAAAACTGCAAAGTGAAAAAATGTTCAAAATTATGAAAATTAAAAAATCAGTTTTCTAAAACTAATTACACAATTTTGCTTAAACTTTGTTGTCTCAGAGCTGGAAAGGGTCTACAATTTGGTTTTCATTATAATGTTATAACTTTTATTTCTGAGAATTGGATATTACTTATCAGTACCGTTTTATTTAAAAAACCAAGGACGATAAAACATTTCTGTTTACACTATATTTCTCATAGAATCAAATTGACATTTTATATAATTTATTTATTACAGAGTTTAGCCCTCTTCGTTTTCTAATTTTTTGGGTAAGGAATCTAAAGGATTTCTTTAATCTCACGCATTTTCAAGAAAATGAAAAAATTATTTTTTTTTATGGAAAAAACTGTTTGGATTTGTACTACAAGTACCACATGTAGGTCCTGCTGCCTCTGTACCAATCGCACACTTCGCCCGCCTACTTGCTTTAGCAGGGTCGAAAACATTGTTCTAGTCACGGTTGGCACCAAAACGTTTATTTAAAAGAAGTTTTAAAAATACCACAAGTAAAAAAATCTAAAGTATAGAAAAATCCAGGCAAAGTGTTTCGACCGTTGTTTTCTATTGTTACAAATTTAATTCCCACAATTAATGAATTAGCAAGCATAAGTAAGCTTGTTCTGGATAATATTCTTAAATTTTCAAGAAATTTATTGCAGCATAATTGTACACTTATTGATGCATTCGTGTTTCCGATTTTTTTAAATAAAATTATAGCTCGATGTTGAAAAAGGGCATGGTTAATTAACGAATGTTGTTTCGCCATATGTGCAACTGTAGGCGTAATTTCAGAGCACGGTTGCCCATTAAATACGTACTTGCTTATTTAGTAAGACATTACACAATAATAATTACTCTCTGTTCTCTTCTTAATTCAATTTGTAACGTTATTGTAGTAATTCCTGTTGGAATAAAGAAGTATAACTGTAAAAATAATACATTGCAAAAAAATTCACAAAGAGCAATGCGAAACCGTTAGTTTTTATGAGAAAACATTTTGAGTGAAAATTCGTTGTAGTCAACTCTTTAGGGCACCATCTGATATTAATTTTATATACAAGGTAACGAAAAGAAGGTATAATTATGTACGCCCACGTCCTTCTTCAATAACAGTTTAAATCTTATATGTACAATACGTTTTGGATGAAAGTTCGAAAGGTGGTCGATAAGGCCAACAATAATGGATTTATAAATACATAGTTGAGTTTCTTAATACCTATAATCAACGTATTCATCGTAAACGATCAATATGTTTACACATATGTACATTTCTTCAAAAATTTACCTTTTAAGTTATAATATGTATAGTTAGACGGTATTTTTATACGCAAATTCGTAACGGTACTAACTGAATTGAACAACCAGGAATATAATACGGTACGGTACATTCTACACTGTTGCAGGTTGACATTTTATATTATGCGGAATGAATAAAAATAGGGAAAAATGAATAAATCGTTTACGTATTAGTTTGTTTCTTGAAAAAAATGTGTATTTTTCAGTCAGAATGTGTACTACGGAGCTATTTTTTCCAAATTCGTTTCGCCGTTCAAATTAGAATAGGAATAGAAAACGGCACAGCACTTTAATATTACTCACAATGAATAATGAATAATCTACTGATGTTGCTGTTGGTTAGACACAATCACACCAGCATAATAATTATTACTTTTGTTGAAATTAGTAGAAAATTATTATTTCACCCTGTATTAAATACAATTTTCCACGAGCACATCTCTACTAAACAATTATTTCATGTCCAATCTCTAATAACACTTGATAAGAGTTGTTTACGACAATTGAAAAAGTGGAATATGGTAACAGGTGTGCATTCATTTACTGCATTCGTCGATTTTCGGGACAAATAAAAATGAGCGTAAAGTTCCGATTTCTTATTAATGCATGTTATAAAGGTACGTGTGTTGCTTAATGTCGGGGTGTTTTCTAACTTTCAATAATACAGTTCCGATTAATTAGTGATGATGATTTAAAAAAAAATGAACTAGTGTGATTGTTGGTGGTGCAATCATTGCTGAGATTCTTTGAAATTCATGGATTCGTTGGGACCTTTTTGGTAAGCAAAAATAATAATTCGTTCACTACCAATAGAATCTGTACACAGGGATAAACGACCATTTTACCTTGACCTCTTTTGATCAGCAGTAAATGTTTTACGATTATTTAAAGATGTTAGAAGTTGTTTGCATGTAATAAAAGCAAAAAATGTGTTGTGTTATTCATAACATACCAGATTTAGCCTGCAAGGTAATGCTGTAAACGTATACAGTTAAACGCAGAAATTTTACGACAGTTTATAATATCATTAGTGCCCTGAGTACAAGTTTACCAATAATTTGGCACCAATGCTAGTAATAGTAGTAGCAGTAGAAGCTTATTTGCAAAAGGGCCAGTGGCGTACAAAATATCGACACTGTTACATAAACATACTAATAATAAATATGAACGTTATTACATGTTAATAAAAATATAAATAAATTACCAACTTAAAACAAACAAACCAATCAAAGCATGTTGTAGACAAATACCCTTCTATTGTGTAAAATATTACTTTATAGTTTTTTTTAAACTAGCAATAGTAACCGCTGATTTAACTGACTCTAATAATCGATTAAAACATGTCATGTTGTTGTAAAAGTTTTATATATGTATAATCAAAATCTATGTCTTGGGGAATTTAGCTAACACATAAATGTTTCATTGCTCCTGTTTATTGTATTACTAATAATTTTTTTTTAAACTCAAATAAAGAGGATTCATGCTCCTATTAATTTTTTTAAAATTTCAAAAAATTTTACATTCTAATTGTCATGGTTAGAGGTATTACAAAAACCTAAGTTTATGTCGATCTGACAAGTCATTTTTGAGTAAATAGACGTCACAGCCAAAATTGTCTAAAAATCGTTACGGCAGTCATTTTGAAGCTGTGTTGTCTTAGCGCCTTCTATCAAAATTGTTTTTTAGAATTTTAATAATTCCGTTTCTGAACATAGTGTTACCGAAAAGCGTCTCTAACTTCTGTTTCTAATTCCGGATCGTAAGCAACTTTTCGGTCCAATTCCAGTTGCGTTGTACCAAATTTCGTTAAGATCGGTCTACTAGTTCCTGAGAGATCGAGCGTCCCCAAAAAACCCTTAAAAAGATATTTTTCGACTTCCTGCTGGCCTCAGATATGTATTTCGGTAAAATTTGAAAATCGACAATTATCGCAGTCACAGAATACATTGCGTACCGTAAACATGGAAAGTAAAAATGTATGTTAATGCAAAAAAAAGTGTCTACGACATGCACGATTGTGAGTGTTATGAGGACGTTGGCATTATGCATATATTCTAAATGCTTTCCAGCCATTTAAATTAAACTCAAAATTAGGAATATTTGCATTATTATAACCAACAAAAAATAATAACCAAAGGTGGGTGCACACAGATCAGGACCTTGGACCTGCAGCATGGAAGGCACACACAATATTCAATAAGGCAACCGCCACTTCATACATTTGCGCATGTTATTAAAATACTTTAACTATACGCACAGATTCAATATATTTTTTTTAATTTTTTGCTGTTTGGCAGTTCTTTTATTGACAAAAATTATATTTCACATATTAAACGTTTTTGAAACTTTTACTGTAATCACTAAGCAAATGATCGCAATTATTTTGATTAGAGAGTACGATACGCCGCGATTGGGGAATCACAATTAATGCATGCACAAACGATATAATTAAATTGCAGTGTATTTGGATTTTTTTTTGAAACTTAATATAGTGGCAAAAGCAATAAATAAATTCCTAACGCAATAAACAAAACTCGGTAATTTGTAGAATGGTGTCTGAGATGCGTATAACAACGATTCTTAAGTACTTCCGGATTATGGTGGAATGTTATTATATGATTTTAGGCCACAAGTACACTGTTGAGAATATTCTGCATTTATAACTCCGCCCTTTTCTTCGACCTTTTTAATCGAATTTTAACTCTCGAATTTGGAACAATCTTCTCCTTCCTCAATTGTTTAGGATTATTATAGTAATATTATCGGGTCGTTAACTACCAGGTTTATTAGCCCCCATAGAAATAGGCACAGACGAGCACTTAGAACCAAGCCAAACCCGAGATTCGAACTCGGGACCGGTTGGTTACTAAGCGATACTCATCCACTTAGACACCGCGGCGGCGCGGTCTCGTATAATTTGCGCTACCAATTTTTACCTTCGTAGAAACAATTCTGCTACTTTTCATATCCTTGTTTTGTTTTGGGGATTAAAATTTTCCACCCTTCCAGTATTATTTTTAATCGCATGGTTTTAATATCTTACTAAACTGCTTCGAAGAAGTTTTGAAAGCAAATACTCTAAATAATTTACGTCTATTATTTGTTAATAAAAATTACCAGGTTGCTAATTTCTAATTTTTCAACACAGCTCTATTTCTGTTTTCATAATGAAGAAAATTAATTTTAATTTTTTTTTTAATTCACTGTGCAAATTTTAAGTCTCTCTAATTAGTTAATAAAAGAGTGTCGCATAATGATTATGTAAGCATGTAGTTTCGATGACTTTTTGACCTTAATAAAAACGAGCTTTCATCAAGGAATAAAAAATTGGCACATGAGTTATTGTAGCGGATAAACGTAATACATTATGCAAATCTGAACAGAGTCGATTTGGTATTAAACAGAGCTAAACGAGTTTAAAATAGATGTCGGAAATGGCTAGAAATTGAATTAGTGGTAGTAATGGATGAAGACTCCTACTGAGCGCACACCTGTATCAATTACACGGATCGTATACAGGGAAAAGCTTAGAAAAACAACAAACAACCCACTGATTGAGAAATTGACATTTCAGAATAAAGTATTTAATATTTATACATGGTAATGAGGTTTTCTTGTAGTCAGTCAAACTCATCTAACCGAATCAACATTGAAATTGAAGTCTGAAATAAAATATTTGATTAAATATTGATTTATTTTGAATACGTCTTGCAGAATCCGCTGGTTTACGCGACGTGTGTCCTCGTGGCCATCAACTTTTGGGATCCTCTGTCAAATGCTTTGAATAAAAGATGAGAAAGGCATTGAGAAATGACTTTTAATTTTCAGAAAGAAATGAATTAGCTTTTTGTCCCCGTCTTGACTGATTGCGGTCGCCTTATGAATGACAATTAAAAATTTTAATCCGAGATTGCTTTGATCCGAAACTTTTGCTGAAATCCGGACTTTTCTAATTGTACGAGACATTTGAAAGTAAAATAAATTACCCAAGTTAAAACATCCCGGAGAAATTAATACTTTTAAATTTTAAAGAAAATTTTAATTCATTACGGTACGGAGCATTTCTTATTTGCATAAGATGCTAGTGCTGCATCAGAACGTTGAGATTTTTTAATGGAATTAAAGAAATGCGCATGTTTTATTCATTTGGATTTAAATTTTGTCACTGATGAATCTATTCGAATTTTTTACCAAACAAACTTTTCTACTGGATACAAAATAATCCACATGATTACTACTCTGACAAAGATTTATTGTAATCCCTTATTTCGTTTGCATTTTTTAATGAAATACTTTTATTATTGTGACGTACCTAAGCCTCTTATGTTCTTATCTCCTTTTATTATTTATTATTTCTTTAGGTAGAAAAAGATTCGTCCTATATATACCGGTTATTAAAGTCAACTTTGTTTTGTTTGCTTCGGCGTCTCCGTTTGTACGCTTCTAGAATGTAAAACTTTCCATTTAGCAAAATTAATTTCGGCATTTTTCTATTTTCTTTCATTTCTTCGAATTTGTCCGAAACCACGTCCAATCTTTTAAAGGAATTAAGTTACATTGTAAATTTTTACGAGCAAAGAATTCGAGTCGGTAATTTTCTAATTTTTAAAATTACAGTAATTCCGGCTCCTCTAAAGATATAAAGTTCAGATATTGAGCCAGATAACGCAGAACCGTTTCACAAATTACCAGCAGTATCCAATTTTCCATTATTTTAAAATTGCCAGGCCGTAAACATTCGGCTACCGCAGACGTCGTAAAAATCCCAAATTTCTCTTATTATCTTAAAACCCTTTTTCCCAGCACTACTTAATATATTCGCTGCTCACTTCACGCAGTAACATTATGATCGTGATTGTCAGCGATAGCCCGGTTTTTAATCTGTTCTTTCCTGTTTTACTTAGTTTTGAATTTCAAATTAGTTAACTTGCAAATACAAATAGGCGGCTTAAGGTACGAGTTTATCACCAGATTTATACTTTACATACATAGTACCTTATAATCATAATTATGGATTAACCTTAAAAATACATGAATAAATGTAAATAGTATAATTATAATTACCTTAACTATTTCCTTTTTGCACATCAAGTTTACACTTAACTCAGTTGAAAGCATATAATTATTTATTTTCTAGTAACACGTAAATATTGCGACAGATACTTTTGCAATAGTTATCTATTTTTTAATGCTTATTGCACTAGTAATATACCTACCAATCACTACGCCGCATTTGCCGTTTCAGCAGCCAATATAAAAGTTTAGCCCGGGCCGTTTTATTATACAAAATTTTATGGCGAATAAATTAAAGCAACTACACATTTATTTTATATGCTAGTTTTAAAAATGCGATTTATTTAATAATGCGATATTCTATACGAGGAAAAATCCACTTATAATATCACTCTGAAAAAGCAACTGGAGTAAATTACTCAGTCTTAAAGCATGGCAAATAGTATTAATTGTTTTGACGTACAAAATGTTATCGCGAATAAATTTAAGCAAACTACTCATTTTTTTAATCTGGTAGTTTCAATAATTTAATTAAATTGAGGGTTTGATATTATTCGTGAAGTATTCCAATCATGTACCACCCGAAAATTACAAAATCACAGGGAAAAGTTACTTAAACTTCCTGCATTGCAACTCGTGTTTGTTTTGCTACCGCAAGGAATTGTCGAACAAACCAAACTACAGATTTTCTGTAATTTTCAGCCCACTTATTTCTCAATTAAGTTATGATATAATTGTTGATTATAGGTCTTATCATTTCTTAGATCTATACTTTTTTCGTGCAAAAATTAAGACACAAAGTGATGATATTTTTGAAGTGTCTAGGTGCACCCTAATGAAATTTATTCCTATTTCTTAAATTACGTTCAACAGCTTCACCTGAATTCTAATAAGTGTCTCGAACTAATTTGAATTCGCACCGAAAAGCGAAACGTTGGAAAGTAAAGTATTGATTTCCCGAAAAATTTCAGTTTTTGACATTTTAGCGAAAAATTGCCATAAAAAATATGTTTTTAAATGTATGTAGTGGGTGCGGATTGTCTCTCGTTGTCTCATATTTCTGGAAAGTTGATTCGATTTTCGTACAATTTGTAATCTGAAGGTATCGACATTAAAATTATGGAAAAATAAGCTATTTTAACAAATAGAAGCGAAAATGAGGCTTTTTTTGTACAGTTTTTTCACCAACAGAATTTTGATCCCGAGATCTTGGCTGCTTTTAAGGCCTGAAAATCCCGGTATTAGAGCTCTTGCAATCTCAGGATTTTCTGGACCAGAAACTGCCCGGTTTTTTACTGCAGAGAATGCAGCTGACATATGAATAATGACAAAAATTTAAACATCAACTTTTACTTTCCTATACTTTCAGTAAAGGGAATGATTGATTTTATGAAAATTTAAAATTTACAATTTGATGGAAATACATGTTTTAAACCTTCACAAAAGTGATCTTTAAAAAATGTTTATCTGTGGGTGGGCAGGTGGGTACGCATCATAAATCCCAAACGGATGGTCCGATTATGATGACCTCCAGAATATCAAAATACAACTCGACAAAATATGTTTTACAAAAATTTCAGTTACTGAAACTGAATTTTGTGCACACATGTGCGCAATGTGATAGGAGATTTTATTAGAAATTTAGTGTTTTCTTTCTCAAAAACGAGTTGCAAGATCAGCAAAAAATTAAGTTATAATATAATAGACCCAGGAAATAACAATGTTACTATGTAAAAGAATTTTCAAAAAAATTAAAACAGTGCGCTGAAAAATATTTTCAAAATTTTGGAAACCGTCAAAATAATATGACTGGTAAAACGGGCAAGGACCAACGGTTGTTTATATGTTTTGTAGACTCATAGAACTAGGGATGAACTACAATTGGATTGATGTCCCAGTCAACTAATTTCTCTGTGACGCCTTCTATAAATTTCTGAAAACCGAATTTGATAGTGCATATAAATGCATATTTCTAAGTTTTTCATAAATGCCTACATATTTTTGATTATTCAAATTAATTTGGACATTTTTATACTTTTTTGCGGCTAAAGTCTAAAATAATACTAAAACAATACTCAAGTGCAAGTTGTTAAAAAAATTATAATCACAATTAATTAAAACAAAACAAAAAATTAGGTGCATATTTTTCGAAGTTTTTATCATATAAATGCATATATTGCTAATTTTAAGTGTATATATAAGTGCATATTATTTAATAATACATTTATGCTGCATAAATGCATGCATAATTTATTTACAATTTTAGGTGCATATAAATCCCAACCCTATTCACGAGTGATAGTAGAATAATGTTCATAACATAATTTTTACGTGCAGCAGTATTAAGAGGGATTGATTTTCTCTCTTACTCAATTTCTGTTTGAGCAATATTTTCTTGGGTCTTTAATTTTTTAATCTCAAGAAATCCCTTTTTAAATCTAAAATATTGATTTTTGTGTCACAAAAAATTAGAAAAATCGGCCCAAGCTACCTCAAAGAGAAGGTTTAGATAAGTTTAAACCAATTTCGCACTGATTTTGTTCTTGATGCGCCTTTTCTGTACATGTTTTTAATCCTTTTAACAATTTTTCTCTCGGCAAGATTTTTTTCAAGTCCTTTGGTTTTAAATAACTATTACTATTATTGTTATTATTTTATTTAGGAAATTAACCCTCAGACTGTTTTGTTTTGTCTACTATTTTGCATTTATTCAAAATACATTTGCTTCAAAAGCTGCAAACAAAGTTCGTCCAAAGATGATCAATTACCTCTAAATGCCTTTTAAATGCATCATTTTAAAGCCAGCGTAGTTACCATATTTTATTTTCCTTGAAGCTTTTGTGAGAAGACAGTATAATAATAAAAGCAAAACTTTGGTAGGCCGGGGGATTGTGCAGAGTGCCTTAAATAAGATCCCGTTGCTTGGGGTTCGCAGCCCACTCTGTTAATAAATTAATCACCGGAATTAATTTATGATCTTCTAATAATGAACGCTTGAGAAACAAATACTCGAGATGCGAATGAATAAATTAACCGTAGCTGAATTTAAAGTAACTACACCGACCGTGAAGAGATCTTAAATTAATTTACTGTCAAAACAAAAGCAACGGAAAACTAAAATGATTTGCAAATTGTTTCACTCGTTTATTTATTGCTTGAAACTAATTAATGTCAAAGCGATTAAAAATTACAACGGCAAAAATTGTAATTGTATTTGGCTTCAATTAACCTTCTCTTCTTACATTCGCCGACTCCTGTCATTTATGTGAAACGTTCATTTGAAGCCCTCCATTGAAAACTCTCTTTAATATTTATGCAGATAATACATTTTCCTACATTTTGTTTTTATTTACATTAACTTAGGTAATAAACTGATCTTAGCTTATTATAGGAATGGTCTTACCATAAAAGTGATGAACAATCACAGGGCAAAATCGTACAAGCAGAACTTTTATGGCTATAGCGAATTACTCAAAGAATTTTGCTGTATAAACACACAATGAATCGTGATAGATGAACAAATGTGAGATTCGAGAAGCGCAGGGGTGCCACCAAGATTAATAAAAGTGGAGCAACATTAACAGTCGTAACACACAGGCAATATCCAACACACAATTTGGAGCCGTTGCTCCCTACACCTCTCAGATTCTGCTCAAAGAATCTTTTCTTTAAACCACCCTTTGCCAAAAGACTTAAAATGAAAGCCAAACATTAACTTATATTTAGTCGTGTGAATTTTTTCTTAATATCCGAAAATAAGAGTTTATAAAAAATATTAATCGTTTGATTAAGGTTAAATTCGGCACCAAAAGAAATGTAACTGAAAGCATCCCTCGAACGTATCCGTTAATGTTCCCAATATGGTGTGATATAGAACATTGAGGACAACAGTTCGGGATGCATCCTGCGTGCCTGCCCCATCCGTCCCCCAAACAACCCCGATGAGTTGAGGGCATGCGAGAAATGGGGATCGATATATCCCATTACGTCTTAAGAATGGTGACCGTTTTAGTGGCCAAGTAGATTGGATTTCATTAAGAGAAAGGCCGAATGGAAGGCTTTCAAAATTGTCACGTATCGCGCATCCCAAATCCGATTCATCCCTTTTATTGGTATCACCAACGCACTGTGGAAGCGAAAGTGTATTAGCGGCTCTGTTATTAATTTTTAACAAATTCGACTGCCCGTTTCATTTTATCGCTTAGGAAATAATGTGTATCTCGAGAACGGCTGCGGAATATCTTCCAAATGAAACTAGTAATTATTTACAGCGATGTTTTTATTTATTTATTAATCTAAAGGTTTGCGGAAGAAGTAGTGCGCGAAAACTATTAAAATTTAATTTATATAAAGTGCGTGTTGCTTATAGGGCAAAAAATATCCACCGTCTGGCTTGGATTTACTTTTTAAGTTGCATGTAACCGTAATTACCCGCTATTTAATAATAACCTCAACATAGAAATTTCTTCTATTGAAAATTTGATAATTATATATTGATCGTGTCAAAATCAAATTAATACACCTTTTAGAAGAGGTTTAAAATTACAGTTTATCACGCCCTTAGATAGCCACCCAAGTCAAATAAGTTACCAGCATACGTATTTATGTTTCTTTTAATTTGCTGTTTATGCTGTTGAATCGGAACTAAAAGCTTTTAAAACTAACTACACGTTTCTCAAACTATTGTATTTTCATGTTTCACTGTAACAAAATGTAAAAATGCAAAAAACAAATATTTGGGTCATTTTTGATGGAAATGCATATTTCGGGACTCGAAGAATCAAAATTGTTGCATTGTTTTATGTTTAACAATTTATTTTGTAAGTTTTAGTAACTTACTTTGCAAGCACCTCTACCAGCAGTAGCTCTTTTGATAAATTTAGTCTCGCAAGTTCTATCGGTATGCAGATTAGTATTTCGAGCCTTAAAGCTTTTGCATGATATTGCCTACGTGTAACTATTCCCTAACTTAATAAAGTGTTGCGCCATCTATTTTTAGTACATAAGTAGTTGGAGCCCCCGTCAGCAGCCCTAAAAAGTATGTATTATTTTGTAAACTACACTTAAACCTCGAAAAATCAAAATTGATGTTAAATTATTTGTACCTTCGTCGCTGGAAGAAGGTATTGTTATAGCCAAAACTTTGGGATTTTGAAATTTTGACGGATATGTACGTTTTTAGTGTCCGAGAATCATGGCCGGTTCATGGGGCAGTATCCTCGGACGGCACTTTCAAGGAGCTGATATGAATTTAACATTATTGCTAGTTTTTATTTCAAAAAATTATTGAAAATTCAGTTAAACAAAATATGTAAACGTATTTTTTCGTTTTATAGCTCTACAAATGCAATTGTAGACAAACGCAATCAAATTACAGAAACTTAAAACGTTTAACACAGTTTAGACGATTTTGCAATTTTTTCTAAATAAATTAATACCAAAAACACATTACTACCTTCCGCTTCCGGTTTCGGATGGTTTATTAAGACTATTTTTCCGTGTATTTTTGATGCGCCTCCACATTCCGAAGTTCGTCGAAATTGGGCAATCTGAGGAAGTTATGACATACAGTAACTTTTAATTGTTTTGAAGTGGTTTTAAAAAATGCCTGTTTGTATATGCGTGTGTGTGGAACTGCGGGTAGGTGGGTGCGCCATGTAACTCCCAAACTAGGCCGATTTCGATAGGCTTCGGAATGTGTAGGTATATTTAAAAAAAATAGACGGGCAACTAAGTTAAAAAAAACTTATAGCGCAACTTAGACATATTTTTTTTGATAGCATAATTTTTCGGAAACTGCAGTTTTAAATTTCAATAACATAATATGATGAAGATTCGAGCTCCACCATGGGGATCTCGCTTATTTGAAGAGATAGAGAGTTGGTTAATTTGAGGCAAAGCTGCCAAATTTTATGCCTAACAATAATCTGTAAAGAAATTTAAAGTAGCCACTCTGGTTTTTCAGATATCTGAAAAACACTGAAATTTTGGATTTTTTATTTTTGACCATAACGCATTTATCATTTATGCTACATATTTCTAGTTAACGCATTATTAGAACGCTTTTTTATGCTGAATTTAAATTGTTTATCAGATTTGGTGTAACTGTTACCATTGTTCATTTTCGACTGTCAATTTTTTTTTTCTTATGGTTGGTATTTAAAACTTTTTCATATTTGGATAGAGTTTTCAATTCTGATTTCAACGATATGTCACACTTTGCATTTTGTTTAAGTTTTGAGCATTTTATTACAAAAAATAAAAATTTCATAAGAGTGCCATGGAAAGACCACGTCATTTAATTTATTTTGAGAAAATTCTAGTAGGCTATGAACTGATGGAAGTAAAACAAAACACTTCTCTTATTTACTTTTACTTTTAGATACATTAAGTATGCGAAAAATTCAGGAAACTTTGTTTTGAGCGTAGGCAGCAGGTTAGGTTATTTTTTACACAAACAAATGAATGACACAGTTACTAACATACACAATTTACTAAAAATTCCACTTGCAGTTTTTATGTTTGCAACTGACATAACAAATTTGAATAACAGGTTAAATAAACACAACAGATAACACTACAACTACACTAATACGAACAATTATTAAATGAATGTTCAAAACATTTGACACCTTTGTAAAAGATGCTCAGAAGCAAATTTGTTACGTCAGTTGCAAACATAAAAACTGCAAGTGGAATTTTTAGTAAATTGTGTATGTTAGTAACTGTGTCATTCATTTGTTTGTGTAAAAAATAACCTAACCTGCTGCCTACGCTCAAAACAAAGTTTCCTGAATTTTTCGCATACTTAATGTATCTAAAAGTAAAAGTAAATAAGAGAAGTGTTTTGTTTTACTTCCATAGCCTACTAGAATTTTCTCAAAATAAATTAAATGACGTGGTCTTTCCATGGCACTCTTATGAAATTTTTATTTTTTGTATTAAAATGCTCAAAACTTAAACAAAATGCAAAGTGTGACATATCGTTAAATCAGAATTGAAAACTGTATCCAAATATGGAAAAATTTTAAATACCAACCATAAGAAAAAAAAATGACAGTCGAAAATGAACAATGGTAACAGTTACACCAAATCTGATAAACAATTTAAATTTAGCATAAAAAAGTGTTCTAATAATGCGTTAACTAGAAATATGTAGCATAAATGATAAATGCGTTATGGTCAAAAATAAAAAATCCAAAATTTCAGTTTTTTTCAGATATCTGAAAAACCAGAGTGGCTACTTTAAATTTCTTTACAGATTATTGTTAGGCATAAAATTTGGCAGCTTTGCCTCAATTTAACCAACTCTCTATCTCTTCAAATAGGCGAGATCCCCATGGCGGGGCTCGAATTTGAAACAGCCTGTATAACTTCTTATTAGGTACTCTAAAACCAGTTTAAAGAATCGAAATCAAATTTAGAGTCATTATGGCCCTTGGAGGTAATGCTACTATGTAAGAGAATATTTCTACCAATAAAAGTTTTCAGGTGAAACATATTTTAAAGTTTTGGAAATTTTCCAAAAATATTTCTCAAAAACTAACCACTTAATTTAATAAACAAGGCATGATAAAACTTTTATTTAACAACTAAATTGCACGAGTAATAGAAAAATGTGAATACCATTAATTAATTTTTAGGTGCCCTAATATTATGGGAGCACCCATCTAATTCATGTCTGACGAATTTCGTTTTTGGTTTTGGTCCAAAACATGTATTTTCGTCAAAATCTCAAATTAGATTTATTTCATAAGATTAATATTTTCCTATACTAAAAAATAGGAGAGTAAAAACCTAACAACTTCAAATTTTACTCCACTTGTAAAAACAACTCTCTAAAACACTTTTACCAAAAACTAACATTTTCTAAAACTTTTTAATAGTTGACCCTGAACCACACCCTAATACATAACCACTCGCTAAACAATAAATACCGAGTATTATTTTCATTTGCAAAATATTATTTTACAAGTTGCGAATAAAAAAACCGGTTCTATTTACATCGACTTACCTATCTTGTTTTAATTATATTTATTAATTAAAACAATATTAGCAATGTTACCATTGCACTGTAGTGAGTTTTCGACAAATGGTCAATTGAGTGTTTAGAAAACAGACCATTGTCACCCTAATTATGAAAGATTTTTCAACAAAATATCTTTATTGTCTCCAAAATTCCTTAGCATAAACAGACTTTGTGACATTACAAATGTTTTAAAAACTCTAGATAAACGTTTCGTTCTGTTATTTGTTATTTTAAACAATTACGCATACAGGGCGCGGAACCTAAAGAGTTACAAGCTGATATCTCCAAAACTATAAAATACTGAGCAACAATTTTCATAGTTTTGTGGCACGGAAGGGGCCATATATTAGGCTAATAGTTAGTTTTAAAAACTTCTTATATTTTAAAAAATGGAGAGAGGAGGTAACTTAAAATTTTTGATTTTGAATTTTGATTGATCTAATTCTGATTGATTATTTTTAGTAAATATATTCAAATTTAAAAAATATAATCTCGCGTTTGTTTACAAAATCTCTCCCCCCCCCCAATTTTTGCAATGCAAATGCAGGGTGCAATGATTTAAATCAACTCGATTTAAACAGTAATTTTAATTATGATATTCACACGGTGTGTTTGTCACTTTCCAGCGAGTTATGTACAACATTTATCCAACGACCAAAAAAATGTACCTTTGTTGCGACTTTTTGGGTAATAGATTTAACGAACTGTTTTTGCTGCTTCGACGACACTCGGTGAGGTACATTCCATAAAATCATCGCTACTTGAGTCAACATCCATGTTTTTAAATTAAAATTGCTCAAGCTATGAACAGAAATATTTTTATTAATGCGTAATGTATAGGGTAACTGTTATCAATAACATATACGTTTGACATTTAATTTTCGTGACAGACGAATAGCGCGGCCAATCGCGTGCAAATTGCCAGATACCTCTACAGCACTCCGGCCAATCACGATGCTTATAGTGCTTCGTCTTTTATTTTTTTAACACACTTGTGAGTTAGGAAAATAACGCACACGTATGAAATCGGTAATTTTCGTACCCATCTACATTTAATAAAATAATATGAACGCTTTCTTGGGGATCCTGGGAAAAGAAAATAAAAAAAACTGACAATAATATGGATCAGGCATGTTGGGATGCGAGCGGGAGCAAATGATGCAGTAACACCGACCAAACTCGAGCATTCATGTTAAATTACGCCGTTACATCACGTCAGAATGCACAAATATGTACAAAGCCTTCAAATTCGCATTGTCTTTGAACTTTCAAACTTGTCTGTAACGCTGCGAAATAAGGAAAAAAAAGAATGTGCAAACAAGTTACTTCGTTCAAAGCTCCAAGTCAAACTGATTTTACATTTCGAACTCTCTTAATGTCTGAAAATTCCCGAAGTTCACTTTAAATTGCAAAAAGAACAGACAACTTCGATATTAAAATAAAATATGTACCTTCAAAACAGGCAACTTGGCTCAGCATTTTATTGAAAGCGCTACAAAGGATTTTCTTGTTTTACGCGTCAGTTGTCAAAAGGTCAGCTTTCAGAAGCAACAATTCTTGAAATAGTCCTAATTTAATTTTGCTCCACGTGAATTTGCACTGACCCATGTTAAACTATAGGACACATGTCCTTTTCCAACCGACAATAGTCAACGTTTACGAAACCCGTAAGTGTTGAAGCGACTTAACATGATTTTGTTGTTGTTATCGAAGTTGTAGAACTGTCAAGAAGGTGGATCTTGTTCGACATTCATTGCGTCGGATATTTTTATTAATTTTTCAAGGATTGTCAATGTCGACACCTGACGCGTTTCGGTTGAATGACAACGCAACTTTTAGCAACTCTTGTTAATGCATTAAAAATTCACCAAACCAAATATAACCCACAGATGAAAATGTTGCATTTGGGATTTGGAAAAGAAAATCCGTTTGAACGATTGAAGAATAAAATCTATTTGAGTATTCCCATATATTTATTTCGAATCGCATATTGGATTTAAGATATGAAATACTTTTATTGAATTTAAAAATATATTCGAAGGTATCTAGGAAATGAAATCACACGAATACGTCTAACGACGTATATCAAAACGAACATTGAAAAATCTTCTCCATTATTGAAAAGTAGCTTTTCTTATTTACATTTATTTTTTTGCGAGAAGAATTTATTATACCATACAACAATGTTGTTATGAAAATAAATAAAAATATTTAAATAAGTTTTCAGGTTTTCCGTCACTGTTTTTTGCTGCTGTCTTTGTTTAATAATCAATCACATTAATCTTTGGTTTCGGTTGCTTGAGTGTTTAAAAGCATCTTATAATTATTATGATCAGGTTAAAATTACACGCTACTTCTACACAAATGCAGCTCGCCTTATATAGACATTTTCCATTTAACAAAGGGTAAGGAATAGGATAGATAAAAAATCAGAAGTTGGCGTCATGCAGCGTAAGTTATGGTAATCTAATCGTAGTTGTATAGGTTAAAATTGAGCACCTCGAATACAAAATGTCTAATATCATAACCAGCGTGATTTCTCTGTAATCCGAATATTCAATTAAGACTTATTCAAACAGTCGATCGAAAAAAATTATAAATGAAATAAGAGAAATTAATTTTTGTGCTGATTTGCATAAAAATTTAAATGAGCTTTTACTTGCGATATCACAAGTTGTGTTGCGTAAGGGCGTTTAATTAATTTAGTTTGGTGTAAGCATGTTTGTCGTTTGAAATGCAAAGTTCATAAGAGCAGGGAAGCACCTCAATTGTGTATCAAAGTCAAGTTCTTGCTATAACTTTCTGGTTTATCTGCGAGTCCTACTGATAATTAGGACTTTATCATCGCACTCAGACAATTATCCTTCCTTTTAATGCGCCTACTACCCTGCTATCTCTTCGCCATCCCTCTTAGTAACAATTGCCTATTGTTTGGGTTTACATTAATTTGTGCCTCAATAAATCTTGATTACAAGGGTTCAGATTGTTCCATCCAAACATTATCAGTTGCTCTAATAATACAAATCCTTCTGTAAACAGTAAATGTTATACAATTCCTAATTGTATGATGAAATCTGCAACGGAAATGGCAGTAAAAATAATTGCGATGGATAATGCCATTAGCTTCGAGTGCAATTAATTAGAAGTAAAACCTACATAAAACGATAAATCTCGTTATTGAATTGAGCATTTTATCTTGAAAACTTGACAGATGAGGTGTGGTTTTATCAAACTCAAGAAGTCACATGAATCAAGGTTGCAAGAAAAATACGAGTAGTGATTTTTTCGGTTAAGAAAAATCATTGCTTTACTTTGCAAGGGCGTTTTATTGCTTCAAACAAAATAACTGAGACTTGAAAGATCTAAAAGTTACTGCCAAGCAAATTACACCCCTGATTCGTCCCTAATGCATGCTAAATGGTAAAAATTATGAAGGACCGCACAAACACCAAGAACTATGATTTGACGAAAGGGTGATTACCGCTGTTGAACCTCTTAATGCTCGAGGAGGCCGAATACGACGTTGAAAGTATAATTTCCTGAAAGCTCATAAATTTTTTACGACTCCTGATTCGAGATTTAGAGGTCGTGGTTCATTTATGTAGGCTGAAATTGCGAAGCATTTCGGCTTTTGTGGTTATTCTGGTTTGAGTAAACATACCGGCTTCCTTCTTCATTTTTTTTTCATACGCTCCGGCTTTTCTGTGTGCTTTTATTATACAACAAAAGCCTTAAATAATTTTATACATTTATTAAATCAGAAAAGAAATATTCTTTATGAATATTTGTAAAGAAGGTTGCGGTACAAGACAGGTTTTCAATATTTTTACTGTTTGCTGCTCCATTTCTAATTAGTAATTATTACTGTAGTTTACTGATTGATTAAGAACACGTAAATATTCAAATTGAACACATGAATTTATTGTTATTAAGAATATTAAGCACATTTCATAGTTTCTCACAAACCTTATGAAAGGATGCCAAAGTAATTTATTTAATAATAAAAAACTTCAATATTTTAGGAGTTAATTTGGTTGTGGTTGTTTAAAAAAGGACTAATTTTCGTTGTTCTTAGAATATTTACTGTTTTTGGTATTGGGTGCATTAGGTAGGGATTTGAAGGTAAAGGGCGGCTACACAGCAGTCTATTATTGATGGAGAACCAACCTAAAATAGCTATACTGTCTTTAATAAAACTAACATTAACAAATTCCTGGCAAAATATTGTCTAAAACTAAAATATTTTTTTGTTTACTGTTTAAATATCTATATTTATATTTAACAAATATTTTAAAAGAGCTATTATTTACAAAGTGTTTTTAAGTAAAGCTAGAAAATATGTCAACTATTTCATTTGATATGTCCCAGAAATGAGACATAAAAATTACGACCTATTACAGTTTATAATACAAGGGAAAATTGAGGGTAAATAAGGTATAGGTCGGAAAAGAAAGTTTTGGTTTAGAAACATTAAAGGATGGGCGAAACACAATGGACCAACATTGTTCCAAAAGGCACAGCCCAGACATGACAACGCCATAATGGTCGCCAACCTCAACAGAGAAAAATTGAGAATTTTTAATTTATGTATTTCGAAAATTTTATGGAAATTTAGAATTTCTTTAAAATTCTCGGAAAAGTAAAAAATTTTTCTTTTTTTTAATATTTTACGGAAAATTTTGATTAACATGAAATTTAAAAAAATATATAAAATTAAAAATTTTGAATTTTTAAAAATTTCATAAATTTAAAATTGTAGATATTTGGAAATTATGTAAAGTTTTGAAAATGTAAAATAGCTTATTTTTCCAAATTTAAGTTGAAATTTTTAGAAAATTTGACATTGAAAGTTTTTAAATAATGTGGCTTGCTAACTTGACAAAGTTGCAACAAGCTAAAGCAGCTGTTAATTAATTTAAAAATAAATATACAGGGTGTTCCGCAATAACATATACATATATGTGTTTTTGTGTTCAATTCAAGTGCGAAAATTCCTATTAACTTATACGTCCGGATACGCATCGTTTTTGGGATACAGCCGTCTAGGAATGATGAAAGCAAATCACTTTTTAGCTATGAATTGAGATATTTGATTCAGCTTTTGTATGGTTGTTTTATTAGTTATGATTTACAATTACATTATCATCATCATCCGTGGCGCTACAGCCCTGCGTGGGCCTTGGCCTCCTCAAGCACGGTCTTCCAGGCGTCTCTGGCTGCTGCTGTTGTTAACCAGTTCCTTACGCCTAGTTTCTGAAGGTCTTTTTCCACTGCGTCTCTCCACCTAAGTTTGGGGCGTCCCACCTTCCTTCTGCCCCCGGCTTTGCTAACATCAGTTTCTTCGTAGGCTGTTCACAATTACATTAGTTTTTCTTAAAATTCGCCAATCAAAGGCGTGGATGTGGGGGATGCTCGACATATCTTCTAGCGTATTTTTTCCACATTTGAGATTTTCTAACTTTTGACTTGGTAATTTTATTTTCCATATATGATACATAAAACATGTCTATTATTTTAAGTCGCTTAATCGGTTTTCGGGATAATTAAATCTTCCTTAAAAATCGAGTTGACATGGAAGTCTGCAGAGTTCTGCAGAACATTACTATGCCGAAAGTAACAATTGAAAGCAAGTCCGGAACTGCGTTCTTAAGCAGTTATGGTTTCTTTTCGTTTGTGATAATAAGCTCAACACAAGCATACACTGAATTACTGAAGAACATTTTAATTAAAAGTGTGTAGGAAAATTTCGTGTTCATATAGATTTTTTTTGTTTTTGTATATTTCAGTTGGGTTTTGAAAATTTCCGGACTTTCATGGTAATTCAGATTTTCAGAAAAGTTGATTTATCTGGACAACCGCTGTACTTGTTAGCGACTTTAAAAAAAGTACTTTTAAGTGTATTTTGCGTAGAGAATCTTAATTTTATAGGGCTACATCGCAAAAGAGTGCGCTTGTGTATCTGCTCTTAATATCAGAAGATTAAAAGTTTTCTTTGGATTGGCAGAATATGTTTTTTCTTCTTTTTTGTTTTTGTATAATACGAATAAATATATTTTATATTTTTACTCAAATCACTGAGTTGTTAAAAATTCCCATAAATTCTAGTGTTTAAAACTGCACATTTTTATAAATCTTTATAATTAAAAATTAAAATTTAAATGTCTTCAGTTTTCTTAGTACAAGCCATGATTAAATAAAAGTAACAATAATAATATGATACAAAAATTTTATAATTTATGTTTTTTTCTGGACAGTTCTCCAAATTCATTAAGATAAGTTACACCTTTCGGGTGGCTTTAATAACTTACTTTACCAACGTATATAAATAAACGTGTAAAACAAGATGCAGGAAAAACTCATTTAAATTGTTTATTACATTCTTTGGATATACTACATCAAATTACTCACGTGTAACTAACAAATATAAACAATGATTTATGTCTTAAAAAACTGACGTTGGCTACCTACATGATTACCGAGAGTGTGCATTCCTGGGGATTTTTTGTCCCGTCGTCGCTGGCTTCGAGCTTTTCCTATTTGGTTTGAACCATACAGAACAGTGCTAACACAAACTCACGTGAACGGATGGAAATTGCGGGTGATTGTATTCTGATTCGATAATTTTTGATGGATGCGCGACCGCAGTAGGAGCCACAGAGAGGTTACGCTTATCAATCAATTGTTTCTGTTTTGGAAATGTATAAACTCCTGGTTAATCTTAACCACCTCCTAACAGCAGGCAACTTATAGCCAGAGAACTTTGATTAACAGTCCTTTCGTGTATCAATTTTTTATCGAGTTTGTAATCTATTCGCAAATGAATATGGTCATGTGGGAACATTTTTTCACAATAGAGCATATTTTAGTTAACCCTATACTTATATAAAATTTATCGATCGTGTTCGAATTCCATATGGATCAATATTCCTAAGAAAAGAAAATTATTGGTTAGTTGGTTTGCCTTAACCGCTTAACCTATATAGCACGCGAAGCAAGAAAATTAAAATTGGGATGTAATTATACAAGAATGAATACTTTAGTGATCTATCCGGTGTTATTATGGTTTATCGCAGCCCTTATGATTGAGGGCTGTGTGTACCTTATAATTATGACTAAATGTATTCAAACGCTTTCGTATTATATAGTACCTTCTGGCTACTTTGGACATAATTATAGTGATAGCTTCTAGGCGAGGCCTATTCGCTCATAAAATTGTTTTGTACGTACACCTCGCAGTACTTCTAATTACAATGTGCGTTGTTGCAGGCTAAGATCGTCAGTGTACAGATGCTGATTACAAATTGATGATATAAATTTTTGAAATTCTTATTGCACCAATTTTCCAAAGCATCTTGAAGTACAACTTCAATAAATTAAGAAAAACTCTTCCAGGTGGTGGTTATGTTATAAATTAGGTTTGATCCAAAAATATGGGACAGCTCTTATTAGTAATAGAATTTATCAAAAACCTTTTTGAGTTCCCGGATATAATTAGAATTGCTTACTGGTCCCATTTTCGTTGTGGACATACATTGATATAAAGAATTTTAAAAACTTTTGATTTATACATCTTAAGGATTTTCCATATTTAACTTTATTCCTACAAAGTTTTGTAAACCTTTAATCTAAAAAAGTTTGTTAAATATGGGTAAATGTGTGGCATTCTCTTAATTCGCCAATAAGGTTCTATTTTCCTCTTGCGAGTTCTGCCAAAAATATCGTCCCAAATACGTCGCTTAAAGATTCGTATTTGTTAAATGTTGCAATGAATTTGCAAAAAATTGGAACAAATTTTCTGTATAACTTTAAAAACATAAAATACTAAAAAATTTACCGCTGAACATATTAGGAAAACTGCGCAAAACTTTGTGGCAATAGTTAGGGAAACACATCTAATTAACGTAGTACAACTCCGCTCTCCATTGTCGGCGTTTACTAATTGTAAAAAAGACATCAGTGCACATTGTTTAAATAATTAACTTTTAAAAAAAAGAAAACCGACTTCAAATAAAAACACAAAAGTAACATAAGTTAACTAAAAAGCAAAAAATAAATGTTTTTTATACAACATTTTAATACTTATTTGTTGTTCCGTTTAATGTAATTAAGAAATTAATGTTTATTATATAATTATTAATTGTTTTATAATTTTTAAGTCGGTGCCAAGTATAACATAAAAATTCGAATCTAATGTTATATCTATGTTATACTTGACTTAAAAATTATAAAACAATTAATAATTATATAATAAACATTAATTTCTTAATTACATTAAACGGAACAACAAATAAGTATTAAAATGTTGTATAAAAAACATTTATTTTTTGCTTTTTAGTTAACTTATGTTACTTTTGTGTTTTTATTTGAAGTCGGTTTTCTTTTTTTTTTAAAGTTAATTATTTTACAATTTTAAGTGATGGGTAGACCTAGTAAGGGTGTTTCTCGAATGAGGAAACGATTGCTAGTTGAAACGGAAGATGAAATACGGAAACACTAAAAAAGTCCGTTAAAAAATAGATTTTGAGAAGTATCTTCGAAGTTCAAGCTCCAATACCAATGAAATTATAATGGGACCACCTTGGAACTATACTGAACCTAACACCAACAAATCATTAAAATCGGTTCATAAACAAAAAAGTTATGCCCGAACATACATAAAAAAAAAATTAAAAAAAATAAAAAAAAAAATATATACAGGGTGTCTCAGACATGACTCCCCAGGCCTATAACTTTGTTATTTTTAAAAATAACTATAATAAACTATATATATTCGTAAATGGGAGCAAATTCTCTATAAGATGGGGAAAAAAATTTTAGAAAATCTGTACTCATATTATGGCAGCGATATTCAACTTTTTTTTTTCAAATTGCACACTATGCTTTTTTTCGGTCATTCTGATAGTACTCTTTATTCTCTTTACAACCATGTAAACCAATATGGGTCTTACATAAGAAAATTCTCGAAAAAAATACGATTGAAAGTTGAAGTCTAGGTTTGCCATGGAAACAACTGATTTTTGTAATTTGTACTCGTCGGGCGATGAAAACAATAGCGTAGTGTAAAAAAAAATGCCCATTCATTATTTTTATACAATATTACCTTAATTAACTGAATGCTAATGACAAATTAATTATAATTACAAAAATTGTTCAAAATTCTCTCCGTTTTCAGTTGCGCAACATTCAAGTCTATGTAGAAATTCTCTACTTGTAACTTTTATTAATAATTCTGGAGGAATATTACTGCAGACTGTAGTAATATTATCTTTCAGTTCATCCAAATTTTCAAATGGACTTGAATAGACGTGAGATTTTACATATCCCCACAAGAAATAATCTAATGGTGTAATATCGGGTGAGCGAGCTGGCCAGCGCACTGGTCCGTTTGTTCCGAACCAACGATCTCTATAAACGTAATTTAAGTGATCTCGAACTGCAAGACTATTGTGAGGTGGAGCACCATCTTGTTGTAAAAGCAACCTTCTTCTGATATTAAGCGGCACATTTTCCAGCAGTGTTGGAAGCGTATTTTGAAGAAATAACAAGTAACGATCACCGGTCAAAGTGCCTTCATAGAAATAGGGCCCTATTAAGTGTTCTCCTATTATGCCACACCAAACGTTAATCCCCCACATGTGCTGAAAATTTCTTTGTCTGATCCAGTACGGCTGCTCTGTTGACCAGTATCTTGAATTCTGTGTAGTCACCAGTGCATTATTGTGGAATCTACTTTCATCCGTCCACAGTATCCTTTTAAGAATGTCAGGTTCTTCTGAATAATTCGCCATAACCCAACTGATAAACTCCATTCGGCGGTTACTATCCCCTTGGTGCAGTGCATGTACTCGCATAAATTTGTAAGGTCGGTATGCATTCTTTTTCAAAATCCTACCCACAGAAGCCCTTGATATGTCACACTGAGATGCAACGGTGCTAAGCGAAGAATTAGGATGTAATTGAACATACCCCAAAACTGCCACTGCATGAGCATCATCTGTAGCGGTTCGTTTATTTATATTTGGAATTTTCTTGTTCTTTTTAAATGACCCATGCTCAAGAAGGTTCGATGCCAAGTTAATAAACGTTTTATGATCAGGATGTATTCTTTCCGGATACCTTTCTGCATACAACCTTGCTGCTCTTCTTGCATTCTTCTCGCATAAACCATAAATAAGGATCATATCAAGCTTCTCAGAATTAGTGTAATTCATTTCTAATATGATTTTAAACAAGAACATACAAATACAGAAAGAATAACTGTCGTTCTTTGCAACGTAAATTGCAATTGTTTTACAGCTATACGCTATTGTTTTCATCGCCGACGAGTACAAACTACAAAAATCAGTTGTTTCCATGGCAAACCTAGACTTCAACTTTCAATCGTATTTTTTTCGAGAATTTCCTTATGTAAGACCCATATTGGTTTACATGGTTGTAAAGAGAATAAAGAGTACTATCAGAATGACCGAAAAAAAGCATAGTGTGCAATTTGAAAAAAAAAAGTTGAATATCGCTGCCATAATATGAGTACAGATTTTCTAAAATTTTTTTCCCCATCTTATAGAGAATTTGCTCCCATTTACGAATATATATAGTTTATTATAGTTATTTTTAAAAATAACAAAGTTATAGGCCTGGGGAGTCATGTCTGAGACACCCTGTATAGACGAATTGAGAACCTCCTCCTTTTTTTGAAGTCGGTTAAAAATGTGATTACAAGTAGTTGTTTCATAATTACACACTGGTGACGAACAAAAGAAGTTAGAGTTTTGTTATAAGTTTCTTTATAAACCAAGATAGGTGATCCTGAATTACTAAAAAAAATCATTTTTGTTATACTGGAATTTTTTTGATTAGTATGTATCAAAAAAATGCTCGACTATAACAATTAAGCCAAAACGTATAAAGAATGCAAGTTTCCAAAAAAGAATTTCCTGTTTGAATTTTTTATATAGAAATTCTTAAATGAAGAATTGTTGGAAAACATAATATACAGGATATTGCAAAATTACACTGACAATCTTCGGGTGGTGAATACTTAGCTGTTCATTTTAAGAGTTCCCATGAACGAAACTGATTCTTTACAAAGTTACAGGCTCCTAAAGATGGAGCAGTTTAGTCACATTTTAATTAATACTAGCAGAACCGTGGGCTACGCTTCCCAAAATTTTTTGGTAACATCACACCCATGCGGCCCTCGCAGCTCTGAAAGTTTCCTTCGCTGAGTTCCGGGAATGGAAACTGCTCACAAAAAGGTTAATCGATAAACGCCCGGAACAGCCGAAAAAAGCCCGGAAAAAACAAACCCGTAAAAAACTTTAGGAAAAGAAAACCCCCGTAAAAACTCCAGGAAAAAATCTATCGAAAACATCATCCTTTGTGTAATGGGCACCTAAATATGTGGGTTTTGGTGTAGGTGGGGGTGGGCAATATTAAATATTTCGATATTTCCTGATATCGATTTATCAATATAAAAAAAAATATCGATATGTATTGATATATCTCCCACCCCTATGTTAATGTAATGTTTCACTGTTAATACTGATTTTTGATTTTACAAATTACTTTCTATATTTATTTTTTTATTTGTTGTATTTTTTTTATATCTA
Organism: Ctenicera cuprea; assembly: GCA_958336395.1. Lineage (NCBI taxonomy): Eukaryota > Metazoa > Arthropoda > Insecta > Coleoptera > Elateridae > Ctenicera > Ctenicera cuprea. The sequence goes on from OY284488.1 coordinate 51,150,026, forward strand.
AAATTTATTAAAGTATACATTATTTTCTAATCATGTACATAACTCGAAACATTTTTAATTCTCATCGCGCAAAATGTTTTGCAAACGAGTATAGTGTTGCTGGGTTTCTCGCAGGCGCGTGGGCAATATTGGTATTAAGATATTGATACTCAATATAATATTAATTGTTCGGCGCGGAACTGTCGGCGATGAATTGTCGTTCGCTAAATTGGCCGCTAGGAATTGTCGTAGAAGCTATTAATGCATCGATATATTGATAAATATCGAATATCGATATATCGGTGTTCATCCATATATCGATATATCGATATAACGATTATCTCTGATATCGATTTATCGATATCAAAAAAATATCGATATGTATCGATAGATTGCCTACCGTTAGGTGGCGAGGTCTTCTACCACTAAAAAGTTAAGTTAGACGGAAGGGCTCCGAATTTACTATGAACATGTAGATTTCGTCATAAATTGACATATTTAATTGGAATTTTGTGTGGATATTTAACTAGGAATGATTTACAATTTTACTTGCTTACGTTGAAATTTATTGTCTAGGGAAACGGATGTGACGGGTGCTCGACGTATATTTTACACACTTAAGATTTTCAACTTTTGACTTGAAAAATTTTTTACTTTTATATTGTTGGAACTATTACCTCCTCCGTAGGCTAAAACTTTGTAAACAGCGTTGCCAGGCCCATTTTTTTTAATTTAATTGTTTTAAAAACCGTTAAATTTGGCGAATTTCAGCAGTACGTTTTCAGTGTATTTTTGTATGAAAAATAAAACATTTTTTAATAAAATTTAAAGTTATTTTGAGAACAGCACCAGTACCTTTCAGTTTGGGCGCCCAATTTTGTTTGAATCTTGTTGGATAATACTAGATTGTATTAGGTGTTCTTAATATATAATTAACTTTTAAAAAAAAAAAAAGGGACCCGACTTCAAATGAAAACACAAAAGTGACATAAGGTAACTAAAAAGCAAAAAATAAATGTTTTTTATACAACAGTTTAATACTTATTTGTTGTTCCGTTTAATGTAATTAAGAAATTGCTGTTTATTATATAATTATTAATTGTTTTATAATTTTTAAGTCGGTGCCCAGTAAAACATAAAAATTATATACCTTGCTACAATAACAAATTAGATTCGAATTTTTATGTTTTACTTGGCACCGACTTCAAAATTATAAAACAATTAATAATTATATAATAAACAGCAATTTCTTAATTACATTAAACGGAACAACAAATAAGTATTAAACTGTTGTATAAAAAACATTTATTTTTTGCTTTTTAGTTAACTTATGTCACTTTTGTGTTTTCATTTGAAGTCGGTTCCCTTTTTTTTAAAAAATTAGTTATTTTACAATTTTAAGTGATGGGTAGACCTAGTAAGGATGCTTCTCGAATGAGGAAATGACGGCTAGTTGAAACGGAAGATGAAATACGGAAACACTAAAAAGTCGGTTAAAAAAATAGATTTTGAGGAGTATCTTCGAAATTCAAGCTCCAATACCAATGAAATTATAATGGGACCACCTTGGAACTATACTGAACCCAACACCAAAAAATCATTAAAATCGGTTCATAAACAAAAAGTTATGCCCGAACATACATAAAAAAAAATAAAAAAAAAACATATATACAGACGAATTGAGAACCTCCTCCTTTTTTTGAAGTCGGTTAATAAATTAGAAACTAGCTTTAATTCACGCTTTTCAGAAGGCTTCTTCAGCTTACGACATACGTTTTTGGGGACTTTTTCGGTTAAACTGACGTAAAAAGTCACCTCCTGAGTAGATGTAATTTTTTAGTACCCTGTACAAAGGAGTAGTTTTGGAATATCGAATAATTATCGAATAATAGTCGGCTATTATTTAAAATCTGAATTCAAAATAAATATTAGAACTGGAACATGGTTTTTGTAGCTTTCCTGATGTCAAATCTCGATTCTCGCACGTAACTGACATACATTTTGATAATAGTCCTTGTAAATTATATCTTTTAACTGTTTCACTGATGAAACCTGTGGAAGTTTAGCAGGAGTTGGTGGTAATTAAGGTACTCATGAAAATTATGAATAGTATTGTAAAGTGTAACATAAATGCATTATAAACAAAAGACCACATGTTGAACAACGTTTGTAAAATTAATCTTTGGCATCTTAGGTAAAGCGCTTCCACTATGGCTTTTTGTCATACTCGTTAATACTAGCCCTTCATAACGTAGACAAATGTTCCAAGCCGCCGAGGGTTCCCCGCGTTTTCTGTTTTCGAGTATACTAATATCGTACAATCTAGATAGATAGTTATAAGTTACTTAATAAAATACACACACAGAAATACTTGTGTGCATGAGAATTTCCCGTGCAGGTTTCTTTCAGTTCAAGTATGGACTGCTTTCTCTACCGCCCGACGGGCGCGCATGAAACACAACACTCAAAAAACAAACATCTTCCTATATTTATATGCGTATTTCTTATACTTTCCGACATATCTGTGATAAACTTCTTCCATGACACACACTGTATGTAAAAATTATAAAAACAAAACAAGAATATAAAAAATATATTATACCACTGCTCAAGTTCTCGCACTGAAACCAGCACTCAGTACAAATTGTTAGAATAATTTCAGTATATGTATATGCAGGTGCATACCCATACAAATTCCTAATTACGTTTAAAATAAGCTCCAATTACAAAGAGATTTGGTTCGAATTAAACTTTCTAATTTAGGTAAAACAACATAATCCATAAGTGCATTCGGACACAACAAAAGCCGTTTAAATTCAAGCCGTTAAATGCCTGTTCAGCTGCAAATGTGGTTAAGATTATTTAGAACGTATTTGGTATTGAGATTCCAATCAGATGTAACAACTCCTTTTAGATATGAAAATTAGTTAATTAATGCAATTTAATTATAGCGTCAACGAATTAGTATAAAATACATTATTTTTAAAAACGACCACCAATGTTGAGCTTATCTTAAAAGCGCTGCACCTGTCGCGATACCCCAACGAGCTATAAAAAAATTAATTAAGCCCGGGATGTTTGGCAGTTTTTTCCTTTACTTTACACATTACCCAACTTAATAAGCTCTTCCTCGAGTTTCCCAGGCGTCACATCATTCAGCATATGGTACCATTTTTATTTTATCTTCTTTAACATCGCTGTGGTCGTTTTGCCAAAAGCCGCTGTTAAAGTTATCATATTCGCTTTTGATTGAAGGTTATAAAGTGACCAATTATTACCTAACTTTTTAGAAAATTATACCCCTTGCAAAATAGTCCATTAATGTTCACACCTCAAAGCAAACAGGAGGTTGGCAGATCGATCTAAAAGTAATTACAGAAAACGGTTAGATCATTTTCTGTAAAATAGGAGAAGGAATTATCTGTAATTGGACAGGTGTTTGGTTTTCTTTCCTAAAATTTAGCTATCGCGTGCCATCAAAATTTCTAATATCCTGTTATTAAGCTTCTTCCTATGGGAGCATTCTCTGGGAATATAAAAACGGTTTGTTTGCTTTAAATTTAAAGTTATTTTTTTAATAATCGTTCTTGCATTATGACTTAAATTACTATACGTAAAATGCATTGTTCAAACTTTGTTAGAAAATAATTTGTTACAGTGATGAATAATATGATACCTATAGTGCATAAAGGAAATCCATTAATGGAATATTATTGAAATTTCAGATCATAACTGGCCCGTGATATTAAGCAACATACCTATAGCAAGCTGTACGATTGCTTGTAGCTATTAATTACGTAATTACAAATTGAAATCCCATTTGACGGCGCCATTAAGTGCACAACATGCAAATTAATTAATACATCTTCAGTTTTACTCCTCACTCTATGAGATTATAATGTATTAATGTCAACGGCAATTCCAGGGATATTGTGCACGTTAGTTATTAACTTCCAACTTAAGAGGAATGTAACACTTGACTCCATCAGCAAAATCTACTTCGCCTCATTATCACGTATGGTGTAGTTTATTGCCGTTAACATTTTACATACTTTGACGCTTAAGTACATTATTATACGAGAGAAATGCTTTTACAACATAATTGGTACAATAATTGTAAAATACACTAGCATAATGTGAATATAAAATAATGTATGCATCATTCATTTTACGAGAGCCACTTAGACGTTTTATTACGTATGCATAATTGAAGCCAAAATGGGAAAAATACCCGGAATGATATACACGGCCAACTTTACCGCGTGAAAATATGTAAAGTATTCGTGGACGTAGTTTCCTTGCACGTTAAGAGCGGCTATAATTTGCAAATATTACTTAAACTGACAAATTGCCAAGTTATATTTTAAATTTGTGTATTTAATACTTCGTAGACGTAATATTAGCTAATAAACAGCCAGATATAAAACAGCAAAAAAGAATAATGATAAAATTAAACCGCAAAAAATACGGTTTCCAGTTAATTAATTTTATTATTATTATTTGTTTATGGTTCATATATTTTTGCTGCTAATTACCAGACACCACAGCAAGAGAGACAAAACGCCCCCCCCCCCCCCCCCCCTGCGGGTAGCTCCAGGTGACGGACATTTCAACTATCTTTTCACCTAGCTTGGATTCTTCGATTCTGTTTCCCAGCACCAATTCAACCCATTTGCACAATGTATGGTTTACTGCATGGGCTTCTGCAGCTCTTGCTTGATAGGTAAATTGATTCAGGTGCAATGAAAAGTTCCTGATATACCTATCAACATCAAGAAGTTTTTGCAACGTTTTAAGAATAAATTAGGATAATCTACCAGGTTCGAATGCCTTACCCTGGTCGTAGGCTGTACGTATAAAGACTTAACTTTTTGCCAAATTTTGGGAAAGTGAAGTAAACTTTAATGCAATATTTCTAAGTAATATCAAAAATGAAAATTAAAATCAAAGAAATGTTTCTGCGAAACGGGACGTGACTGGAGGCGTTTTCCAACCTCTGCGCTACACTGTACTTTACAATAGTGATGGGAATGATCGATTGATTTCAATAATTGAATGATTGGTTTTCGTCCGATATATTCATTTGAAATAATCTTCCGTATCCAAAATTCTCGCGCATCTGAGCAATATAATCAAAGCTTGTCGATTTTACGATTCTGCAAATCTTTCAACATTGGCATACATAATTCATTTTACTACTTTGCAGTTTACAATGTGAGTGTTAATAATGTAAGTCATTCAAACGCTCGATCTTAATGATTCAAATCAAATCATTCTTGTCTTCTCGTTCTTCGGGTTTGCTCAGCTAAGAACGCCATCAATCATGACTTGAGCAAGTTAAGATTCTGCGATTTAGCTATCGCTTAATAGCTCGCTTGCAAAATAGACGAAATTTATAATTTAAAATCGTACAATTATTAAAATGAATTTCCGTGACATCTCGAGGTGTTTCAGTAATCGAAAGAGTCGATTATTTTCATTCGAAATATTCCATCATTACTTAACATATTTTTACAATACTCTCGAGATGGAACGCTTTTGAAGGTTGTAAGTGCCAAAGTTTAACCACGCCTAATAAATAAATTTAATTGTCAATGGAACTGATAAATTCTCTGCAAATAGAATTAAATTACACTGTGATTAAAAGTGAATCGTGAAGAGTTCGATGTCTTCGGAGCTTAGCTCTCATGTTTTTTCGGTAGTGTTATCGTGATGCTCTGGTAACAGCTGGGTTCCGGATTATTAAATATCAAATTATTCGTGGCGAATTTTAAAAATTGTTGTCGTCCGGTAACTTCTGGCAATGGCGGCGCGAGCGACAAAGCTAGAAGGCAGCAAAATACGTATGTTAATAAGGACACTCAAATCTAGAAAATCCGCAAGCTACAAAATTCTTCGATTGTTGTCAGGACAAGTTTTTTTAGGTCTCTTTTGCCTGATTAATGAGAATCAAACAAATAGACACAGACAAAGTAATCAAAGTAATTGAAATAAGTGATGCACTTAATGGCGCCGAAAACCACGTGTTACTGGTATTCGAATTGGTTTAACATGACCTATGAATTAACATTAACTAACACCATTGTTTAAATTAGTTTTAATCGGAAATTATTGAGTATCTCTTAAGCAAACAATTTTGTTTTGGTTTTATTTCCAATATAAATATAAAGATTTAAAATTAATATTATGTTAAATTAAAAAAACTAGAAATTTCTAAAGTCGCTTTTGATTTTGAACCAGTTTCATTACTAGGAATTTCAAATAATTCCCTTTCTCTATTGTGCGCTACTTCCGAAACGCGTTGAAGATCTGAACAGTTTTAACTCATTAAAAGCGCTAAAGTCTATTTTACGAGTATTTCGGGAAACGATTCGTAAAACCAATTGTTAATTCAATGGTTTTATCTTTTAAGTGCTCGAGTTTTCGCAATATGAATTCACGCTAGCGAAATAATAAAATGCGATTAACTAGTTCCGATGCTAAAAACCACAGACCAAAATAAGCCTATTAGAATGTTTCAGTTTAAAACAAAGATAAAATCAATCGGCTTATACAATTGATTCCCTGCAGAGCATTCGAATCGTAGTTACTTTGGTGGCATCCAGTTTTTAGAATTCCCAGGGGGATCTCCTGCCGCAACTGAATTTAATCAGGCCCATTGCGGCTTGTATTCACATTTGCAGATGAACATCAAGTTTTTCTTTTAAATGTAATAGAAACTCACATTAAGTAAATCTGAACAGTATCCAGTATAGGTCATAATCTTTCTATAACTAAAAGCAGTGGTCACTTTTTCTTCTGCCGCTCGGCATATGACAAGTGAATCCTAAGCAAGGACTGGTATAATACAATTATTGCATTATTTATCAAACCAGTAAAAGGTTTTCCTTCAAAACCGCAAAATTGTACGGCGGAAATTATTCTTTAGAACCTGCTCCATAGATCTCTCGGATGTCAAGTTGATTTATTTATGACGGGAATTAATATATACGGGATATCTCTATTTCTTTCTTCTATAATTAATAAAACAAAGTATAAGACATAATTAAGTTAGTATAAAATCTATGTTAAACGGCACTGCATTTATCATAGCGTTATCATAAATGATGCATATGCATTCGCGAGAATGCAATAAATGGTAAGAGTTTAACCGAGGTGACTCTACTATAGTCTCTTGTGTTTTACTTCAAATACAATCTTATTTTTCACCCAGACTTTTAATAATGAATTTTGCTGGAAATTAACTTGATTTTTTCCGAACCAATCTGCATTAATCGTTCAGTTATGGAGATCGTTGTAATTAACAGTACCGTTTTCGAACTTCTGCCATCAAGCATTGTTGAGGGTGAATGGAGTATAGTAGAGATATTCCTGAGTCAGGATGAACTCCTATAATGCAATGATTAATGGGACTGCAATAAACAATGTGTGTTAGCAGACGAAGTCCGATTCATAACTAATAGCCTGCGACTGCTGAATCGCTTTAGAAAACGTCAGCCATTTGATACCCGTTTAACTGGCTATGTACTTACTTTTTCACCATCATTTATCGTTTTAATGTGTTTAATGTTTCTTTATTTCGCATTGTCCTTATTTTTCAGGCCGGTGAGGTTTCTTGCGCGAAACGCGCAGCGGTGTATTAAAAGTTGCTTTTATAAACGCAAACGCGGTAAATTTTAAGATGACATAAATATAAATCGCTTTATCTCCGTTTTCCGTATATTTATGTGCAAAATATTATGATAGCGGAATAAAGTCGTAAATTTCAGCGGTGAATTTGTATTCAGGAATATGATAACACTCAGTGCTAACAATAAGTCCTGGGTTTTACGACGAGTTGTTGACATTTTCTGCTAACTCTATCGACGGTTTCTTTACTCTCCTTGGATATGGAACACCGCAACGCATACAATGTCCTCCAGCTTCTTGTTTTTTGAAAAGTTTCCCTGCGCTCACTCAAGCAGTACTACACCAAAATACAAATAATTCTAGAGCACAAATATATGTAAAAGATTTATAATAGTATCCGAATTGTTACTTTCAGAATATGTAGAAAACAACTGTTTACGACATGTAATAAATTCCTAATCTGTATTTACTGAAAAATTTTCTATGGTTTATAAAGGAGAACTATTCTTATGGTATAATAACAACATCACAAAAATTACTATTACACTTCCTTACTTATCGGCGCTCAAACAACGCTAGGTACTTGAAAGTTTCAACTGGCTAAATAATCTTGATAAAAACATTATAACAATTTAAATTTAGCTTTAAATCGCAATTCATTTATCTATAAAATTACACAAATTGATGTAAGTTGCAAAAAGTAAATTTCACCATCAGTTCAAGTAGTCTTTTCAGGAAAAACAGATTGGCTCAAAGTGATCCATCCCATTTGCTCCGAAAGTATTTCCATAATCTTAAAAAACGGAGTGCAGTATGATTTTCAGGTTACTTCAGGTCGTCTTTCCAATTCGCATTAGCACACGAAACTTTTTTCCTGGTGCAAGATCAACCTAGAAACCTTTAAAATGCGAATGACTATATTTTCAAGGCTCCAAATCGTTCTTTTTGCAACTTCACAGAAGTATGTAAAAATGAAGTAACTGGTGATGGGCATAAGTGAATGATTGTCATTCGAATTAAATCATTCGGATAAACCTATTCGTTAAATTATTTATTCTCGGTTGCTCTGAAACTTGAATTCTTCGTCTCATCGTTTTTCTTCGGGCCGCTCGGCAAAAACAGGGTAAACCTTCCGCTTCGAATAGTTCGAAATTTGAATGTTTGGATGAACTGCTAGTCATAGTAGTCGCTGTTGTTCTCTTACCTTTTATGCTTCAGTAGCTTAGTAAGTTAGTCATTCGAATGAATCAAATGACTCATTCGAATTAAATCATTCGGATAAACCTATTCGTTAAATTATTTATTCTCGGTTGCTCTGAAACTTGAATTCTTCGTCTCATCGTCTTTCTTCGGGCCGCTCGGCAAAAACAGGGTAAACCTTCCGCTTCGAATAGTTCGAAATTTGAATGTTTGGATGAACTGCTAGTCATAGTAGTCGCTGTTGTTCTCTTAGCTTTTATGCTTCAGTAGCTTAGTAAGTAAAATTGCAAAACCAAAGGCTTAAATAAAATTACTACAAAGCCACAAGCTTGCGTGCCACAAAACTAAATTTATAACTGAATTTTAAGCTGTAATAGTATTTGGCATGATTATTTTAGGATTTATATGAATATTATCATTATAAATGAAATGTTCAAATAGTATTTATTTTTTAATGCTATAGATACTATAGATACTTTTCTATGCCCTAGGTATATCCAAGAATATTAAAATGACACAGCACGTTCAAGCAGTTTTGTTATTAAAGCTCTTACAAGTTATAAAGTTATAAACATCTTGTTAAAATATAACAGTTTTCTTATTGGGTTATCGAACAAAATATTACATTAAACCTCTCGTATTAATATTCCGAGCTTGTGTTTAACGCTTCTGTCACTATTTCAGACACTTACAACATCTATAAATGATGATATTGTAGGTGCCTCCATTCATCATCTGTTTCAAACTCAATAAAGCCAACTTTTCGATACATTGTATTTACCGAGGTGAATATTTACTACATGTTGTGCTAAAGCAACTGACAAAATCCAGTGCTAGAAAATAAATATGATGTGCATTTTCTAACGCTTAACGTCAGACTTAGAAGATCTAAAAATAGCTATAAAATTCTGCATGTAAAATAAAAATAAAACGGCTCGACACCCAACATTAAAACTAATACAAGACCGCTTGATAAACAAACTCTCATGTAATATTTACAGTAAAACCTCTTTGAGAATCTTTTGTTAGTTTTAATTGTTGTGTATAAACAGAAAAGGTGCTGAAGAAGAGGCCGTGTCGGTGTTGTAATAACTTAGTTTGTATAATTTAGTCATGCGCCGTTGGACTTTGCTGTGGTCTACGGAATGTCTTTCACAAGCTTCCATGAAATATGTAAAATAAACTAGTTTGTGTTCTAAGACGCTATCAAGAATTTTACATCTCTATTTAGAAATTGAATTATTATGAGAAAAGATATTGAATTTTAGTTTTGATGGGAAAATAGTTATTGGGTTAAAGAAAATCAGAGCCAGAAGAAACATTTTGTCTGCTAAAATATGGCGCGGGCGGTAAAATTATCATCCCTAAATATTGCTGCACTTGTAAAACTTAAGTGGTGAATCTTATACTTACTACTATCTCACTTATGGACAATTTAGTTTAAACAAAAATGTTTTATGGTCTTCTGTTTATTAAATAAAATAGCATAAATTTTCGATTTTCATATATTTATAGAAGAAATGGCGAGAGAAACAAAGAAATAGACAGACTGACACTGTAACTTATCCAAGCTATATAAGCTTATAAAATAAAAAAAAATACGTGCTAGTTATTGGGAAAAACTTTTTCGAAAATTTTTAAAATTTGAAAATAATTTTCGCTTCACAGTTTTTTAGGGCTATTATAAGAACATATTGAATTTTATGCCAATTTGGCCGATCTGGCAACTCGCCTTTGAGTATGAAGGTGTTAAAATCATAATTTTCAAAAAATCGTTGTTGTTTTATCAGATTTTGTTTTAGGTTACAAAAATTCGATTTGCAAATAAAATGCTATCATATAAAAACATCCCTAACTTTTGGTTTCGGGTTTTATAATGTTTATTTCCGGGCATTTTAGGAAAATGTAAAATGACTCAAATTTTAAGAAACAATGACGTAAACGTCGTAAAATAATGACCGATTGAGCGAGTTTAAAAATAAATGACTAACGATTAACATTACAATACTATGGCACAGCGGCATGTAATTAATAAAAAAATTAAATTAGTTTTCTAATTCACTGTTTATCAAACATTTTTCATTAAGTAACTTTAACTTTTAAATAATCTTTAAAGTTTTATAGACATCTGCAACACTCATGTTCTTCAAATATGGTGAAATTTTTTAGGCAAACAATTTTTATATGCAGGGTGTTTCCAAAATGATAGTAAATATTTAGGAACAGATCAAAAGACATTAGGAAAAGCTTATATAAACACGGGTCTGAACCCGCTATTGTAGTTACAGCTAGGGATGCAACGGATATTCGGTATTTATCCGTTATCCGGCCTATCCGGCCATTTCACCGAATATTTGGCCGGATAATACGAAATATCCGGCCGAAGATTTTTCTTAAAGTAAAAGCGATTATGCATGCAATTTGATTTGGAAGCATAGACTAAAATAAGTCCAGTATTTTGCAGATCTACAAAAAATTACTAAATTTATGTTATTGAGATCAGCATTTATGCGAGTTAAAAATTTGAAATGATTTCAAACAACATAAATAAGTTATTTGTGAACACCGGGATGTAATATACAGTGAGTTTTTCTTTTTTGTATACATACCAGCTATGTATACTTTTATAAAAAAACATGTCAATGCATTTGTTTTACTGCAATCTGTAGGCAACCAACCATACACTACATTTCAAAGCTTCAATTTTTGAAAAGAATAGTCTGCTGTGGAAACAGTAATCAAATTGTTTAATGTCAAATTAATAGCAATTAGTTTTTTTTTTCTTTTGAATTTAGCATAAAATTTGTGTATTGTTGATATTTTATGTTTTTAAAATAATAGTTTTATTAAAAAAATTTTGATATTCAAATAATTTTGCGTTTATTCATAAACATACTCATTGAACATAACCTCACACTATGAGGAATAACCTTTCTCTCTCTATTATTTTCTGCACAGTCGGTTGCCTATAGATTGCAGTAAAACAATGCATTGACATGTTTTTTATAAAAGTATAGATAGCTGATATGTATACACAAAAGAAAAACTCACTGTATGTATAACATAAGAAGTATGCACGAACCTCCTGTTGCTATGATATGCAGGTCTAAATTTTGCAGTACATGTGACAGAGAGATCCGAGACAAGGAACCTATAAAAGGCACTCGTCAATCGTCAATATTTTATTTAAATGTCGATAAAAATCATATATGTTAGGTTACGCCAGTTGATTTCTTGATGGTGTCGGATCTATCAGAACAGAACACGTTTTAGTTTTAACATTTGTTGAAAATTATTAATTCTTGTAATTACAATCAATTTCATTGACATATTTCCAATCTTAATTGTGAACAAAAAACAATATTAGAGCGAATCAGCACTTCCTTGAAATATTACATTTAGTAGTTTCCATGTCTCGGTGCTCTCTCTCTAAAACACTACAGAATAAGACCATAGGGTTCGTGCATTGCATACTGTTTAAGTATATACATATTATGCTCTGTGATTAAAACCTAAATGCCTTTAAGCTGAAACTACATCGAAAGTAAAAACTATGCCGGATACCGAATATCCGTTATCCGGCATTTTGAAAAAGTACTGCTCGCTGCATCCCTAGTTACAGCCTTCAGTTCCATCACGCTTTAAGTATTATCTTCGTCATAAATGGAGATATACGATTCAAATTTTGTATAGCTGTTTTGCTATTGGTGATTAACATTTTCACTTATTTTCGTTTAAATCTACCAACAAGGGAACATAGAAGGGAAGGGCTGCTTAGAATATTTCAGTGTATTTTTATACACTGAAGGTTTTCTAGTTTTTGGCTTAAAAATTTCAATACAAAAATACTCAGAAAAGGCTCTGTTGTTGAAAATCGCTAAATCCAACGGTTTGAAAAATAAATTTAGTTTTTGCAAAAATGGAGTTGTAATGAAGGTCCGAGTTTGTGCCAACTAAGGAAATTAAATCAACAAAACAGTTCTTATAAAGATGGGTCGAAAAAATTCTTACTTACGGTGTTGCAACCTCCCGAAGAGGAAACAGGCCAATCACGTTTGAATTAGTATATCTTCCCTGCTTAGCCCCCTGTATGTATATTATGGGCAGTAATTCAGGAAATTCTCAATTGCTATTTTTATACAATATGTATCAAGTAAATAATGTGAAGAAAATTACCGTATTTTTATTATACCCACATAGAAAATATACATCGTACCAACTGTGTTTCGTCTTGCGTGCGTCAAACAAAATTTTCCGACAATGTACCCCTGAATTGTTTGCGTACTACAGTTTGAGAAACACCGCAGTCTAATTCACGCGCTACTACAAGAGTATTAAAACTTTGCGAGCAATATTTTAAAAATTAATTGATTATATGTATATAAAATACCTAATTATTTCCTTCGACAATATTTATTTATTTTAACCTTATACGTATTTCGACATGTTATTGGGGACTTGTTATTTAGTCGATGAATTTTTGATACAGCAGCGGAGAAACGGCGGCCGCGGCGCGGCGGCGGTGCGACTGTACCACGCGCCAAGTCACTTAACTAATGTCTAATTAACATGAATTGCACGTTTGTGTATTGCTTTTAATATTTTCTTACTAACAGTCGCCTAAGATCACTTAATTTAGAAGCATTACCATTGGTTTAAATAAAAATATATCCCCTGTTATTGGATTTAGGCCTACAGTTGCATTATAGTTTTTCAAACAGAATTTATCCTACCATCAAACTAGTTTACAAAATACAGAGTGTTTTATTAAAAAAAATAAAGATATAGTCGCTTCCGCTTAAACTGGATGTCGGCTATTTTGTTTTGTTTGCCCAAAATACTGGTTACCATAAACTGTCTTACGTTTGTTTCTGCCCATTTTTTTACCGCTAATAACAAATGGGCAAAATCAACTAGCTCTAAATTTACAATCGACCTGTTTATAGAAGCGCCAGCTACGACACTGTTTTGATATATTTTTGCAATCCAAAGAGACCATCCGTTCAGGAGTGCAAAATCAAAGAAAAAGTGCGATTATGTGCCAAATGTATAAGGAAATTGCTGCCTGCGCCAACACCAAGGGTTGAAGATAACTGTTGTTGTGTAGGTACAGAAAAGCGACACACATTTTTAAAAGACAATTGAAGAATTTGCCCAAATTTTTGTAAGCATATTTTATCTCATGTTTGCCATAGTGCTTCTAAAAAAATTTCTAATAAAAAAAATCTACACTGCTTTACAATGAAAAACAACCCTTAACAAACACAGTTTTGCAAATACACAGAATAAAGCGTATTTACAATATCAACGTATTGCAGGTTTTTCGGTGTATTATTAAACATATTTTTTTTCGAATTTCTTTTTTAAAACAGCACAAAACATAGCGGAACAACATTACGTGAGATTCCTATTTTCTGCATGTTTCAGTTTTACAATATTTTAGAACGCGAAAATATAAAACAGAGATGCGCTTATCTTTGCGCAAAGCATGCTGAGACAAAGATGGAATAAAAATGTCCAAATTTACAGTACCGATCTAAGATTAAAAGTTAGATTAACTCTTACAACAGTTTTATACTCGTATTAAAGTAGTGAAGTTTGTACTATGTCTCTTCACTCGTTAGGATGTTAAACAAGAAAAGTAATTAAAACTGAATTTTGAAAGTTTCGTGTATACTGAGTGTAATACAAAGACAACGGCGTCATGCATTTTAATTAAAGTGCATTTCAAGTAACTGTAGAAGTAGGTCGAAAGCGGCTTTCTCATTATTAATAACAGAAGTAGCGCATTTGACGAGTGCAAACCGCCATTGCCTTGGGCAGCTAAGAATCGCGATTCGCAAGATAGCATTCAGGACGGGCGCTCGCCCCGTCACATAATGCACCAAAGAAATTACCATATACAAACTTTGCTGAGCCAAGATTTTGTAATATTCATAATAGTTTCTCATTTCCCTGAGCAGCCATTCAATCTGACTGCTTGCACAGATACAATGTTACCGAGAACCGCGAATAGATTTATATTCCTCGCTCTTTATATTTATATATTTACTGGATATCTTAGCTACGATTAAGTCCGCTTTTCCAGTCTTAATTACAATCAGGAAGAATTAAAGATTTATATTTAACTTCGATACTAATAACTTTAAATTAAATATATCTTGTGTTTTAAATCGTTCCGATTTATCAAACGGGATTTTATTAGACGTCAACGATCATCTATTTATGTGTTAAATTTTTCTCAATCAGTTTGAATACTTGTAGTACATTAATTGGACTAACCGTTGATCGTTTAATTAAAATCTAACAAACTGGTGATGGTAAAATTGAAACCATCAAATTCATTTTCGTACAAATTTTGCTACTCAACAAACTTATATCAGCCTACAAACTTGAACGAAGCGCAAACTGACAAGAAATTTATATAATAGGGGAGAAACATCAAAGTTCCTTTCTGCGAAAGGATTGAAACTTTCGAAAAATATCTCTGTCCCAAATATCGAACGAATTTTAAAACCCTCGGTTTTTATTTGAGTTTAGTTTTAAATTTTTTTTTCGGTTCCGTGACAGTTTTTATTTATTTTCCAGCACTAGACTTGTTTGCTATATTGAACAAAGGACTTTTGTCGCTTAGAAATTTCTAAAGGATTTCAGTTCCTATTTTCCTGAATCGCAATATTAAAATCTGCAACTTTTCTATTTTTGGCAAGAGATGCACGGATAAGACTGCTGAAGCAGATGAAAGCTTTTTGTTTTTGGGAGATATGAATATTAAAGCCCATATTTAGGTCGCCTTTTTAGCTCGTTGAAGAGAAGCTCGGCAAATTTTAGGACACGGAGCAAATTAAAAGTGAGAGAAGTAGTTTACGAATTCGGGACCGAGGTAGAAAGCCGTCCGTTATGTGGGAGCAGGTCTGCAATAGAGACATCTCGTTCAATTCACGGTGAGAATAATCCGCGGTTGTCATATTGGAGCTTCTGATCAAACCGAGATCGTTTTTTGCTGCTATTCAATCATAGGGCCTTTATATTCCTCCTATTCACAATCACGAAGCATTCATAGCTGCTGATTCTTACAAGTCTAGTTCTAATTCAGTGATTCTCGAGCTGGAAATGAAATTCTTGGGATCCATTGATTACACGTTTTTGTTCTCAATATAAAAATCCGGCCTTTGCGGTTACGATTCCGGGTTTTATTATTTTCCTGGAAAGTGAAGTAATCCGTTTCTTATCCGTTTATGCGTGCATGATCCATTTGTCGTACTGCAACGCCTTCAGGTTCTAGTTTAAATGCTGTGCAATTATTAGAGTTCAGAGTGCTTATTATTTATTAAAAGGTTGATAACATCAACGTGAGAGGAACGCTTCTTAGGTTGAAGATATTGCACACTCATTGGCGTTATCTCTACGCCAATAAATTCTAAATTAAGAAGATAGTGTAAGAAATATATCATCGCTATAACAATAATTATAAGTTTCTGATGTATTGCAGGCAATATATCAGAAGGAATGCGAGCTGCTTGCGCTTTTTACGAATGAAAACGGCATTTCATAAAAATAATAAGCAATTGAGTCTGAAGATAAGAATACCGTATAACAGGGGAGAGATAGAAAGCGCCAACTTATTTTATTTGAATGCAAGGGTTCGCTGTAGTTAATCATATAGGGAGACACTAACGGTTAATTTACAGCCGTCTAGGGAAGAAGGTAGATAATGCTCACGTAACATTTTTTATCAGAACGAATTGTTTAATGCTTGACAGTCTGGAATACATTACCGGCTGCTGGTGTTTTCTACTAATAGACTTATTTCATTTATTTTTAAAACTTAGTATTGCTCGCGATAAAAAGAAAAGGAAATGATTAAAACTGCACAACGAGTAAAAAGCAAACGTGTTCCAGGTAAATAGAAGACACAGGCAAATGTGAGCTTATAATAATTAATTCGTCGTTAAGTCTATGTTGATGACTGTTTGATGCTATTTTGTTAACTTTTAATTGGACGCAAAACTTTCCTTATTTAATTGCTTACCGATGCAAATGTTTTTTAGCACGTTCCTTCCAATTATTATTATTTATTATAGCTTTAAGTTTAAAAAATTAGTTTTACTTTTATATTTAAGAATTTCGACAAAAATAATTTCTAGACATAATAAATAATATTTTTTGTGGCTTCCAACTACTGAGGTCAAACGGCCCCCATCTAACACGCCTTATTTTATAAAACCGCTTACATACATTCAAGAAAAGTGCAGTAAGAGAGATTCGAACCCACTCGTCTCCAAAGTCTGAGACCACTAATAATAGTTTAATTTTTCATATTCACGAAAAGTAATACAAGAAAATATATATTTTTAAATAAAACTGATTCACAATTTTGATAGAGAATTCTATCACATACGTTCTAGTGCAAAACCGTTCATATAAAATTCAAAACCTAATTTTCAATATGAGCTTTATAAGATTCTTTAAACTCAATTCAATTCAATTTTACGTTGTGTACTGCTCTCATTGATGGTAGTTAAAATGAACCTACTATAAGCGAATAAAATTGTTATTGTTCAAAAGTAATAATCGTTTGATTATAAAGTTAGGAGCACAAATTTAAGAGAGCTTTCGAATTCTAGTCGGAGTAGTAAATTTTTATGTTTATTTTTCACGTATTACAGCGACGGAAATCAAAGTAATGCTACTATAAAACCAAAAGTCACCAAATATTTCATGGAAAAATGCTGCTTATGATTGTGAACGTTGTTATTCTTTCATTGGCTGCAAGAAAGGGGTAGCTTTTAAAAAATTCATATTTTTGGGATAATTACGAAATATTGAATAGCGCCTTTTGTAACATAAAATAGGAAACACTTGTCCGGATACGCCTACTTAAGAAGTTATTATTATTCGAAAAATCCAATTTACTTCAATAATGTAAAAAAAACTTAATTAGATATTTAAGAATTAGGATGACGTTAAAAATAAACATTTGTCAGGATTATTAAGACAGTGTCGTTAAGTGCACTGCAACTTTGCTAAACGCAAGTTTAATTGAATTACAATAAAAAATTGATAAATATTTTACGAAGCAATAGCGGACATGCACTTAACTTAATGTATGTTTGCAGCTTAGAGGCGAGATGACTTTACGAGGACGGAGTTCCTAATTGGTAACTAGTTCGGCACGCTTCACTGCAACGCGTGTGGTGTTTGCATGATGGTGCTACAGCCTATTTCAGGCAAACGACTGGAGAAATTTTAATAATGTTTACGAAAACAGTAGCTTTTGTCGAAGAACACCAAGTTGATGGCCTCCACGCTCTTCAAACCTAAGTCCAATCGAATCTTATTTTTGAGAGCAATTGAATGCTTTGGTTTATGACAAAAAAAAAATTTTTGTTATTCAAATTCTGCCCCAGATGGTGGTCATGGGTTGGGAAATAATTTGAAACAGACCCGAGCTTTTAAAACCAATTTCAAAGACTATAGGTTTTCCACGACACATGTTTATAAGAATTTGTTTTCTTACTTCGTGTCATCCAATACACTCTTAAATGTTTAATACGCCAGTTTAAAACACACTACTATATTTAATTTGAGTTTTCAGATTATCTTTTTATAGCTTTGAGAAGTAAAAACGATACGATTTGTTTACAAAAACATTTCAAGGGGGAGAATATCGCGTAATTTTCTTTTTGGCTACCTCCTTCTTGCTCCCAAAACACAGTAAATTTAAAAATGCTGAAGCGTGAACTTCGAGTGAATTTTCCCATACTAGATATTAATAGTTACCGTATTTGCAATAGTGTAAGTTTTTATAATTATAACGTTGTATGTTTCGCTGATTGTTAGAATTCATCAAAATTCATAGAAAGCGCCGCAGTGAAATTATAGCTTTCAGAAAAAAATCAAATTGTAGCCAATCTTCTATTCTAACAGCCTAAAAAGTCTTAAGCAAAATCGTGTGGGCAGTCTTTGAATAATATTTTTTTGATAATTTTCAAAATTTTGAAGAAGCCCCATTGCGATAGTTTATAGATTTTTGAAATTAATTTTACTTAATCGTATACTACCCACAATGGGCTCTCAAACAAGTTGTAGCTGAACCCCATCAGACGACTACTTTTTGGGTAAATGGAGATTAAACTCGAGATTTTCAAAACATTGTAGCGGCCGCCATTTTGAAGCTAGGTTGTTAAAAAAGTTTTCTGTTTGCCTTAAGTTTTTCTCTCAGATCCTGTGCTCAAATAACCAAAATTTAGTTTTGGAAAAAAACATGTTTCACTTCCGGTTCCGGTTTCAGATTTTTTTAAAAGCTTTTTTGAGCTCCAAAACGTGTATTTATTTATGTGTAAATATTTATTTCAAACGAACTATGACTAATCAATTATTTAATTTTGCAATAAAATCAGCATGAGCGGTCGAGTTTGCTTTCGGTTTGAATCAACTTCAAAACATTTAACAGATTTCTGGAATTATTACAAACGAACTACGATTGCTCAATTATTCAAGTTTGTAACAGCACCTGATCAAGCGGGCTAGTTACCTCTTTAAAGTTTGAATGTGAAATTCCCAACTTTCCGACTACGAAACACGTTTTAGAGGAAAATTGTCCCGGAGAGAAAGAACTACTCTTACTTAGGCAATGCGTGCTTCGACTAGAAATACTTTGGAGAGAAATGGGTTAACGAGCTAGTTTTGAGTGAACTTGTAAAGGTTACTGAACTATTTTTACGACTCAAAATAAGTGCGTTGCTGTATGGACAAGAACACGCGCGTGAAAAGTGCACAAAGGTGCCTCGCGGAGGAACATGCTGGTGGAATGATTTGTAAAAATATGACTGTCGAGTTAATCTTATAGTTTTTATTTATTTATAGATTTATTAAGATTTTACGCAAGTAGTTATACGGAGAATTATGAATTAACACCGCGGACCACTTACTATGGCATCACGTGCCACAAAAGATCCGCGAACCATAAGTTTAGGAACCACTAAGAAATACTGGTCTAGAAATCTAAGTTAAGAGTAATGATAATAGTATTGTCTCGTAATTTCGAGACAAGACAAGACATTGTTACCTTAAGATGTAAGTGCACCAAAACTAAAATTTCTCGGCGTGTGTTGTCCTGTCGTGTTGTTATTAATCAATTTTAAAACGAAAACTCAGGACGAAAACTAGTCTACGGGGTTTCATACGTAACGGCTTAAGACAAGAAAAACTTTTAGGACGTCATGTGTAAGCACACAAGTAGTACATTAAATGTGAATGAAATTTATAAATTTTATATTGATAATGTAACTGCACGTGTATAAGGAAAACAAACAAAAACTATCAGGTTTCATGCAAAACAATTACAAACAATTTGTTTCAACTTTACTTTAAACTAAATTACAGCATGAAAAATTGGGTCATTTAAATTTATCATAAACGATCGTATGTCTGTACAGGAAGCAATAAAATAATTGATCTTCGCCTCGGTTAATGATGCTTTAATTGACGCTGTTGCTGCACACTACTTTACCTTCGATTTTTTGCATTTCCTGGATTTAAAAACTTTTGCACGTTCGCTCATTTTGCCATTATAACTTTCATTTATTCTTGTAGAAGCAGGGAATATTAAGACTATCGCGGTAACTGTTAATTTTCTACTGTAAAACCTTATTCGCGCATGGAAGAAATAAAATGAAGCCAGAAGTGATGTAGAACACTAATTACAAGTTGTTTAGTATTCACAAAAGGAGAAGCGTGGAATGATTAAAACATGTATTAAATATAATTATTTTAAATGGTTCATTAAATAACCCTGTATAAATGTAAATTACAACCTAACCATTGCAGCAGATTGTCACGGACTAAGGAAATTGACACGCGCAGGATACACGTGTTATTATTATCCCTGTACTTCGTGAACTGCTGAAAAACATAAACTTCAGAAGACAACTTCCTCTATATAATAACTTCTATGAAAATCAAGTAAATGTTGTGAAGGTTTCAAATATTTTACCATTTTAGAGTTGTATTAAATTTTCAATTCTAAAGAACGCTGCTGCGCATTTACTCATTTAAAAAGAAATCCAAAGCAAATTCATAAGCATCTCTTTTAACTATGAATTAATAAAACAACCCACTATGCGAAAATAAATGTATAGTTCAAGTTGTCAGTTAGAAAAGTAAATAAATATAAATTTTTCCAACAGTGAAGTATCACTTGACGAGTCCCTGGACGGATAATATTTAATTTTGGTCGTAACAAAAATATCGGTACGAATACTAAATAAATACGTTCTTTACTTAATTAAATTAGATTTTTCGTCCAATGTGTATAATAAATACTTGTGCCTTCTGTGAAGTTGAACAACTTATGGGCGTCGTTAATATTCTCGGTGACTTTGTTTCGTATAAAAAGTTAAATTCGTTTTAACAGCGATATTAAATCATCTTTTTATTCATTCGCATAAAGGTTTGCGTCTGTATATCATTTATTAACTGCAAAGTGCCTCCTTTATGCATTTGTGCAACGCAGCATGTCGTCTTTCAACTTAAAACTTGCGAGATGCTACAAAAATTATGCCGAAAACCGCGACTGTTGACGGATTTTCCTTTGTACTTCTTGGATTTATTATGCGAATATTCACTAATTTGCCTGGTCAAGTCTCCTTGTAGTATGTGAACGCGAACGATATAAAGCAAAACAAAAACATATAATAAATAAAATTCTTTGCATCACACGCAAGATACGGATTAATGTGATTCAGTGCTTTGGGTTTACGTAAATGTTGTCAATAACTTAATAAAGACCATAAATGTTTTTCTACAACTGACAACACATTCTCCAAATCAAACTAAGTTATTTTTAAGAAAAATTAAGTTTCGTCGTCAGATTTTGAATTTCATCAAACACACCGTTGTTCCAGCAGAAGTCTTGCTGAAGTACCATGTAACCAATGAACATCGCAATGTATAGCCCAATTCTGCCAGAAAGCTAAAAGCTGCGGATGCTTTGGACTCAAAAAAAGTTCAAAAACGATTGTTAATGAATAAATACCCTTAGATTCATTTTAGGTAAATCACGGCATTCTAGGTTAGCGGCGGGACGGCCAAGGATCCTCACTTAGGTGAGAGGCGTGAACAAAGACGCATTACGCTGGGTCGGCATTGTAACGGTCACTCCGGTGATTTCAGTTTGGTACGTGCACCTCTCTTCAAAGAAGTTCAAGGTTTACCTTAATTGAGACCCTACGGGTTGTAAATTTGCCTAGGCGTTATAGTGGGTAGTTAGAGGCCGATGATATTTGCGGGTGAAAGTGTGCTCCAGGAAGAAGTGGCAGAAGTGCGGGCATTCGGGACTTGAGCCCTAAAGGTGACGTGCACTTTGTCCAGTCACGCCAACTATCAAAGGGTCGATCCAGGGAGTTCATACATTTGCACACCTGACACTGTTAAGGTACCGGTCATAAAACCAGACCGGCTACCGACCAATCTGGGCGGTACCTAATTGACCAGTACTGCGTACGGCGAGTAGCTCAATTGGTAGAGACAGTTTCGGCTGTTCCAAATACTAGTGATTTTATTGACTGGTAGTACGGGGACCAAGTTTAAGTATGCGGAGGAAGCAGCTCTCGCCTGGTCACGCCGTAGGACTTATAGTGTCAGCGGTAATCCTATGCTTGGGCACTAATCTACATAATCAGTAGACAATAAGGTAATCTCTCCATACCAGTAGGAACTTAGGGCTCGCAACCTGATGTTTGATTGGTAGCTTGTTCTCGTTGATCCGTTGTTAACTTGGGCATTCGTACTGATTGAGCGTAATTCAATCCGGCCCAAAGAGGGACGTGGTGGTGGCTTACGTTAGGTGCCGCCACGTTAAACTAAAGAGCTTGGCTGTAATAACCGCCTTACAGTGACTCTAGATTAGTGAATACGTTTTACCGTCAAAAAATTCGCTTGTTGTCAAAATGTTGCAAACTTGGTTTGGATATCTTCTTCTTATAGTGCGATACCCTATTCAGGACGTTGCCTACCTCTCTCCTATGTGTGTTTGGTGCGCGGCGATAGATAATTTGCACAGACAGACATAGGGGACATGCAGTTTAACAAGTTTCCAGAGAGGTTTTCCCGGGGAAAAATCCACCTCGCTGGTTTCCCGTTGCCTTGCGAGAGACAACGACCGGGCCGGGGATTGAACCCGGATTCGCTGCATTGGTAGTCCGTTAAATTAACATTTAAGGCACCTGTCTACGCTGCTCCAACAAAATTGATTGAAAACAATTTCAAATAAAAACTAATAAATTAAAGTCGTTGAATAACAGCTGTAGTAGACAGTTAGTGTACAACTGACAGATATGTACAATATTACACAATTTCTTAGGTGACCTATTTCACATTTTGTGAAAACAATAGATTGCTGCTGCTAGTTCAATATACTCCACTCGAACGATAAAGAATCACTGCTGGCATTTGTCGACGCTACCTCCTGCTGACGAATAAAGATGTCAAAGCCAGGTACCGAGGCTGCTACTTGAAATCCATCCTGAAACATTTCTTATTTATTTAGAGCTTGAACAGCATCTATTGATTTGCAACAGAAAGCAAGTCCGCTATGTAGGTTTTATGTACTGCGAGCTTTGCTGGATATTGTAAATTATAATCCGATTATCAATTATCACGCACTAATGGAACATTAGATATTCAGAAAATAGACATAAATATCGTGTTAATGGATGTTATGTCATAGGTTGGATATTACCCTGTACAATATTAATTAATTTATCATAAATGTAAATTATCATTTTACACGCATAATATAAATATATCTTCATAATAATTACAATTCGAACATCCAGATATAATATTTAAATTTGAAACAATAAATAATACAATAGTTTTAAAACATTTTTAAAATATTTTTAGAAAACAAGCAGGCAATGAAGACCTGTTAGCTGCTATTAAGTGTCTCCTTTCAAGTATTTGATTTCCATGAAGTGAGTGGACAGAACTGTGTTGGTATGTCCCACATGTAAATTAATGCTCACTCGTGAAGCTGTTGAAACAAAAGGTCGTTAGTGTAATTCTGCACAAGAGGAGTCATCTCTCAGTGAAGCTGAAACTTAATATCCTGGTCCGCGCGGCATTGTTGACGTGCAAATACATGGCACTGAGGTGATTAAAACTTTCAAATTAATGAAATTGGAATACGTATTTATTTATAACTTTGCCGGGTTTTCTACTTTGCGGTTTGTCTTTGCTTTACATTGTATGTGGATTTTTGAATAATTAGTCTTCTATACTGTCGTAGCTGAAACGTACTTATGTGACCTCATTGCTTTAAAAAATCATTCTTAATTGATGACCCATCAAAGAAAGAGCTGATGCTGGAGTAAGCGGTGAGACTAAGAGACAGAGATAAACAAATAGAAAAATAGTGAAAAACTTAGCGGATAGGCAGAAGCAGTTGAAGGAACTCAAGGAAGAGACGAAAAGAGGCCAAAAGGGAATGTAGACAGATGAAGAGAGACGGGATATCAGAAAAATGAAGTGGAGGCTAAAAGTGGGGGGAGGGCAGCTAAGACGAATCAAGCTACAGAAGGATCTATACAGGCGGAGAGGACAGAAGGAGAAACAAAAACGCCTAAAAGAGGAAAGAGAAAGGTCTTGACGCGTAGGAAGGAAATGCAAAAAACCAAATCTAGTAGATATACTGGATAATCGAAAACATGTGGGACACACTTTTAGGGTGAATTCAGAATCTGAAAACAATCACAAATATTTGCTCAAACATGGGTCCGGAAACGCTTCCTTACTGAGTTACAGCCTCGTAAAGATGGAACAGTTTAGTAACATTTTTGTAATAGTTGCATCAAAATTTTGAATTTTTATATCAGAGTAAATTATTCATTTAGCGTTGTATTAATACTAATTTTTGTTTGTGATTTCTCTCATATGGGGTAGTCTCGTAATATGCTCCTCTAAGGTTGTGCAAATCGCATTTTTAAGAAACACTCACACCTTCATGGTAACTTGGTTCTTCACAAAAAAATGATTTATCTCAAAAACTGTCAGTTTTAGCAACAAGAATACAATTTTTCTATATTTAGATAAGATTTTCCAATCAAAATTTTAAAATTCATCAGATAAGAGCAGATCATGCTGGTCGCACCGTTCCAAACAAATCTTATTTAGAGGACACACTGATTGGCCAAAAAGATCTCCAGATCTCACACTTTTAGATTTTTTGTAGGGTTATATGAAAAGTACGGTTTACCGAGACATGCAAGGCTAACTTAGAAGAACTCAAAATTCGGTTAAGACACGAAATTGAACTAATATCAGAAAAAGGATTACAAAACACCTTATAATAAAGTTCTGCATCGGCTGCATTGTTCAGCTGTTAAGGGATAGCAGTTTTGAACATTTACTACCTACTTTAAAATTTTCTATTGTTTTTTTTAATTTGTTGCCAGAGCACTTAACAGTGGAGAAAATAGTGATTAAGTAGCTACTAACAATAAATTTTGGTGTGTGTAACAATTTTAATTTATTCGTATAAATTTCCTACACGAAGTATGTAAAATTAATGTTACTAAAAGCAGAAATAAATGGAAATAGTAAACCGTGAAAACAATAAAAAAAAGCCGATGACATAACCAGTCCAATGTAGCAAAAACTGATAGACCTAAAATGTAGCCTGAATTTGACTAGACAACTTTTACTTACGGTTTTCTTTGATAAATTTAATATTTATGTCAGTAGCATCATTACTCCGTACTTTATGATTACCCTTCATGTTTTCTTTATTGACAGGTTTACTAGAATTTAAGATAAGATATGTAAGTTTCTTATTTTAAATAACGTCCTGTAAATATTTATTAAATTTTTTTAGAAGAACTGATTTTCCTCTACCCGTCTGTATAGGAATACCATGGTGTTAGGTTAGGTTAGATGACGTGAGAAATTATTTCCATCAAGTTGTTATGAAATCAAATAAGTAATAAAGGAAAAAAGTCGTTCTCATTGCAAGTGTTGTGACGTTGTTATAGTAACATAAAACTGTAACAAATGTTGCTTAAAACAATGAGTAACAACGTGCGTTTTCCAAAAAATTACTTAGTTGTTATGATTTTAACATTTGATAAATCAAACTGCCAAGGGAATAGAACGAGCACGTTATGCTAAAAAAATCATACTTAGTACGAATGTTGCCTTCAAAGACCCCTGACTTAACGCCTATAGATTGTGCTGCTATGGGGAAATGTAAAAATGTGCTATCCAGACTCATCTATCTATTTGTTTATCTGTATATATCTAAATCTCTAATTGTCTCACCATACGCCGACGAGGGGCTTTTACATCTCGAAACAATTTTATCAGTCGTGTTTTGCAAAAAATTGTGTTTATCAGCCATGTTTTATCTATATTTAATCCTTAACTGTCTTGCCATACGCCGATGAGGAGTTTTTACATCTTAAAAGAGTTTATCAGCCGTGTTTTGACAAAAAATTGTATTTATCGGACGTGTTTTAGTAATATATTGTTTGTTGCATAAATGCGGCATGTGGCAAGTTTATTTCAGAAGCTTCTGTAATAGAATATTTGTGTGTTGTATTGCAACATAATCTGCTGATAGGTCTCATAACGCAGACTTGAGGTATGCCAGCTGAACGACCGGCGCGGCGTTCACATAAGCTGATCGCAACGCAGCCACAGGTCCGCGCATTGACTTAG
Source organism: Ctenicera cuprea (assembly GCA_958336395.1). Lineage (NCBI taxonomy): Eukaryota > Metazoa > Arthropoda > Insecta > Coleoptera > Elateridae > Ctenicera > Ctenicera cuprea. The sequence goes on from OY284488.1 coordinate 51,176,552, forward strand.
TTTACCTTATTAATACATAGACGCATTAATTATTGCTGTCACTTACGTTTTTATACACACCTTATTAATTACCAGCAACTAACCCGAAATTGTTGCAAATGATGTTATTGTTCATAAATACATGCTGGAGGATCACGATATAATTAAGGGATTGCTTTCCCTGAAAAAGTTGCGTGTTTTTTTCCTTGCTAATCGATGTCTATGAAAAACGCCGAATTTTATTCTAGAATTTAATGCAAATGTCTAACAGGATTTTTTTTCTGTGTAATTATTAGGTACAAAAACATTTCGAAAATATCTGTTAGGATTTTTTTTTTTTTTTTAAAAAGAATCATGAAGCCGTGCGTGAGCACGACCCCATGATTCCTATCCCACCCCCTTACCCGGGCTCAGCGGACTTGCGTTCTTTCACCGGTCTATCATGCACCCCACCCCTGAAGACATGCAACCCAACATACACACCTACATACACCATCCATGGACCCGTCGGATTTAACTTGTTCAGAAAAATTACCGCCGAGCAGTGGATTCGAACCAGCTGCCATTGAGAGTCTAGTTTCAAAGCCTGGGACTTTAACCACTAGACCACCCGCCGGCCCATCTGTTAAGATACCTCCCTGGAAACAAGGAAAAGTTTAACTAATTTATTGTCCAGCTTTTCTTTTTAAAAATTCTTGCTGGACTTATTATAGGATTTGCTTCGGGTAATATTTTTCCTGCGGATTTTACGCGGCTATTTCTTTTGGGCTTTTTATCCGGTTTCTTTTCCAAGGCTGTTTTTACCGGATTTTTTTGGTTGTTTCCAGAAAATTTTCTTTCTAGGAGCTGTTCTCAATTTCAGGACTGCTCAGCGGATAAAACATGTGGAGTTACAAAAAAATGGGTGTAGCCCACGGGTTCTGCTAGTTTTATTTATAAACTATTGCAACAGAGTAGGGTTACAAATGTATAAGTGTAAACAGGTTTAATTATGTAAAATGGATTTAATATTTCATGTTTTTCAGTGCATTTCGCAAATTGTAGAAAAAACTGGAAAATGTTAAAAACTATTTATTTCTTCATTAACGAGCAAAACTAATAAGCTTTTAATTAGGTGCTTACACGTGTTCGAAGTTCTTATGCTTAGGCTTACTATCTGTGATGTTAAACTCAAGCATCTTTTATTCATATCTGATTAATTATCCAAGGCAAAGGAAATATGGATATGATATTTATAATAAATCAATAAATGTTCATAAATCGACACATTAAACCAGTAACGAACGCTTTGTAAAAAACGTTTCAATATTCCACACGTAACTTTTTTTTGCAGGCTCCACCCTCGTATCATTAAAAGACAAACCTACGGAGCTTTGCATTCTCCATAAATCATTTCGTTGCAGCTTTTGTTTTTTTAGCACACGTGTTTTTGTTGTTACTAATTATGCACGTTGAATGCTCTGTCACTTTAGTTTCCGTTTGCATAATTTTATGACCATTATATGACAAAATTATGACTAAAACTGCATCTTGTAAACTTTTTTCTCTGGTCATTTGTTCTCCTAACATTTCCAAAACTCCAAAATATACATTTGGACAGGAGGATTTATTTCAAGACTAGAGTCAATAGACCGATGCATCAGCTTCATAACTTAAGGCGAACATTTTCTAATTTATTTCCAGGTATAATGAGTTCTAATATTGTGTGATTTGCGTGGGGTCCGGCTAGTTACATCGTAAACATTGCTCAGAGCTACATTTCGGTTATTTTGAAACCTAATATCGTACTATTAGTCAGGATCTTGATTTGTGGACAGGCTTCAATTATATTCATCGGCTTGCTTTCATTTGGACTTATTGAACAATCCCGATGAAATGTTTTCAAAAATCTGTGAAAGTTTATACCCATACCGTAAAAATGTCAACAGAAACCGTTAATATGTAAAAAGATATTATTGCCTATAGATTGAATGTCACACATACCAAAATGTTATATACCAGAAATTACTTCCTAAGCTTTTGCAAGTAATTAACCACTTCAACGAAAGAAGATATTTCAGAATTCTTGATGTCTAACGCACAGATAAATTTTTAATTTCTCAAGCGAATTATGTTATTTAAATGTTGTCTGCTCAATACTTTATAAAAACTCAGGTGTAAATTCTTAGAAAATCACGATAATTGAGCAAATATGTTGTTATCCAAAAATGCTTTCATGAAGGAAAAATAACAGAAAAACCGCATTTACTTCAGAATGGTTTGAGTTAGAACGATGAAACTTTGCAAGCGTATTCAAACCTCCACTAGAGATAATTTGGCGCAATATGAAAAAAATTGAGACGAGAAAAGTGTTTTAGGATGGTGCAACCTTTACCGTTCCCAGAATTTGTTTGTCTTCAGAATAATTAAAATAACACTTACAACATTGGCAAGCACGTTTCGATTTTTTTTTATACTGCATGAAGTTATCTTTAGCATAGCTCTAAAAACTCTTACCAAGTTTGATTTTTCTAACATAAACCGTTGTGAAGTAATTGTGATTTTTCTGATTTTCTTCTGCTGTAACCCTGCAGGAAACCATTCTCCCGAGTGCTCACACCTTCGTTTTTTTAAGTATTTCAAATAATTTTATTTTACTGGTATTTAATATTATTATATTTATTATCATTTTGTTAATATCTAAAAAAATTTCTTACTGCTTGTACTTGTTAAAATTTAATTTATTTGTTGTTTCACTGTGTAGAATTAAAATTTAATATGTAAACGAAATCAAATTTAACCAAACAGAAAATAATTATTTTCCTCTTCTACACACACTGTCCTAATTTCTTAATTGGGTATTGAATTAGGCTTAGACAAATTACCAACCAAAAAGTGATATATGAATTTACTAACAGGTAATTACAAATCCGGGGCGTTGCTAAGCGTGGGGAAAGCGTTTGGCGTTCACTAAGTTTTCAGTAGCTCTGTAAATTGGTGGTCGTTAATTTTTAGATTTAAGCTTCTTTTATAATTGGATTTTATTCTGTTTTACACACAGTGTTTCTTAGAAGTGGCTACAGAATATGTTTTATTACTGCTATGCTTAGAAAAGTGTACTTGAAGCACATTTTTGAGATTATAATTTCTACTTTTTTTACTTTAGAACTAGTAAGGCTTAAATATTCTAAGAATAAAAAAATATATAAAATTATCTTATTATAAAAAGCTGCTTAGAATTGTTGCAAGCATGCCGATTTATAGACCGTATATTACTAAATATTAATTTGATACTTCCCGTATCCGCAAAAGTGGAATTTTTTCAAACTATAAGGTTGTGCAGTTCACCGACTATTAGATTTGGTTTCCGTACCGTAACTGTACGCTTAGTAGCAGCCACTAAACTGCACGAAAACAAGGTAAGCGCCGCGCCTGACGAATTTCCTTTCGTAAGTCGGACAAAAATTGCTGTAATAGCTTTATTTAAGGAGTTATCAAAAATATGCAAAGAATGAAAAATATATTTTTTAACTAGAGCTAATTGATAAACGTAGTTAAAATCACGTAACTGCCGGAAATCGCGTTGTTTTTATTAAAAAGTATCGTTTTTTTTTTTTCTTAATTTTTTTAAATAGTTGAAAATTCTTGATGATCCTAATAAAGTACTTAAAATAGTCTATCGAATTGATGCAAATTTGAAATGATCGGCTCACGTTTTTAAATTCCAGTCACTACGTTTGGGAAACGCTGCGGGTTATCAATTTGGGTGGTTGGAGGCCATCGATAGGTAAAAAGAGTGGCGTACCTGCTGGCATTAGGAACATGGTTTTTAGGAGTGAGGTTTTACTTTAACATGTCACCCCCATATTCAAAGTGATAGCCAGAGGCTCACATTCTCGACGTCGCGTCGCATCGTAAGATACCGGTCATTACAATTACACCGACTACCAACGTATCTGGGCGGTGCGTAGTTGACCGGTACTGCGACTGCGAGAGTGTCTATACTGGGAAGGTAGCTTTGGGTGTTGCAAAATGTCCAATTACGGACTTTCTTGACTGGTGCCACGGGAACTAAGTCTAAACCCAATGGCAAAATGCAGCCATTCCTCTTGGGCAAGGTGTAAAACCCGTGGTCGCAGTGGTTGGCATGCGCAGGTAAGGGGTCGTCTTGGTACGGTTCAACGAGTGAGCTGCGTTTCAGATCGGGAACTGATCAGCAGATTCAATAGAGATTTAGATAGTCTTCCCTCACTAGTGGAGATAGGACTAAGGTAACTGGTAGCTTGTTTTTGGTTTACCATGAGGAGGTTGCGCTGATTGAGCGCAATTCCGGCTAGAAGACGACCGTGATGGATTAAGGCTAACGCTAGCTGCCGCTACGTTAATCAAACGAAGAGGCTGTAATGGTCTCTTATATGCACTAAAGTGTAGTACCACCGATTTTATTCTACTAAAAAATATAAGAACGAATAAAGCGCCATAACAAAGACATACAAAATTGGACATATCTAAAGAAGAAGATATAAAGAGTACCTGGAAAGACTACTTTGAAGAATTATTGAAAAGTAAAGCATTAGTAAGGACGGAAAAGACAGCACAAAAAATATTAAATAGAACACGAGCGACAACAAGGAAGATAACAATAGAAGAATTAGAAAAAGCAATAACCACAGTTAAATTGGGATAATTGAGAAATACGACACAGAATTTGGTTAAATTTATAAAAAGAGATGGGAAGACACTACTGTTAAAGATGCTGAATGGTGCTTGGCGCAATGAAAAAATACCTTAAGATTTGGAACTCACTGCAATACTGCCTAAAACTGTTAGAATTACCAATGTCTTTCGATACTATGTATCCTAAGAAAAAATTATGAGAAGATTTTAGGGAGGAGGCTGAGAAACAGAAAGGCTATAACAGCAATTGATAGAACTGAAGCTTTTATCAAAAGTTCTTCAACATCGATATGTTTGTTGTATGTCCATTCAATTTTAGATCATTTAGTCTTATTGTAAATTACGAAATTTAAATTTGGAAACGACCATCTCATCCGAAACATTCCGTCTTGTTTAATGATGAACACAATGCTATAGTACAAACGAACCTCGCCCAACTGTAACAAAACCAGTAAGTGTGAGAAACAAGGAAACAATATAGGTAAAGCGCCACCAGTCTGTGTTCAAAGGTACTGCGAAATCCTTCCATCTGAAATCGTAGATCCGAACTTCCATACAGAATGTCTATCTTACAAAAACTGTCATGTTTCAAGACACAGTTAATAGGTATCATGTTTTGGAAAAATCTAACCCGACGGCTCAAAAACCTCACAAGGAGTGGGAGTGTTATGTTTGCGCAGGAAAGAGCTCAGTTCCAGTATTCAAGGTCTTGGGTGCTTGCAAATGTAAAATATTTAAAACAATTTACATAGTCATACATACGCTGTGGCTGTTTACGGCAGTTGCAGACAATCACATTCAATACCACTTCGACGATACTGGCATTACTCTTTTATAGTTCTAAGAAAATATACGCAAAAGACAAATTTTCAAGGAAACAATAATAAGAGTTTATAATACAATCTGAGTACCAACACTAACCCTTGAGTGCTATTTCCGGTCATAATCTATGGAACGATAAAAGATAATTTAAACAAGTGAGATGAAGTTTCTGAGGACTATCATTCATGAAAAATAAAGGAAGAGTAGGATACCTAATACAAAAACAAGAGAATGTTTGAAAGGGTTACCGTTAATAGTTGGAATAGAACATTTGATGGCAGAAGGCTGGGTAGTATGGGAAGCAATAATGGTTGGTGTCAGAAGAAGAAAGAAGCTAAAGAAGTGCTGAAATGAAAAAGCATAAAACACGAAGAGAAATAGAATTGTTTGAGGCAAAGAAGCTAGCACAGAATAGAAAAATCTGGAAGAAGTTGGTTAAAGCAGAACGGTGAGGAAGAAAACTTTGACACTGCCTACACATAAATATCAAATTTTATTGTCTTGTAAACGTTTAACGCATGGATAATACGCAATTTTTTACGCTTTATTCATTAATAGAGCTTCTACTGGTAACTAACTTATGTTTTTCTAGCTTATTGTTTAGCATTAAATTTTTATTGAAAGAGAAAAAGTTCATTGTAGAATACGTTTTGAATTCCGTTGATAACATTATCACGTATGTGCAAAATATTACATTTTTGCTGGTTGTATATTCACTTGCTTAATTTATATATAAAAACAGAAATATTCGTCCCCAAATGTAAATTTTTCCATTTGGCACCACTATTTAAATACATGCTATGTATGCGAATGTACTTTATGTGAAATTATACACGATAAAAGTTATTTGCAGCAGCATACATGTTCACATATACACTGCAATAAAATACCCACATTAATATCTCTCTATGTGTAAATAATGCGTCTCGCTGGAGTGTATTTACCTATACCAACCATATAGTTGTAAAATGGATGCAGTTATATGTCGCACGGTGAACATTTCAAATTACATTGTGTACTTTAATGTATTTATTTAAGAGCACTTTCTGTGATTAAGAGTTTTAAGCGCATTGTTAATTTTATTATATATATATATTCCATTTTCGCAGTTGATAAGGCAATGATTATTTTAAAAGAGCTCTCGTCAGGGCACTTCTTAGCTTTGCAGTCCTTACACTAGATACGCCACTGAACTCCTTTTTCGCGTTTTCTTTTTTCTGAAAAATTTTGTTTTAGTAAGCTGTGGATTTTGTTCGTTTTCCGTCTTTTATACTTCTGAATAATTAAATAATTTTAATCTAGTTTCGAGGTGAGAATTTATTTTCTTGAAAACATTCTTTTAAAGAAATAAAGAAAAAAATAATGAGAAAATATTTAAATTGGTCACGGTAATAAATGAGTTCCGTGTTAATCACGCAAATGAATTTTTTATAATATCGTGCTGCTTTTCCATTTTTCTTTTAAAAGTCTATATGTGTCTAGCGCCACAAAGGGTAATGTTTACGTGGCTGATATAAAAGAAGCTCTTTACGAAAGCAGACTTCGTACATTTAGAAACTACAACATATTAACACTGCAATAACAATCAAACTATCGAGCACGAGCTCATTTACAATGTCATATTCCTGTCATCGTGGCAATAAATAAGTGATTTCGGTATGCAGCATCCGTTCTGGAATAAGAAGGTGTTAAATTCTTTTAGTTTTTACACCGCATTCTATTTAAACCAGCCCGACAAATGCTTTAGATTTTCAAGGCATTTTAATGTAGTTAACTTGTAGGCAAGAAATTCCAATTTCTATCAACTGCGGATACTAATAAATTGAAAATAATTGCTAATTTGCTCAGAAGTTTCAGTATCGAGAGTAACGATGAAAGCGCCTAAGTGGTTTTAGAGAATTTTCATTGCCTTATTTAATTGAATCACCGAGAGATTGCATTTTGAAAAATACTTCAAGTGGAAAAATATTCATCGTTATACTGCTGCTTTACATACTTTCTTTTGAATATCCAGAAAGTTTCGAGTGTTTGTCATTTAACGACGTTCTTATTATTGGAGTGGAACTGCCTCAACAAGACATTTAACGTAATTTTGATTAAGTAACTTTGCTTTTAAAATCGTAAAACTTTTGTCAATTGTTGTTAATTAATTTGGCGTATAAATATGATACAATTTGTATCACAAAAAGGTTTTGTTTGCTGCAATTAGGACATTACATAGGAAATAAACCCCGTTTATATAGAGTCCCACGCGTAACCAATAGAATTTTATTTTTCAAGTTAATAAAACGAGTCATAAAACGTTGTCCTTGTGTGGTCAAGTAAATTAAAACTTTTATCAATTTACTAGCAATCGTGTTTATCTCGAGATCAATTAAGATGCGGCAAAGTCAATCTTAGCTTAATAGGATGAGCCAAACTTGGTTAATTTATTCGAATATTTGACCAAAACGTTTACCGACTTGTCCCCGCCAACCTTGATTTACTTGTTTGTTTTATGCTAATTTCAGTTTGCATGTTAAATGTTAAATGTAAGTTCTTCACATAAAATATACTCCGCTGTTAAGGTGTTCGTTCTTAATATTTGGCGCTTTAAAATATTGCGTGTTCGGCCGTGTTCTACAATATTTTTAGCAGTAATATTATTTATTGTCGGTGTCGTTTCTTTTTGGAACGTTTCTGTAAGGAAATTAAATATAGCAAGTGGCAGGAAACCAGCGCAGAACGACAGCGCGTGGTATCATTCTAATGTCTAATTAGTCAGAAATTATAGTAATAAACGTTGCATGTCTGTCTGAACACGCTAATAGTTCACTGATATCAATTACTAAGTCAGGAACGTCGTGTGTTTAACTTAAAACTCAACTAGAAATGTGGTGGTTTAAGAATAAAAATTACAGTCGCTGCTATGATGCGTGTTTGTACTTGGAAAGTCGGCTTCAATCCAACCTTACTTCCTTGCGTGCTTAAAATTAATGGTTTTAAATATTATTATTACCATTAACATCTACCATATTAAATCTATGTAGCGATTAACTCCGTGTTAAGACCACAATCCAACACGATATACTCTAAAGCCAGTTGGATCTTCTTTAATGAAAATTTATAATAGAAAACATAAGAATTAAGACCCAAATAATCCTCAGAAACGATGCCAACTAAAAAAAATAAACATTTATACCAACATTTAAAGTACAAGTCAACGTGGTTAAAGTCAAAGAAAGCATTTAAAGAACAAGGAGATTTCTCGGGACATTTGTTAAGTCACTGACAGCCAAATGTTCTTGTAGTTGTAACATGCGCAGCTTCACCTTTAACAGATTATATATTATAATTCTTTAACTATAAATCTGAAACGGCTCCGAGAAGTTAAACCACACCGAAATCTCATTTACGAATTTTATTTCGGCACTTTCGGTGTTGAGTTGTGAAAATTGGTGGAATTTACCTTTTCAGCCCCAGACACGTTCAAATGTTCTGCAAGAAGTACAAAGAACACGTAAATCAACTACGTATTACGCAAATAGAATATGAATTTGAAAATACAGAAAGCACGAAGTAATAATACACTTCTTTGACATGCATTAGAGTACATCTTTTGCTTACAAAGTAGTAATTTTGATGCGAAAAATACGAGGGGTCTCTTGACAAAAGTATAGAATAAATTTGTGCTACTCAATTTTTATTTTCTGCGAAAAGCTTCATCTTTAAATTTTGAAAGGATAATTAAACTGACAGTAACTATACGTTACATCACAAGGGAAATTACACTAATGCTTTAGGAGGATCATAGAATTTTTCTGTCATAAAAGTTTTTTAAGATTCAGAACAAAACATTTACTTTGTTTTACACATATTTATTAAAATAACAATCGACATGGACGCCAATGACAATAAACTAGACACGTGTCGAGATAGTATTGAAGCGGTGTATTCGTACATAGTTCGAACGAATGTTTGGTTATAGTTTAATTATATTATTACGCTTTTATATCAATTTAAATAAACATGTCTAGTATGAAAATAAACAAAGTACTTCGCCTAAACTGTCCTATACATTAGATATTGTTACTTATCCATATCTTATATTTAAAAGTACCTTATTATTAATGTTACGGCCCAACATTGACTACAAAGAGAAAATACAGAGAGAAAAACAACGGAAAGACAAATTCGTCCGCCAAAAATGGGTGAAAATTAACCTTTCCAAATATTGCCGTATTTAAAAATGAAGTTGGAAACTTTATTCTACTATCACTCGTGAGCAATTTAGCTTAAACAGGAATTTTTATTCTACGCCACAAAAAAGTTAGCGGACTGGGACACGAACTAAATTATAGCTGATTCATAGCTCTAAACGTCTACTAATTGAAAAGAAAATTTGGCCAGTTTTTTAGCAATATGCTTTTGAAAAAGTCAAAATTTTGATATTTTCTTCACTTCACAGTTTTGGTGGGTCTAAAAGATCTAGTAACTTTTACCATTGTGTACTTTTAAAGCATTTCTAATATCCAATTTCATCCCGATCTCATAACTAGTTTTTGAGTTAATATGCGATAAAATGAAAATTTTCAAAAAATTGCAGCGGCCCCTTATTTTCAAGCCAGAAACTTCGAAGAAAAAGCGTTAGATTTGCCCGGAGATTTTCCATCAGCTTTTTTTTTGACTTAAATAATTCAATTTCTTATAAAAAATCAAAAAAACATGTCTAACTTCCCTTTCTGGTGTCTGAATTTTTTAAAAGCTTATTTTTTCAATGAGTTTTTGATATACTTCCGTAGAAAAGCGCATAAAAATCGGACCATCTCTTCGGGAGTTATGATGCACCACACACATGCCCACCCACAGAGAGACATTTTTTAAAAACTCCTTTATGGGGTTTCGTGATGTCCAAAACATGTTTTTTCGTTAAAATCTCGATTTCGAAAATTTTCATGAGTTCAATACTTTCTTATACTGAAAGTATAAGTATTAAGTATAAAGAATACGTACGTTGTTACAAATACAAACACCCACATAAATAATATTATTCTAAACACTTAGTAGAACACGATCATTTAATGACATCTAATAACACTATAAATTGTTTACACTTTTGTGATGATAAACGTAAGTTGGATATACTGAAGGCATTTGAAATTCACAAGCATTTAAACATTGTACCGTTAATGAACAGGCAAATTGATCTCTTAAATTCACCTCTATTGGACATTTTAGAATAAGAAATCAAGTCATCTGCAGACGATCACCGAGATCAAGTCACCAACAACACTAACTGTTTACTTTTTAGTATAACCTTTGATACTGGCATGTACATACATGCCGAAATACGTATAAGGTTAAAATAAACAAATATTGTTGAAATAAAAAGTATTTCATTTATACTAATAATTGTTTAATTAATGCAATTCATTATTTTTTACAATCGTTTGTATTTTAATAATTTTGGAGTTCTGATATAAGAAGGAAAAACACGAAAACAAAAAGTACGTGGGAAATAGACAAACTGCATAAATCTGCAACACAATAAAGTTTATTATTATAAATAAGTTTTGTTGATTGAAACATTAGTTTATTAATAACGTATTTGATTCATCGATAATCGATTCTACTATGAATCAATTGTTGGAATATTTCATCGATTATTATAATAATATGTTATTCGAATAATCGTATTTATACGATTCATCAAATATTTGATCAATGAATGGTTTGCTTGATCGCTTATTTGATTAATCAATTATTTCATTGATCGGTTAATATATGTTGGATTAATCGAACTAATTGCTTAATGGATACAACTGAATGTTTTCTTTTACAATTCTTTGTCTGATATGCAGTTTGATAACTGCACCGCCCTAACTTAAGAAAAAAAGGAGACAGATTAACATAAAGCGACAACGCCCGAAATAGAAAACTAGATGAATCTGCCACACAATAGGAAGTCGGGGGCGGTTTACTGTTTTAAATACTGTTGCACCTAAAAAAAAGTTCTATGGTTAGTTTACTCTGTCAACCCTCTGTTTTGAACTCCCACCATCAGATTTTTGTTCTTATTTTGTTAAAAATTGCGACGTTACATTTTTATCAATTATTTGAACAGAAAAAAATTTCACAAAATCATAAACTTGTGTGATTTCGTTATTTCAATAAATAAGCATTGTTTGAGATTATAAAATTTTTAAGACAAATACAATGTTGATTCACTAATTAATAGGAAGGGGTGATTAATTTATGAACATTGTAGAAAAAAGTAAAAATTTAATAAATTTAATTAGAGAATGAGAGAAAGAGGTGGCGGGCACCAAAGATATCGTGGCGTATGCGGGAATGGTCTTGTGACGTTGGCGTATGAACGTGTACAAATTTTATTTAAAATAAAAAAAACTGTTAAAATTCAAGACAACTTAAACACATTAAGTCGCTTGTTTAGAAAACGCCTTATAATTTTCATTAGTCTCAACAAAAAAGATTTTAGTTTGTTTTAATATTTGAGGCATAAAAGCTATGCTAGTCTGTCTAGCAGTCTGCCATATGAAAGTATTAAAAGCAACGCTTTTAAAAACGAAAAAAGTAACATTAACAACAACAAAATTAGTAAGTATAGGCACTCTCAGGTAATAAAAGCAAGGAAGGTTTATTTCAAAATTTAACCCAGCATTCCACTTAGCGTCAAAGAGGGCTTCGCTCCCCGATGTCTTTACATTAAAATTCATAGAGCAAAATTTATGACTACCGTTACAAGCTCCTGATGAGTTGAAGGATATATTATATCAAAATCCACCCTAGGATTTTTTTTACCTCGAATGACTTATACGACTAATACATTCCGTGATTTATGGCACCAATATTTTTATAGGGTTAATATAATTGCTGATCAATACGCCATAAGTCAAAACGAACATTCACTGAAGAGAATCCGATCTCTCGGCAATATTTTTGACGATATTGAATTGGAACATTATTAATTGCATAAAACAGACGACCTTTCTTACCCAGAAACTTTTTACTTTTCTTTAAATGGGATACCGTAAATTATGATCCTCGGAACTGCGATTTTAAATTAAAAGGAGTTGAAAATCAATTTGTCTTTTTGTATTTTATATCATCAAAGAGAAATGGTTTTTCAATCCTGCCCTTAAAATAACTTCTAGAATTTACACTGGATTTTCAACATCGCCTAGTAAATATTTAGTAACCTCCGGTAATATCAGGAATTCCGTTAAGGCATTCTGTGGTTTTTCGGTGCTTATGTAGTACATCAAAATCGTGTCCTGTCTTACTTAATAAGATCCTCACGTGTTCCGGTAATACTGCGAACCTGAAGCTGCACCCCGAATGCAAAGCAAAGAGCTCCAAAGTCTTTGTAGTTCTGGATGTACTTTAGCGAAATACATACATTTCAATGTATGCACATCAAATGCATACATGTTACATTTACATGGACGGTGCATTATAATTATATGCACAAATGCACTGTAGAACTATAATTTTCATACACGTAGTTTTAAAATTGAAATTTAATATTATAATTTAAGTAATAGTTACTTGCTTGTTTTAACAGAGTTAATTGTTGAAAAAATTTGAATAAAAGTTAGCACTGGACAGAAAAATAGGAAAGGGATATAAATTAAAGTTTGAATACGAGAAAAATTAAGGTTTACAGAATAATGGAGAAACAAACGTTAGTTTATTAAAAAAATAGAAAATAAAAGCAAAGAAAGGTAAGAATTGATTGGAAGCAAATAGTAAATGTTAAAAAATATTTCCAGTAAAGGTATCAGAAAGGAAGGTGAAGATAAAGAAGATATTGTTCGTTATAATTATTAGCAAAAAATTTATAGCAGCAAGAGCAACCAGTACCACCACCATTACAATTTTACTGTGTAGCTGAAACAATACTGACCTTTTTTGGTAATACAAGTTTGGCAAACAAGAACAGAATTTCTGCGTGTTTGTCAGAAATCATCAATTTTATGTCCATGACCAGCTTTACGCGCATTCTACGATGTCCAAATAAAATTATTTGACATAATTTCAAGTACTTTGTCCCCTCTGCTAAATAAACAATTATGGAGGTTTGTTTGTATTACGGTTTTTTTTTTCACGGGTGTGGTCAGAGCCCACTGCACTGCGGCCATGGTAGGCCTATTGTGCCCCCTGTAATAGTTAATCACCCTCAAGTAGTCCTGTATCTTTCACAAAGTCCAGGACGTCCTTGAGGGGGATTGCTTGGAGTTCGTCTGCGTCCACAAAGGGAACTCCGAACTTCCTATGCATTTTTGCTGCCAGTGCTTCGCATTGGCAGATTATATGTAATGGGGTTTCCTCCTCCATATCACACACTCTCAACGTAGGGTCGTTAATTAGCCCCATCGTGGTGAGGTGTTTCATCATCTTACAGTGTCCCGTAAGAAGACTTATTAGTCTCTTTAGGTTGCTCCTGTCAAGCTTCAGGATTTGTTTAGTAGTCTTCCTGGACGGGTCTTGAATAAACAGTTTTGACTGTCTCAGTCCAGGCATCGCATTCCAATGCTTGCGGTGTGCTTCTCTGAGGAGGTCCTTTATATAGCCCTTTGCCCTTGTATTATTACGGGTTGCTATGCTACGGCGACTTATTTTTTATTTTAAATTCGCCCAGTCTGTAAATGTTGGTTTATGTTTCTAAGCAACGGCAGCTGCTCTGTTTATGAACAATTGTGTATTTATTTACATGGCTACGTAACGGCAAATACACCGCTTATTTAGACAGAAAGTTTTGGTCTATTCTTCAGGGTCGATAAGAACGGTCTACAGAACAAGACTTTAAAAATTTTACTTTTGTAGGACTGGTCAAAAGAACAAAACGTTCGAGAATTTTGCTGCGGAATCGATAAAACCGGTCTAAAGCAACCCCGCAGCTCCTTCTAGAGCTACAACCTGCCTTCGGCTCCCACGAACAAACCAGCTAGAAATTCATCTTCAATGATATTTACAGATACTCGTTTTCGACTATCTGCTCTCAAATTAAATTTGGAATCATCCGTGATCATAAGTTCTTCCGTTCAGTCATTGAACAATTTCTGTAGCAATTCAGTGCTGTTGCAGCAATTCTGAGCCCTGTGCTGATGGTCAACAAAACACTTTTCATTTACCCGTTTCCTAACTGTTCTTTTTGATACATTAACACATGATGGAGTTCGTTTCTGCTTTGCACAGCTCAACCGTAGAATTGTAGGTGAAATTCCTAGCTGGTTGGAGAACGTTGACTTCTGCCGTTTTCGATTAATGCTACAAACGTTGCCTGTAGTCACAGCTATAATGAACCATAAGAATTGAAATTTGCAAAACGCAAATCCCTTTAATGTAATTAACTTGAACGTAAAGTTTTGAATGAAAAAAGTACAAAGCACACTTTTTGGTCCTGTAGCAACCCAAAACAGTGTTTTTTGTAATATGTTTGTCTAACCAACTTTGGCGTTTTCTTTACCTAAAATTAAGTTTTTGAGCGAAAATCAATGTGTTTTTTGGTAGAGGTAAATAATGTGCGGCTTCTACGTATTTGTCTTTACAGACAGCTTTGTTTCCAGGGCTGAGAGATTTTTTTAACCAATTCTAGTATTCTCATAGGCGTTTCTAATCAAGTACTTAACTCAAGTAGAGTGCCACACCACGGCACGTCAGTGTATAGCCTGTTTCCGGTCGAGCAATTAGGGCAGCGTGCTGTGTGGTCATGGTACTCCATAGTTCTCTCTTGGTAGCTTTTATGGGAAAGTGTAGAGTTGGATGGTTCTGTGGCGATGCTTCAAATGAATAGTGGAAAAATCGCGTTGTCTAAATCAGATTGGTTGTTTGCCTAACCTTTTCTACAATGACAACTATGTTTTGAGCAAATTAAGCGAATGCTGGTCTTGCATTATTGAAGTTATGATTTTCGAAACTTTTTTTTCAATATTGCACACCTTATCAGTTTAACTTTGCCAAAACCTAACTTTCTAAAATGTCTTCTATAACGACCAGTTAAATTTAGTTTATTATTAAAAAAAAATAACTACCAGACGGTATAAGTAGTTCAAACAAAATATCAATTATTCTATATAGTAAATCTGTATGAATGAGGCCTCCGCTACTAGAAGCCATCGCGTCCATTATATAAAGCACAGATTCGTTTGTACATTGGACCACATCACTTTTAATGCATATAAGCAAATTCATGTTCACGGTAGATGTTTGCGTTATTAAAAGCTCATCTCTCGCACGTGCAAACAAGACGGCACGGCGAGCCTACGGGATCGAGATTACAACTTCTGTTGTCTTTCATTAATTTTTTCAGTCTATAAGACTGATATTTAAAATAATAGAAACAACAATATTTAAATAATATTAAAGTAACATGGACAACAGCGTAAGTAGTAAAGTTATACATTTACCGTAAAAAGCAAATACTTACATAAATATTAGGAAGTATAAAGATCTGAATAATGTACGTGCGGCTTGTTTATGCATTTTATCAGTGGCGTCAATTTTCGTTTGCCTATAGGCGCCACTTTGCTTTTGCTTAAGAACGCCAATTTCGCGTTACACAGTTAATGTCCCTGAAAAAGTTCTAGAGTCAATTCACTGGAAATATCATTGTTGACAGAAGGCTCGCCGACAAAAGTCATCTAAAAAAGCTCCGGTTAAAACATCCCCAGGAAAAAAGATTCGCCGGAAAAACCAACCCCGCTAAAATAATTTCCCGGAACAAATAACCATAAAAAACACATTCCCCAAAGCATGTGTATTTGCTTGCTGATGGATTACTGTATAAGTAAAGGAGCTTTCCTTGAAAAACGTGCGTGTTTTTTTCTTGATGATCGATTTTTATGAATAAGAGCAAATTTCATTTTGGAATTATATGCAAATGTCTAACAACATTTCTTTAGTGCGTATTTATTAGTTCCAAAAACATTTCGAAGATTTTCGTTAAAGCACTGCCGGTTCCGGTGTGTATGTAACACGCACGTAGGGCGACGCGGCACTTGACTTCAAAAGCTGGCGTATTTTAAAAAAGTCTTCAAAAGAAGCGTAGGGCGTAGCCCGCGGGCTTTTCTAGTAATATATTAAAATATCATTTCGTCTTTAGTTAATCTGGAATGCAATAAAACACGAATACCGTGCATCATATATGTGAAGTGTTTACTAGCGTCTCTGCAAATACAATATGTCGCGCTTATTTTAGCATTAACAACAGTAGAACGTAATCACTCAGGATATTAGCATTAAACCCTAAGCCCCGTGAATACGTTCCGATTTAATATGTAACTCATCGGATATGCATTGTGTACGGAAAGCGCATCGTGCACAGGCACAGAGGTTTAAGCACGTCCCGATGCACATTTAATTTTAATTTTAAAAACCGATTTAACCGCAAGAATAACCACTAAATGTGCAATTTCCCATTTTAGTTTCACATCCGTTACAAAACTGTTGCTGACTAACAAGTTATTAAAATTCAAATGTAGTTGAAGGATGAACCACGTAAATTTCACCAACAATTATAATAAAACTAAACAGATTTTGATGGAATCAAATTAATATTAAAGTAATATATTTCAGCATTTTCCTTTATAAAATGCGTTTAAGATTTGCTTGATGTGCTTAAGACAACAGAGTTGCGAGATTAAAATTCTTTAATTACTTGTAGCTAAAGGCTTTATGTTCGCTGTTTCTAAAAAGCATACTTTAATGAACAGCCTGAGAGTACTGAAGTGGAATTGGAGTACAAAGAAACAATTAACAAAGAAGTAATATCCAACCAAGAAAACCGCAACTTTTAGAACTTGTACAATACGCGGGGTTTTATGTCGAAAGTTTAATAAAGATTTTTCTGCTTCTTATACTATTTCGCTTTACATCTGCAATTGAACTTTCGACGTTAAACTTCGTATAAATGCAATTATCTTGTTAAAATTTAACTTGAACAAAAACTTCCGTTCAGAACAACGGCGATATTAAGATTATTGCCTTAAGAGGAAAAATTTAAATTGGAAATTCTGAAACTATTCGTAATCAAAAGAATTTCTAAGTTCATAACAACTTCAATATTACTTTAAAACGCTTCTTTTTCTCTTAGAAACGTAAAAAGTTAACGATAATATTGTCATTTAATTTTTGAAGAGGAACCTTATTTCTTGTCTTCAAATAAAAAGAAACCAAAGACAAAGTAAAACCTTTCATTTTCCACTTACAATTCTTTCCTCCATCGAAAAGAAATAAACTCGGATATTGACGAAATTGAAATCAATTTTCCGCAATCCCTGGCCAGCGAGACAAGCAAATCCAGTTCAACGAATACGTCGCTAATGCAACAGAACTACACGACCTCTTGTATCTCGTTCAAAATTCGAGCTTTTTCCCCCTGAAAGGTGCGATCTTTTAGTTCTTTTACACTTGCTCGAAACAATTCCCATATTTTTGTCACGCTAAACTTCGCATTTGAATATCAAGAGAGTTGATCATCTCTTGTTCCGACCTTCTGCTTTAGAATCAGTGAACCATTCACTATGTAATTCGCAATCGTATTCAGAAGGTTCGCGCAAACAAGAAAGAAAAGCTCGTGTGAAAACAAAATGGAAATCGTGTTTATTTTCTCTAAAATTGTCGAGTCGGTTCACTTGAACTCCCCGAGGGTTTTATAGATTTTATTGTGACTTTTAACGATGGTCCTTGAATACACAAAATTTTCCAATGCGTCAATGAATGGATCTTTTCAATTTTCTTCGATTTAACTTAGGATTTTTCAGGCTTAATTCAAAAAAAAAATTTGCTTCGTATAAATCAGTAAAATTAACCGATTTCTACAATTATAGTTCGTCTCATTCAAGAGTTTTAATGGAAAAACAATTCGACGTCGTCCGGAAGCAGTAAATTATAACGGAAACCAAAGATAAAGCTGAGCGAAGTCCTTTTCCTTGTAATCCTTGAGTTTTTACGAAAGAAATATATCGAGACGGGGAGCAGGGATGGATAAAGTTGAAACAAATTGGAAATGACAGTAAGCTTTTTATTTCCTTCTGCGATTTTTTATGGAGAGCCGATTGAAAAATAATTTTCAATAAAACCGTCAAGAACAAATGGTCGATCTTAAAAATATTACTTCCGGATTCTATAAACTCAATCTCGACAGACGTCGAGTACAATCGCTAGCAAAAACTGTTAAAGCTCAAGAGAGAAATTCAGAACGAGACACAAGAAATCAAATGTAGCATGAGAGAATTTATTAGAACCCAGAGACTTAGCACTTGTTAATTCCGAATTTGAGTTAAATTTATTTCGACAAACTTTCCCTTTGTCCTTTCGTGGCTTGTTTGCGTAATTTAAACGTAAAAATTGTTACAAAACTTAATTAACATGATAATTAATTTTCCTTTGAAGATATTCTGGCTCTAGGTCGGAGCTAAAAATACGTATCGTAATCGGGTAATTGAGAATGCTGTAAGCAAAATTATTTCAAACTCGCTTTCTCGTTAACGTTGCCGACCTTTGAAATTTGCTCTGGTGATTTAAAAGGAGACCAACAAAACCTCGTCCCGCAAATTTTATAAAATTACTGGAAACTCGCTATAGTTATTTGAATGCAAATTAAGTCCCGAGGCAATTATTCACTGGATTTAACGCTCATACTCTTTCTAGAGGATTATGGAAGCAGTTTATAAAGGTTTACAACGCAGGTGATGAATTCTCCTGCTATTCTCTTATTTTCCAAATATTCGGCCGTTCAATAAAGTTGCAACCGGCGCCCGCATTGCCATGCCGCGTTTTGTATTTCTTAATGCAGATTTCGTCTTAAGTTTCGAATTAACTAAAGCCTTTAACGCGGTTTTGTGTTAATTGAGCGAGAAGTTGGTAAGACCGGCGTGACCGAGTTGAAGTTGGAGACATCCGCAATTCCGCAGTCAGTGGCTCAATTTGCATCAAGTACTAGACGATAGACTTGTGCACTTCAGAACTACTTTAGAAATGCACATGCGACCGAAATTCACTTTCAGAAAACGTACATTCTCCCATTCCCGTGTTTTACGGAATGCAATTGCTGAAATTAAGTTTTCTATGCGCAATTCTCTATAGGTAAATAATGTAAATAAAATTAGCTCTAGCATTGTTATTCCACAGTTGGCTTCCTAAACCTAAATGAGAAGAATGGCGGAATCACAATTTTACCGAAAATTCTGCTTAAAATTATTTGCATAATTATTATTAAATAATATTTTTTCTTGAATTTTATGTACTCTTTACTATATTGTCGTTCCATACCTTAAGTTAGATATATAAATTTAAAAAAATAATATAGGATCTCCTTTTTTATTTTCTGTGGAATAACACATTTTATTGCAAAACTAACACTTTCATTCAGGTTAATGCATTTATTTGATAGAAAAATTAAATTTTATTAACATTTAATAACAAGCAATTAATACAAGAACAATTATTTCAAATAATAAAAGAGCTCGGACTGAAGCTTCAGAAAGTTGTAATCCGCGCAGAGACCAGGCTTGGAGCACGCATGTCCTTTGGCGCGGAGCTTCGTCGACACCGGGTGTAGCCGCTACTTACCTCTTGAAGGATCTCGCGGTGCTGGGGAACTTTGTACACACTTGATGTAGCCGCTGCTTCGATCTTTAATTGGCTCCTGGGGTTGTTTCGCTTTAGACCGTTCGTTTGTTACTTTGATCCGGAGCAGGTGGAGCTCTTCGTGGATCTGCAGGATTGTTTCGCTCAATTGTTTTGAACTCTCTTGTTTTTGTAATGTATTATAAAATTATTTTCAGTACCAGACCAAACCAAACACCTAAATTTAAGTTTGAATGTTTTTTTATTTTGAGATTTTTCAAAAATTTTAATAACTCAAAAATAATTAGTCGAATCGAAAAACCGTAGAGGAACTTTTTATTCAATTTTTATGATAGATCACCGCCCCACAGTCCTTGTCCGCAAGTTTCGAAACACCCTGTATATTAAAAATTTTCAAAAATTTTGATAATATCAAGGAAGGGCCCGTGGTTGTTGCTCCACAGCTTTTTTTATACGAACCTATAACAATACCGAAGAAAGGTACTTCTATTGAAAGTAGCTAAATAAAAAGGTCTTCGAGTCGACATATAAGTTCGGGTGTCTCCTTAGGATTACAAATAGTTTGTTCAACCTTCAAGGGTACACATTAAAGCATTAAAAATAATTTTGCTAAAACTTTCTTACGAAAGACTGAACAATAGTCCAGACTGTTCGGTAAGAAAGCGCTTCTGGGATCATATTCGCAGAAACCTTTTTTGTTGCTTTTAAGTATAGTATTGACCCTCAAAGTTTGTAGAAACTATTTTATTAGAAAACAAACGTCATAAGGTTTGGACATGGAAAACAAAACTCATGTGTAATAGTTATTTATTATATCAGTGGGATAAAGGCATTATTAACATACGAATGCAGCGAGTTGCCCGACGAGGGCGTTAGCCCGAGTCGGAGTAAGAGCATGAGTATGTTAATGGCCTTTATCACATGTATATAATACAATTTTTTACCTACGTCTGCTCAAAATTGAATAAATTACATAATTTTCAAAATTGTAAAAATTATATAATTTTAACAGACCATCTTTTTTATTTACCATCAGAGTAGCATGGTATTTTATTTAAAAACAGAGTAGCATTGTATCTACATAATTTATTATCGTCATAGCAACCAAATATTTTCTGTCAATAATTTAGTTGTTTTTAATTTTTCCTTAATTTGTGGTGAAAATTGTATTTTTCCTTGATTTGTGTTGAAAATTGTGAGAAAACCGGTCAATATAATTATGAGTGATTGTGACAGTATTCCGTCGGCTATAGAAGAAGCTGCAACGATGGTAGTTTCTTCATTGTTACCAGAAAAATGAAGTATGAACAAGCTTATGGACGAAGAAAATCAAAAATGTAGCTAGCGAGAAGGTGCTGTTGGTCTATTTCCAGAATTTGTAGCTACGGTAGAAATTTGAAAGGCTGCACAACTTCGACAGAATTGTCTTCGTCTGGAATAAGCTTCTCAAAATGCAAAAATAATTGTTCTCAATTTCTATTAATACAGAAAAAATAAAACTTTTAGTCAAAAACTGTCATATGCCACTGAGTGGGATAAGTGACCCTTATCCCATTGAGTTGGATAATAAACATCATTATGCAACTTAAATGAATGATATGATAGGTTCTTATCCTAGGGGACGTAGATAAACTATAATTTATAAGTTGCAAACTGTCATCGACTTAATTATATTTTTTCCGACAAGAGTTTTGTTTTCCATGACCAACTTGTATGACTTTTTGTTTGCACATCTATAATAGGAAACGCTTGGTATTTTATAGCAACACAATTAAATTATCTCCAAAACACTCGAATATAGCAACATTCAACAAGGGTACCGTTTTTCTGTATTTTTGTATGGGAAAGAGAATTCTTGACACAAAACGTTAGAAAAGGAACAAAGGAAGGGTCTATTCCTATATTTATACAAAAATAAGTAAAAACATCGAGTAAATGGGAAGTATACCAACATAATGAAATTTCAAAACTGTTATGCGTCCACTACAAAGTTATCGACAAAAAAAGGCCATTGAAAAGTTTGTTCTTCTGGAGGCTGTAACTCCGTAAAGAAGCGTTTTTGTACTCGTGTCTCTATACACGTTTTTACTTATTTTGTTATAAACAGCCTACCCTGGAAGTACTCTTTATGTACTGCATCTTAAAACAAAGCGAACAATCTTACTCTGCTGTTAAATAACTTTTATCTTATGATTTTATAATTTTTGGTTTATTGAATTTCCAAATTTTAGAGATTCGTATGAGTCAGACAAGAATTAGAAAAGATCGAGAAAAATGCTAAATTTTAATATTAAGACTAAATAAAATAATTAGAGCCCGTCTCTAGCTCTATCAGTTGATAAAATTTGAAAAATCCTTGGAAGTTTGTGAAAATTGATTTTTTCAAAATTCTCACAACTTGAACTTGAAAACTACACATTTTTATAGTTTCTATTGCTTTGTAAAATTAATAACCATTTAGCCTTCTAGAACCATTACAACACCTAATTTTATACTTTAGGCCGACTCATTTTTGAGTAAATAGAGGTCAAACGGAAAACGCTTTTTTCAAAAATTGATTTTGTGAATTTACAAATGGAATCTAATATAAAACCTTAAGACAAATCAAACCTTTTTGCCGAACTTTTTGTCTTAAAATGGCAGCTACTACAAAGTTTAAATAGTACATTAAAACACAAGTTTTATAAGACTGATTTTGGAGCACGCGTCCAAGTTTAGAAATCGAGCCGCTTGCGGCGAGTTTTCTAAAGGACAAGTGCGCTAAAGTGTCTTATAAAACGTGTATTTTATACTATTTTTTCTATTTTGCGCTTTTTATGCCCTTTTTGTGCCTTTTTAAATAAAAACTTCCAGTTCCAAAATGGGGATTTTGCGGTAGCTATAAACGCACGCGTTTGCGTGCTTTAATAGCTTTCTTAAAGACGCAAAATAGAAAAAAAATTTTTACGCTACAGGCAAGGTAAATAGACGATACATCCATGGCTACAAAAGATGAAAATGGCCAATAACATTCGTTTACTTTTTGCCGTTGACTACGCAACTTAATAGTGTCATTTACATTCCTAGGATAATAATTAAATCAACAAGGTACAGATTCCAATGTTTTATTTCAAACAGAATACTAAAATGTTGATTGTAACTCTTCGTTGATATGGTAACAAGCACAGGCAACTTAGAATAATGGGGCTTTTAAAAAATAATTCCGATAACAGCAGTCAAAACGAACTTTTAATAATATGATTAAATTTCTACTTGTAGCGTAAAAAATTCAATAATTAACACGGAATGTATCGACTATTAACATTCTCGGCAGGCCAGGAGCCACGGCTTCGCCTCGGCTCGTATTTACCTACCTCGAATGTTATTACGTCTTTACATTCCTTGTTACTTAAATAACTATTATTTAACGCTGTAGCGTCTTGCGCGCTTCGTACCGCGCTTGCCCCGTTTCTTTGCTTTCTTGTGCTTTCCCATTGTGAATCACTTATTAATTTGCTTTAAGCATAATATTACACTGGTATATCCGACTTTTGAGTAAAAATCACAATTAATTGTTAAAATAATCTAAATCTGTTTATTAATAGAAGTAAAATATTCACGATGTAAAACTTAAATTTGCTTTAAATTAAAAGTGTGCCCGTCAAATATCGAAGCTAAATGCCAAATGTGATGTCATATAAACACACACTTGAAGATCGGAATTTGGTTGTCACAATACATTTCTAACAGTTCATCTTTAAATGTTATTTATTGAGTTACTAACTATTCCTGTTTCTTGCTAGGTTTTTTCTTTAATTTTTTAATTTCTTGCTTTTATTATAATATGGACTGATTTTGTTAATTTTTTGAAACTTCTTTTTTTTTCTAGAATTATTTGAGTTATATCTGTAAATGCCCCTTTAACAAATGTTGTAAAATTTAGTATTACAATATTTAAATGAGTTTCCTTAAACGTGGTATATACGACGTTTATTTTGGGAAATCTTTTTTGCTTGTGTTCCCTACTGAATATAGACGAAGTCTTCTCTGACAAAATGCTTTTGTGCACCTCCACCGTGCATTATTTAAATGGTCACTGGTATTATTTCTCACGTTTTGTAAGTTGGAATATCATAAGATTCTCAAAAATAAGTAATAAAAATAATATTTTCTTTATTTTACAACAAAGCACCATCCAAGTACATCAGATGGACTAGTAGTTGACGTTATAATTCTTTGCCGAAACCCACAGAGGTTCTTCCAAAAATAATTACCACAGCTAATTAATATTGTACCTGTTTGAGGAACACAACTCGCATTCAGGCGAAGTTTGCAGACAGGCACGGTACATGAACACGTGTGTTCTAGACACGCGCGAGAAGCAGAACGAGATAAACATATTCAAATTATCTACGTTGTATGGGATAGATCTGGAGTATATGACAACACGGGAGGAGCATTTGGGAGGAGCGGGGTACCACATTTCATCCCGACCTGCCAATTCGTTTTTGAATAATAAAGCATTAAACAGAAAATTTAAAAAAATTGTAGGTCTAGGGATAAAATCTCCCTAAGGTTTTCTATGTATCAAATTCCGATTAGATATTCACAAAACTCGATTTATGAAAGAAATGCTACAAAGTAAACGTGTACAGCTTTCGTTTCCGGTTTCGGATAGTAAAAAAATTTTTGATTCGATGAATTTTCGTTGTATACCAAGTTTCTAAAAATAAGAGTCACACGCATACAGACCATAATTTCTTTTAATTCATTTATGTAAATTTAAGAAAAATGTTTTAACCTTTCTAAAACAGTTTTATCGTTAACAAATTACCAATAAGTAGATCATTTAATTTGCCTCATCGTGTACAAGTACAATGCTGACGGAGAGCCGCTTACCCGCAAGACCGTGGAATGGCAGGAAATTTATGATTTGTTCCTAGTTGTTTTTTTGCACCGAGGGATTTAATTCAAGCTGTTCCTTTTCAGTATTTTCATATTCTCAATAGTTTTCCTGGGATAATGAAAAACCTAGGATTAAAAGTTCCAAACCCATTTCAGTTTACTCTATTTTAAAAGTTTCATAATCCATCAGAACTTTTTTATCAATTGCAACTGCCTATAAGGAAACTTTCTGGGAACGGATGTTTTTCCTTTAACCAAAGATTCTAACACTTTAAGAAAGTCACAGTATAAAATACCCATAAAGGCAAAGCTAAGTCTGTATTTTTAAATTACTAGGCGAATTTGTAAAAGCTGTAAACATTTATTGCACAATGATGAATTTATATCTTGAAAATGTGTTTTTGCGTAGTGAATTGCCAAGATACAACATACTTTACGAGAAGGTGTCTAAATTTGTCTAAATTCTGAACCAACAGATAAATAACTCTTTAAGATCTACCAGAGTCGGTGGGAATGAAAAACGACATTTAAAAGAGCGGTTATTTCGGAGATGCGCATCTGTGTCAGCCATATTAATTTGTTTTATTATAATCGTGTACAGAATTTATAGGTTCACATATTACACTGGCGTATGACAGACACATGCATGTTAGTTTTTGTCATCACGCTAAGTTTAGCAAGTAAACGGCGGTGACGGCGGGCGGCGTCGTGACGCTGAGACAGGACGCCCACCACCCTGGCGGCCACACGCATAGATCATCACGACGTCGCATTACACATTTGTTATTGTCAGAAACCCTAGATTTCCAAAGTCTTTACCTTTGCCTACTCACGTAAACCTGTCATGTCTTTCCGGTTACCGAAATTTCTTCGATAATTTTTATTTACAAACACCGCACTAAAAATACGCGCCTTGGAAATTCGAAACAGGGCGAGGCTTTCCTCGGGGAAGACCCAAATTTTGTTTCGTTGACAACTTTGAAATTTATTATGACTGCTCAAGCCTACATTAAATTTTCAAAGCGGACTGTAATTTTAATTATTAGGTTCAATAAATCATCCGGTTAAACAAAACAACCGAGAAATCAAAACGTGTCAAAGTTGTGCAGCTCGAGAAAGGAGATTTAAATACCACCAGGGGGTATATTAGAAATTCGGGTATCTTATTTACACAGTATTAGTTTACAATCCTTTGATTCTCCAGTAATTACCATTTAATCGGAGTCGTGACGTCCAGCGCGGCGCTGGGATGATTTATAGGGATTTGGTGGAATCAGAGAATAGTGGGTTCTGCATACAAATACAGACGTATCGACCACACACTCCAAAAGGTCCTTAACTCTGCGAAGTTCTTCATTACTGGCGGAAACATCTACAGGATGTTCCACAACGATGTTGAATAAGTTGCTGCAAAAAATTTTAGCAAAAAATAGATACCCTACTGTTTAAGATAATTTCGTCTTTTTTACTGTGCAAAATTTACATTTTTTTTCTTGTTCAATTTTTTGAAACTGACATACTTCTGACTTCAGATCTTCTTGTAGCTACTTGATTCTGAAACACTCTATATATAAAAAAGCAGTCAATTATTTAAGTGAAACATTAAAAAATTTGCCAATTTCCTAAAGCTTCCTATCTGACGTCTCATCGAGCAGATGGGATCTGGTGGACGACA
Source organism: Ctenicera cuprea (assembly GCA_958336395.1). NCBI lineage: Eukaryota > Metazoa > Arthropoda > Insecta > Coleoptera > Elateridae > Ctenicera > Ctenicera cuprea. The sequence continues at coordinate 51,203,160 of OY284488.1, forward strand.
GCTGAAAGATCGCAGGCTGCTGCGCCTGGCGATGTTAGTTTTAGAGCCGCACACCGCTTTAATTACCCGTTTGGAAGCGGGTTGTGTGGCCCACCCACTCGCTACTTTACTAAGATGTTCTTGCGGGTGCAGCACCCTTACGGTTTAACTTTTTAGACCGCTAGAAATGAACTGCCAAGAATCAATCTCGACGAAATGTATTTTTTTAAAAGAATTCGATTCCTGCAGGCGTTTGAGCTTAAGCTGTAATTAAAATTACGCCCTCACACTCTAACTCATTTTCTAAGTTTACAAAAGTAATTTCTCTTACATGCTTGTTTAAAGTTTATCCTTTCGATTTTCTGGTAGGGCAGTTTCTCGTGAAGCTTTGTAGATGTTTCGCTTTGTAGTTTAGTTAGTTATATCAACTTTAATTGCAAAATGCTGAATGGATAACATTCAAAAAGGCGAAAACGTAGAAAATTCAATTTTAGGTTCATTTTTAAATATAATTGAAAGTTCAGCGTAAATGAATAGAAGTGCCGAAGTCTGTTAATCCAATGGTCGACTGATTGAGGAATCTATTAGTAGAATAGACAACTAATCTTTTGTTGTATAAATTATATAACTAATCAATTAAAATCGACTTCATCGTTAGTTAATTATTACTTAGTTGCCTGTAATTTTGTGTAACTTGAACAATATTACTAATCAGTTAAAAATATATGCAATCTATTTAAAATAGTGATGCAGGTTAAAAGTTGTGGTGATTAACGTGTGGTAATATGTACAGGTAGTGTATGTACTCCTTTAGGCACTTTGCTTAAATATTTGTTTCTAAAACAGCAGTTGTTACACTATGTAATTAATTGTTTAATGCAAATTATCTCAGAGATTTGCTAACTAAGCTCATTACTTAATTTTAATCTGTGACTAATCCACTATGTAGTTACATCAGTGCTCTGACTCATTGCATTTTACTAAAACACAGTTATCACCCTATTGCTATTTGTTGGGAAAAATTTGTTCCTTTCTTCTCGCATTTTTGAATAATTAATTTTTACAAATACGTCTGGAGATTAATGAAAATTAACTTCTTTTTACAAAATCGGATCGTTGTAATGATCTTTGACTTTGTAACTGTTAGCTAATTTTAAATTACATTTATGGTTGCTTAATTAGTAGGCCGGTTCTATAACACAGAATTTTCATATATAAAATATAAAGTCCTTAAATGGTGAAGGTAAGTATTTAATAGATTCTGTGCAGTCAAGCAGTGGCGGCTCGTGGTGTGGTGTACTGGGAGGCATTTTAAAGTCTTTTTTTTGGAAAAAAATTGACTTACCCAAGTTTTAGCTAGCCTTATATTTCAAACCCATCCTTTACGCTGGCTAAATGATCTATTTGTACCAACACTTTCATTGAAGTCTTCAATAGACACTCGATACGCACTCTCTAATAATATTATTGTAAATTGATACTCACATTGCCAGTGTGTCAAAATGCACAAAATTTTTCATGTGGTTTACCGATAAGAAAATGTGAAAGCATTTTCTTACATGGCATTTACAATCCAAAATTATTTTGCACGGACATCGTACAACACCACTAAATTATGATACAACTGTTTTCACACTACTACGTCGTGTACGTGCGAATTCCGCAAATTAGGCGACTATTGGCATGCGCTTGTCACGGACAGCTGGCAGCATAATTCTCGGAAGTACTGGGTCCATGACCCTGAAGTCTTTAATACGCAGATACGTCTATCCTCTTTTAGCTTGTGTAATATGAATTTTACCGCAATGAGCTTTCCATTTCACTTTTATTCATTTGAAGGCCTTTTAAGCCGGCAGCTTTATTCGGTGGCGTATAGCTGAATTGGGTACTGACAGCCAAATGACCCTCGCATAGAATCGTTTAATGCGCGCGAAATACTCAAACATTCAAACGTTTTCAGATCCTGCGGCAGCTCTTTAATGAACGTTTTCGCATAGAAATCTCATACAAAATAAAGTATTTTTTAAATATTAAAGTGTATAATATGTACTCAAACAAAAAGTAATTATTTATTTTTTCTCATTTCATTGGGAGGTCAATGACCATTTGACCCAATGGAGAAACCGCCACTGCAGTCAAGAAGTTTCTACTTCAACTGTAGTTAGTTCTATTCTATCTTATAGTCTCTTCGATTACACGGAAATAAATTTACAAGAAGTAAAACCCGTAGTTACAAGGAATCTACGTATTAAATTCTAACCCCTTCCATCTGTCTAACCCTTTCGCCACAACGAGCCCCCACTACACGAAGCCTACAAGACGCATACATTTGTACGTACTGGTATGTATCGGCCCAGTTCAGTTTTCGATGCACATAAGAAACTTGGGTTTACACTGTTTGTCTGTATTATTGGTACATAATCTGCCGCTAGCTGTGATTATGTCAAAAATCTCCGAGAAGCAAAAAAAATAAGAAAAAAATTCGGAAAAATGAGCCCCAAAAACAGTTTATACAAAAAACCTCGAAATATCTCCAGGAAAAAAATATCCCGAAAAAATTACTGTCAATTATTCTTTAAAAAAAAGCGGGAAAAAAGTTATTCAAACCGTTAAACTTAAACTGCCTGTTGTTCTGTCTCTTCTTTATTATCTGTATGTTCTTTATTTTGGTCTGCATCGGTCAAATATTCTGGGCCGCCTAATTCTTCATTAATAAAGAGCGTCGAGTTTCCACAGCCCGTTTTTTTTCAAAATGGCAGCCGAAGCTCTAGTCGTATAGGTCAGGATTTCTGGGTGAATTATGACTACTGGTACCACTACTATTTACGGGAAAAATTAGCTAAATAGGATGCTGGAAGCGGATTTTTACATATCAACATACAAATGTAGTTCGAAATTAGAGAAGATAAGAAATGTGAAAACTAGATGCTAAATAGCAATGGTGGGTAGCGTGCTTTTCGTAAAGTTTACTTCACATGAAACGAATCTCGTACTGGTATTCTACGGTTATGCAATAGTGATGCCTTTATTTTTACCGCTTACCTGAATATCTGATTACAGTGATTACCGATCTAGTTTTACAGATAAAGAGGCAGCAAAAATAGATATTATGATTCCAACGTGTCGTTTCAGTTGAAGAATAACATAAATTGGAATACCATGTTCATTCAATTAACAAATAGATCGCAAATATTGAATAGATAACCATCACTTCTACTCTATAAAATAAAAATGTAATAAATTAGAGGAACAAAAACGAGAAAAAGTGTGTTGATGACGAAACAAAGTGGGACGTGGGCATACGCATGGAGGGTCTCGTAGCGTTGGTTTATTACCAATAGCTATCATGATATTCTCGTATTTTTTCCTCCCAAATCCTTTCCATCATTCCTTCTTTTGCCCTTTCTACTTCTTTGTGTTAACCTTTTTCGTCTGTTTCTGATCTGATTTTATAAACATATTCCTACATTTTTTCCACAACTGGTATATACTTTTTATAAATAATATTAAAATTGTTACACCACTTATTTAAACAATTAATGAAAATGTTGAAAATCACTGCTAATTAAAGACTGTCTGCTAAAGGCAGTATATTAAATAAAACCATCATATTTAATATTTTTACTCTTTAAGAACGTTAAGCTGGCATTTAGAAAATATTTCTTTAAATTATCTTTTAGTTTAATTATAAACCTTAAACTATCTAATTAGGAACCTGTAAAAAAGTAATAGGAGCTCTAAATTTATGTTGCTAGGCCCATAGTTTCGTAATCACAAAGTAATAGATGTAAGCGTTAATTACCGTTATAACTGCTAAGTTATTATAGGGTAAGTAATAAAACTGTCATTAGTACCGAACACTCCAATCTAATCAAAACTTCAATTTGATTCTAATTACGGCTAATTTATCCGGATCTGCATAACTTAGTTTGCGCAGCAGCTGCATCTGGCCGCGCTGACAATGACAACTGTAACGCGTATATGATTACCGCTTCGCTACGGGTGGTAAATCCTGAATATAGAATAGTTATAACGATGTTGCTAATGTGGTCGAGTAACTAAAGCTAGTTAACATCAAGCTATTTAATACATTACACCAAGAAGCGAACAATAAAGTAGGAATAGCGCACAAGATTAATTATGTTTTAAGCAAACCAGTAGAGGGTTGTTGCGTTGCAGTTACTGATTAGAATTTCATCTCTGGACTTAAGTGAATAATTTCAGGTTTCAAATTAAATCCGCCAATAAAGGCAAACCCATAATTTTTTTATTACCTGTCAATTTATTACAATTACCTAAAATCAAATTTGGAGGAAGCAAGATTAAAATGCATTGCGCGTTGCTCGTCAGCACTAATCAATCAAAGAGATAACATAACCACAGCAAATTGGTTCATGCTGTGAATTTTATATTAACGGCAATTAAATTCTGTTCGCTTTGGAGTCAAATTCAATATGAGTTTTCGTTTGAAATGAAATGGGCAAAATTATTTTCAAAACGTTCCAGTTCTATACTTGGACATTTATTGAAAAATTGTCTTGGTTTCTCGCACAAAAATTATGTTTTAATTATACAGGGTGACCGTAAGGTGATTTCACTGATAATTTTATTAAAAATTCGTTAAATAAAAGAGATGTTTTGGAAACAAAATTCTTCAAAATCACAATTTGGTGGTAACGGTTTCATATTTTCTTTTATTACATTTGAATGTTCTCGACTCGTCTTCTTGCGTTAAACTTCAATATTGGATGCAAAAATCACATACTCAGCATTCCCAGAAAATGAAAGGGTTTGGAATTTGTGAACGACAAATATTGTTCATGCATTTTTACCTCTCTGGCCAGTATACGAAGTGTAACTAATGGCATTTTGGCTTGAAACTTGGCATACGAGTGTGAAATGGTCAGTGGAGTAACATTTTGGAAAAAATCTTCTGACAGTGTCAAGATGTGGAAGTAAGTTATGCTAAAAAACTAAATAATTTGTTTATTTCGCAGGTTTAATACAAAGTAACAATACAATGTGTTATTTAAAGGTCATGTTTCAATTTAGTTTCATGTTTCAGGTTAACCGGTTAATTTTTTTACGGAAACCATCGGTTACAAATTTTCTACAAACCTGTCTGAAAAACCGGTATGTAAAACTGGTTTGAAAAATCGGTCTGTAAAAACGGTCTGAAATATTGATCTGAAACAACGGTGTAAACAACCGCTCTAAAAAAAGGTTTAAAAAATCGACCTGAAAAAAACGGTCTTAATGCGTGCATTAAACTAGTTTTTCAGAAATGTTTCTTTATATGCCGTAATAGATAAGAAAAAATAAATTTAAATGATAACAAATTAAGAACAACAAATATGTAGGTATAAGGTATAAGCGGGCATTTCTTATTTATTTTCAATAAGTGAAAAACTTAGGTAATACTAAGTTAGAAGTTTTAGTTTACGTATATCCAATGGTTTAAAAATAATTTGTGGTCCTCCACCCCGATATTGTCGTACTTTTCCTAGGAAAATTAAAAAGTAATAAATGGTGTAGAAGTTTGGGGCCCCCAAAACGCCCTAGAATGCTCGGGCCTTTGGACCTCGCTGCCCCATAGTAACGCAACTGCATATATTGACATGAGTAATGTAACGACCGGTTTCGAGACAGGTTTTTCAGACTGATTTCTCAGATTGGTTTTTCAGACCGGTTTGTTCAGGCCGTCTTTCCAAACCGGTCTGAAAACACTGATCTGAAAAACCGGTCTGAAAAGCCTTCCAGACCGGCTTTTCAACCCGCCTTTATGCCCCGTTTACCAGACCGGTTTGAGGTGGTTCAAAAACCGTTTTTTTAAGAACCGGTCAAAAAATGCAAAGCCGGTTAACCGGATAAATTTTTTTTGATAACACTACTAGAGACTATACGTATACAAGCCGTCTATTTTAACCGGGACATTAAACGTATCTCCAAAGCTGAAAGAGATACAAAATTGGTTAAATGACATAAACGTTGTATAATTAGGAAAGCAATGCCATGGTAATTTTGTTTTTCTTAAAATACCCTTAGCTTACCACATACGAGTTTAAAACTGAAAATGTAGTTTCCTTAACGTACAATATCTCTGTTGATATTAAAAACAAAAAAAAAGTTTAAGATGTATTAAAGTTGTACTAAGAAAAACCTAACTATGTTTTGATTCATTATTTCGAAAATCCACGTTTCTGCTACATCTCGAAAATAAAACAAAACAGCAATCGTTTTTTAATAGAACTGCCATAAAACTACAACTTTTTCCTTTAGACTGTTTTTTTTTATTTTTACTATGAACAGAGATATTTTACCTTGAAGATATTATTTTTTAGGTATCTTCCTGGTATTTGGTAAGCTATGAGTATTTTAAGAATAACAACATTACCATTACATTGTTTCCTTAATTAGGCAACTTTTAAAATAGACGACCTGTATGAAGCATTTCCTGGCAGATCTTAAGTTAGTCTCAGTCTTCAGTTTGCAGTAGCTGGCCTGTAGTGTGTACCAGACATATCATAGTTCACCCAATAGTTCCGGGATAACTAATAACTCTTCAAGTATCTACATTGACACATCAGTGCAGCTGCATTAATTGGCAGACATCCAAACTTAATCATAGTCATGTTTACTTACAACTTTTCAATCGTAAACAACAAGTCATATTGCGCAATTTGGTTACTTTGTACTAAACCTGGGAAATAACTAATAAATTATTTAGTTTTTTAAGAAACCTCTAGTTTCTACATCCTGTCAATAGTTTAAACTTTTTTCTGTTACCTGAACAGGCTAATCAAGCAACTGATAAAAAACATCCCGTGAGTAAGACATAATGAAGGACAAAAAGACTTTTCTCGACGAAGATCTTGTGAAATTGTTGGAGAGACAGTTTATGTTGTCAATTCATATTTGCAGCCTTAGCAAACTGCTGCTGTTTCTAGAAGGAACATGAAAGCGCACTTAATTACAATATCTGGCTTTCTACTCCTTATATGAATTACATTGTTGTAAGATCAATCAGAAGCAGATGATATATTGAGTGGCCAGCTCGTTCTCCAGATCTCAACGCTATCGATTTCTGTTTGTGGAATAATCGCGAAATGATATCTAACATTTGTAAATTTTTTAAAACCGCAGCAACTTACCCACAGCCAAGTCACAGTTTTAACATTTAAATTTATTAAACTGTAAATTTTTCATTTTACTATTTTAGTAGATACTAATAAATTTTGTTATGTGTAACCATTTTTACTTTGCTACACTTTTAGTATAGAAAAGCATTGACATTCTAGTTCAAAATTGTGACGGAAATACATGTTTTGGAGCTGCGTGGTGGTTAAGTTACTAAAAATTTCTTTTTGGGAATACTTTTATTTTGCCAAATTTGTCAAACTTGGTATATTGATTATTATTGATACGGCAAGTAATTACAATTGCTACTACCGCTGTTGATATAACTTGGTTATTTATGATTTAGTGACGATAAACTCTTTAAGTTGTAATAAAATGCCTTCAGACAAACAGAAATGCTTTGTAGTGTTTAGACTGGACGTTTTAAATAACTATGAAGGTCGACGTCGGAACAAATAAACAGTTGTATATCCTCAATTTATTCTAACAAAATATTTTTAAAATGCATCTTTTTTAAATTGATACATTTTAGTTTGTTTTTTATCGGTAATAAATAATATTACCAGAAGTATGGGTTATAGTTATAACCGATTGATATTTTATGCGTTTGTTAATTTGTTAAATGAACATGTCAGCATATTACCTAATCCTTTTTTACAGAAGGTGCATTGGAAAATTGCATTTCTGTGTGCTTGATAAAATAGATATTTATAAATGTAAAAACATTTTATCTTTTACTAATATTTATGTACGCTTACAGACCATGACCAAAGGGATTCGTTTATGTAAACACATTTAGATTTATTACATATTGGGAAATTTGAACGAATCGTTTCATTTACTTACATTAAACACGCAGAACGCCTAGACTACGATCTACTTTTTTTTAGTATTTTTTATAAATTAATAAATAAACTAGCTGCATGGCCGGAATCCCAGTCCGTTAATTTCTCTGTGACGCCTTCTATAAATTTTTGAAAATCGAAAATTCATACCCCTCCTTTCAATACACTGGGGATACATTTCTGATTAACTAAATTGCCCATGAGTAATGAAGTTGCTTTTCCATTTTTAGTTTTACTTAATCCAAGGATTTTTTCAGAAATACCTGAGAGGTGAAGTCTGCGAAGTAAAATCATTTTCAAAACTTTTAAGTTTAGTTTAAAATTCAAAACCGCCCGATTCTGCTTAACTTAGTTGTCTCGTAGAGCTGAAGACGGCCTACAATTTGGTTTTGGTCAGAATGTTCTAATTTTTTCGTGGCCTATTTGTGAATTAAAAAAAAACGGGGACGATATAGCATTTTTGTTTAAGCTTTATTGCCTATCATTGATAGATTTAATTGTAGACAACATAATATTTACACGGCTAGGCCTCTGCTTCTTCTAATTGTTTGCGTAAAGAATTAAAGAAGAAATGGTGACTGTTGGTGTTAAAATTTTTATGCAAAAGTACATTTAAAAATACGATAAATAACAATTTCTAAAGTATAGGAAATCTCATACAAGCTAGCTACAAATACATGGAAATAAAAATAAGTAGCTTTATCAGTCAAATTCAGTCATTAAACGAACTGCTTAGCTTATTTTGTATTAAAAAACTTTTATTTTATGATATCTTTCATTAAAAATAATGTTAACGTGGGCCGACACATATTTATTTTCTACTTTCTGAATTCTTTAAATTATTTACGTCTCACTAAAGTAATACAAGTCCCAAAATGATTTATTCATTTTAATATGTCTACCTGGCTGAAGATAATTCAATGCGCGTTGAAAATAAAGCCTGCTGAAATCAAACAAGTGTTGCACATGTATGTAAATGTGAGGCTACAATTGATTTTGTGTTTAAAAATATGCTCGTGCTTAAGCCCACGTTTATACGATTCAATTAGTTCTCCGTTGAAGTATTTAGTGTTATGGTAGTGCCTGGGGATACCAGCGTAGTCGCATTTAAACTGCAGAAATGAATGAATTTGTTTGAGGCCACGGTTTATGACAAACTCAGTTTTCACAGCTCTGTTCTGTGTTTCTCCTTTTTCAAATTCCAAATTTAAAAATTGCTAGAAAAAATATTCAAAAATTTGTAGACGCTTTAAAAGTTTGCCAACCTTTATTTTATTTAATTTATTAAATGCAAATATTTATCGGCTAGGAAATTACAAATAGGAAAAGAAAATTTTATTTACACTCTTGACGAAATTTTCTGAATATTTGTATCTGTTATAAGATATTCTAGAACCAAGGGTGTTTGTACAAATTTATGTCCTCGTTTTCAGAAAGAAAGTGTGAATCATGTATAACAAACGGAGCAGTAAAATAAATTGTCACTGTAAACAGACCGCAAAGCGTGAGTGAATGCACAAATGCATTGGATTCGGCAAGTCACAGCAAATGTAAGCGATACGTCTCAAATCTAAAAATACTGTACATGACAGTGAAAAGAGCCAAGAATTTTAAACTGAAGCAAAAATAGATCCTTGTTCCCTTCGTCTTTATAAAAAATTTTAGTATCGCATTTTATATTAGGCGTGCGATTAGAATAATAAATTTTATAAAATAAAATGCATCGGACTAATTGCATCTGCAATAAAATTGCAAAGCGCAATTTTGAAGACTTTTCTCCAATGTGAAACAACAAAATTACAACGGTATTTTTCAAACTTGGAGCGTTATTAAAAATAAATTTGTAAAGGTTATGTTGAAGAATGGTAGCGAATATGTTTCTCTTTTGATGTTAATTACTTGGGATGAGTTCAAGTAATAAAATAACAATTATTTTTGATTTGATGCAGCAGTTCAGTCATTAGTTAGGCATTTAGGTATTAGCTGGCCCATCCTAAACAAACGTTTATTCTGCTCAAGTTTTAAGTTCCACCTACTTTTCTAGAGTGGTATTACTGGATAGATCCCAAAACAAACACTTCTAATGAGTAAACAGGCGCTGTTTATCTACGACAAGCGAATGTCATCCACTTAATCATCCCATAGAAACGTCTCTAACGGATAATTAATAAATGCGACGCCGACGGCGATCATTAATCAACAATTAAAAGCTAAATTGACGTGATTACGTCCGCTATTCTTTCCTGTAATGATGCTCAAAATAAATTTAATCTGCACATTAATCACAATAACCCACACTTCTACAAAATAGAGTGTCAAATTTTGAAAGCTCTAGATAACTTCGATTTGATTTGATGTTGCGTTTTCATGTTGAGTGTTTGTTTAAGTTCTTGAAATGGTGATGCCCTGAAGCAGAAATTTTTAAAGTAAGATACATATGTTACACGGCGGAGCATAATAAATTTATTTAGTTCTTTAAAACTTACGTAAAGCAAACAAACACGTCTAAAAGTAAAATATTATGTCGACTCCTCGAAAACACCGTAAATTCATAGCCCACTCACAAGTTGAATGAGATTCGATCTTGCATCTCTAGGTGGAGTTTAACGCATACCTAAGTATGTGTTATAATTAAACAGCACAGAGATGTATTTGCTTTCAAAGCAAATTATCCTTACAACTACAATTTGCATAGAGCTACACATATGTTATAAGATGAGATCGTTTACTATCAGTGTCGTCTAGCTTCCTGTAGAACGTAGACTTTGAAATTAAGGAGATTATTATAAGTTTCAAATTATAACTGCGTGCATAATCTTGGATTTAAATAATTATCGTATTAAAGGGTATTTCCTTCTTGTTTACCTCGTTAAGAAGATGTAATTAACTAATCCAGAAAATTATGTTAAATGTTACACGGTTATATGAAAAATCAGCAAAAGGTAATTTTACCCACTCATGTATGGCCATACATACGTAAACAACAAGTAATTACATCCAACCACATACTCTATAAATTAGAGTCGTTTGTTTAAATTAACATACATACCTAGATATTCTTTTTCATATTTGTTTTGCTTGACTAATTTATTTATTTTCAGGTAAGTTGGCGTAACCATTCTTCAATTTCGATTTAGTATATGGAAACTAATGTGGCGTCTACCATTTTAACGATGTTGTATAAATATTACTCGATTTGAATTTTTAAGGTAAGCTACCTATTGGTTTTAAGTATATTGGAAGTACTCGAAATATTATAGATGTAAATATATTAAAATATACCAAAATCAATTTTAGTTCAGTGTGAAATAATTAAGTATATAGAAGTTGCATTCTTACGAATTTTGTGAATAAGATAACATGAAATTCGCTACAAAAACATCAGCTCGCGCAAGCAGTTAAGTTTAATTTTCTCTTTACATAACAATTCAAAATTTCTGACGGAATCTCGCAGAAATATTACAAACGAACAGTGATCGCTCAATTATTCAAAATTGCAATATATTCAGTACGACCGGGCGATAAAGTTTAACTTTCGGTTGAACAAAAATTGCAAGTGTTTGAAGAGTTCTCGGTGAAATTACAAACATACTTTGATTTCTGCAATGTTCAAATTTGTAATAAGACCAGAGCAGGGCCGCTAGTAAGATTTCTGAAGTTAAGGTGTAAAATTCATTGTTTGTTTATTTCTCGTGAAGGGGCGGGCCGCTATAGGGGTTTTCGGATTCCCCACCGGAGTCATAAGCCCCTCTTTAGCCATAAAATAATGTTAAGAATGGGTTAAAGCAAGAAATTTGGTCCGTCGTTAGTACTGTCCCAATATTCACTTTGAGGCCCAGGAAAGTCACCGAATGGGAAGCGCGTATGATTCAGGAACTACATTTGAGTTAAATTTTACATGTTGCGGAAATGGTCAAACTTATTTTGACAACCCAAAATAAGTACTAAGTTACAGGAGTTAATTTCTTTTCAATCAGGGTTATCCGTATATTGAGTGCACTACTGCACCACGTTATAAAGATCACCAAGCCTGCTCAAAGATTTGTTCGTGCTCTGATCAAATCGTGGTTTTGCACTAGGAAGGCAGTACCACCAGCAAACATTAGTACGACTGCTACGGTGTTAGGAACAGTTATGTCTAAAACAAAGAGACTGTGCAAAACTGGACGTAGAACTGATCCCTGCTTTAATTTGTTTAGTTTATGAGTATTTTGCCTTTACTTTGGCTTTTAACGTTTTTTTTGTGTAAGGAATGAAGATAATATTTGAATAAGTCACGGTGGTATCTTGCAGCATTTAATTTCATGATACCTGGTATCCATTCTTCACCGAACGCCTCTTGGGCGTCAATCATTAAACACATATTAAAAAATTTCAAAGTATAGGAAAGACCAGCAAAGAATGTTACGGTTCATTTTTGGCTTTCCTGTTTTACCCTTGTTGTTAGGTGACCCATCTGAATATAATTTGTTATAACAGAACCGCTTAATTATTTAAAATGTATTTTCATATTTACAAATTATAATTTCTAACATCGCCAAGGTCGGACTCATGGGGGGTCTCAATATTCTAGGCAGTTGGCAATATCACGCAAAAGTTGGAAAAAATGGCGAAACCCGCATAATCGCAAGTTGGAAAATTTGCCGTCCACACAAAAAATTTGAAGAAGGAATTTTAAATTCGAATTTGTGGCTTCTAATCAAGTTCAGGAGGTATTACTTATCATTATTTATGATATTTGCTTATTCATTGCGTATTATATAACAATTAACAAAAGCTACGCTGCTAAGCTGCATTCAGTCAGGATCCCAACAAGCCGTAGCCGATGGGAACCGGGAACGTATTATATTACGCTTACGCCGCACTTGCACTTGATACAATTTACGTCAGACTTGACTCTGGCAGACTAGTTCAATAATCAAATTCTTGAAAAATAAGTATTGTTTTTATAGGATTGAAATTGGCAGTGCTGCCAAGGTGTGGGGAATTCCCCAAAATGCGAGAAATTCAAAACCTTGCGGGGAATTTTTGGGGAATGCTTGTTAATGGGGAAATCTGGGAAGTTTTTCCATTTTATCATGACATACGCATTCGTTTAAAATAGTTTTATAGTTTTTATTTTTACATTTGAGTTCGCATCAAAGGAATTGTAGTTTGTAGTTGGTATTATTGGCTTGTAATTATTCTGAAGCTGGTTGCTGAATTTGCTCAATGACGTCGTTGTTTTCTAAGCGAACGCTGGTAGTTGCTGTTGCGGGGAATTTTGGGGAATTTTATCAAGTGTGCGAGAAATATGTAATGCTGTTGGCAACACTGGAAATCGGTCTGCACTCTGACCCTTCAGTCTCTCTTCATATCTGGAGCGGGGAGATTCCCAAAAGGTACGAGTTTATTTTTTCAGCATATCTGTAATTTTTATGTCCCTGCTATCCCAATTTACCTAAAATTTTTATAAAATGTATGTCCGTGTGTCAAAAAAAAGGCGAATTCGAACTAATGCAGTTGGCAAATTGAGGATTGCTTCTCCTCCCTTGCCCCCATACTCATAAAGTTGATTAGGTCCGTCCCTGGACATCAGTTATTATATGGTATATAATACATTTTTTTAATTAAAATATTTGAACTACATAATATTAAATTATTAAAATTAGATAAGTGTAGTAATCTTTAAAAAGTTTATTTCAAAAATTTACTCTACATATATTTTCAACAAGTTCATAAAAATCATTAAAATTGCTACTTGAACAAGAGAATTAATTTTTACTTTGTACTGCGTGCGCGGATAGGCAACTAAGCAGTTTAATAATTTATTCCTGACCGAGACCTTAAGAACAATGACTGTGTGGGTTAAGAAAGTAAATGCGTCAAAATAATTCAGGTCATTTTTATAAGAATTCAATGAAGTCTTATATTCGTTTTTAGAACACCTGAAAACTATCAGATGGCCTTTTCCAGCCACAATGACGCCGTTGTAATAAGTCAGCTTTTTGTTTTCTTTTCATGTAAAACATGCTCTTTATATAAAAAAATGTACACGCTCCGAGATGGTATGCTTAATTCAATGTCTCGCAAGAAAAATAGATGCAACAACCTTGTATGTGTGTGTGTCTGTGTGTACGGCTATGTGTGCCTGCTGCGGACGTAGTGTAGTTATTTTCAAATGCAAAAACGTCATTAAGTTAGTTAAACAAGCACTGTTTGATTTTACGATCTTGTTCACACCTAAGTCTAAAATTAAATTTTAGGAACTCGTCTTATGGACCAAATCAATAAATAACGCGGAGAAAATCTAGTAGGTAGGCTAATACGATACAAGTTGTTCTTGGTGATAAGGAAATATATTTCTTGTTGCGACCTCGTGTTAACACAATTCTGTCTTTAACGGTACAAAACGAACCAAACTTATCGTGTTCCGCTGTGGCTATAATAATTTATTGAGATAAAGAAACAAATGTTTTCCAATCCCTATAAATTCCAATAAGTAGATAGAAATCGGTTCACTGTCCAGTTCCAAATTTGGTTCACATATCCCAAGGAAGCTGGTGCGATGCACTTGTCTTTATCGGAAGGTCAAAAAGGTCCTTAGTACTCGCTTTGAACATTATCTGCGTTTCATAAAACATGTGCAGCAAAAAAGCACTTGTTGGAAACACTCACGACTACTCTTATAGATGAAACATAATTAGTTGCGGCGTTTTGAAAGTAAAAACTGATAAGACACTTAATAGACCTATTAAAATTATCGTAAATTTCTAGTCTTTAAAATAACTTAAGTAATAACACGTGTGGAGCAATATTTTAGTTTTTAGGTAAAAAATACTCGTGGAATAGATAAAATCGTGGCTTTTTATTTTCTTTGATGAAAATTTTCGTTGTTGATTCGCAAAAATGCGCTTTTGGCGGCGAGTATACCATTAAAGTGCACCTTTAGAAAGAACTTACTCGGTATATTTAATTTCACTGCGTCTGACATTATTATAAATTATAACTTACTTGCTCAACTTGGAGCATAAGAAGTTGTCTGGTTCAAAGTACCATCTTATTGTCCATTAAAACACAGGGTTTGTTTTTCGATTCGTTGCGACCACATTCCACGTACGTTCAATTCTTAAGATGGTTATAAATTTGAGCGTCGTTTAAATGGTATATAAATATTACAAAAGTGACGTGGAAAACACTAACTACTTACGTGCACAATAATTTTGTACATATGCCGGGTCTTTTACAAACACGAAACACAAACAAGTATGGTGATAACTTTTAATTGAAAACTGGTACGCCACGAAGATCAACACGGATTGAATTTTTACGCATGCAAAACCAGATTCAAGTTTATAGATATACTAGAAAATAAAACATTTATTTGTTTTAAATATAACTTTATAACAATAACTTCTAATTAATGGATATGTGCATCACATTTTTTATAATATAAAAATATTGTACCGGTTGTGATACTAGCAAAAATATAACAGATACGTATTAATTAATATTAAATCTGAATTTATGCTTTCCAATTATAGCAACAACGACAATAGCATCAGAGGTATAAAATTATTTAGGTGAATAAATTGGTGCATAAATATAAATGGGTACGCATTACAATAAATTTTAACTATTTTAACCCCTGCTACGGAGCTAAAGCGTAAACTTACAAGTTTATTATCAGAATTTCTAGTCAAATGTGCTAATTATTGCGCTGCGTCCTACTCTGAAACTATTATTTCCCTTACTTGTTCTGTAGTATTTCGTGTCATAAATAAGAAATTATATGGAGTCTTATTAATCGAAAACAGAAAACGTATACAAAATTGTGTAAGGCAAGCTCCTTATTATAGTTTGATATTTTAGAAGATATAAGTCTTCTAGTATAGTATTGTATTTGCCTCTATATGTAATAATTTTGGAAAATGGCGTAGTTGTTTCCTATTTTTTAATAGTTTTCAATTGGTTTAATAACAGAAAGTGCTTCCATTTATTTCCGTTAAAATAATATTATTTAACAACGTTCGATAAATATTGTATTAGCTTTGAATATAAAACATGAACATCTAGAATTTTTTTACCGTAATAACCATTGCAGGGAAACAAGAGATCAGTGCCCTACTAACACAGTTGCAGACCCGACTGCAGAACTGAACGTCAATCTCCCAGAAATCATGTAGCTAGTTGCTCGATTTTCGATATTCTGTATATTAAATCCCTAACTGTCTCACCGTAATAAGACGACGGGCATTCGTATCACGGCACTATTACACTACGGCGGGCATTGCGGCTTAGATTGTTGATTGTTCTCGGCGAAAGTTCATGTCGCGGTCACTACTGTCGGGGATATTTTGGTTATTTATAGTTTATTTTTTATTTTTGGAGGGCGGAAATATGTATTTATCGTGCCGCAACAACAACTACATGCGCTGCAAAGTTCTACAATTTATTTACCTACATATTGGAAGCTCGACTAACATAATAAACGCTCTGGTGAAAAAATTTCTCCGCTCGCATTTAAGAAGAACTACTTCCATCCGTACGCTTTTGTACTTGCAAGAACAGTATATGATATAGTGCGCCTTAAGACAAATCGAAAGTTTATTCTGATCGCTCCAGCTTTAAATTGCCGGCTGCTACGATTTTTGTGAATTTTTAATTTTAACGCCTTTTTACTCAAAAACGAGTTGAAATAAAGGGATTACATTTGGTATTACAATAGCCGTACATGAACATAATCTTACAAAGTAAGACAATTTTTCACTTATGAAAACCGCAAGGTGAAAATATTTTTAAAAGGACATTGTCAAAAATTTTTTTTTCTTTCTTAGTCTGTATCCTTTCCTACCAGACAACTAGTGTAAAGGTTACTTTTTATTCCGGGTAGACTCTTCGCTGTGTAGTAGGAGGTAGTGGAATGTATAATTTATATGATTACATCTCAGATTTATATGATTAAGGGCGAATTTAATTTTTGAATTATATGCAAATATCTAACCAGATATTTCGGTGCGTATTTATTAGTTTCAAAAACATTTTGAGAATCTCCGTTAACCGTTTTCCTGGATAAGTTTAACTATTTTCCCGCTTTTTTGTGCTCGATCCTGTAGCCGCGCTCTTGCAGCCGTAGAAACTCGAAGCTAATGGTCGTTCTTTAGCCAGGTTCTCAGTTTTTTTACTGTTCTGGGTATCCTATACCTTAAACTGACACTCGCCGTTTAAATGCGCTGTCCGGTGAGGTTTATACGCTCTTCTTCAAATGCCGTTGCTTAGCAATGTAAATAAATAAAATTAACAAAATTATTAGCAGGGGAGTTGAATTTAAAACAAAATTACAGTACTTATATTTCCATAAAATGTTATATGTTGGTTTCAACTTTTTAAATAAAAAACAGTGAGTGTCACGTTACCGCCACACCGTCCAACTGAGAGCGCATGCGAACACACAGCATAACTGTTCTACGCGTGATTCTGAATGATAATTGTTGGTGGCGGTTTATCAGCGAGTATAGAGTAATAAATAAAGGCAGATACAATAGAAGCTGAAATAAACGCATAAAATTATTGCTATTTTTTCTGTCAGAAGTTAATTTTTGTCCGACCTGTCAATGCGTGGGGCCAGTTGAAATACACCTCTTATACCCCCCTAAAAGTTAACTAACGACGATTATGTATTTAAAGACAATCAATGAGGTTGAAATTATAAAATAATTGCGTAGTTCATTTACCGCATAAAACATTTTATCATTGCGGTAATAAATCAAGCTATTTTTAATTAATTAAATACATATTTTTGGTTGCTTGGGAATCTTTCAGACCTTCATTGATTATGTGTCTGTAGAACCTGCGGAACCCCGGAAGTGAATAAGACTTGTACAAAGTTTTCACGGAAATATAATTTACATGATAGTAGTATAATAACTTGCTTACATGCATAATTAACTTCCATCTATTTATTAATGCAAACCATTCCACTTTACCTTCAAAATATTAAGACTGAAAATGTCTTCATATTTTACATAAATGCGTTAAGTTACACCAATATTACGCTTTGGCTAACTACATAAACAATTTTAAACAATTTTAAAGCTTACTGTAGCAATTTCGTGGCTGCTAATAGTAACGTTTATTGCAGTGATAAAATAAAACACGTATATTGTGCAGGAAGCCCACTCATTTAAACAGTTAAACCACGCAGTATTTTGCATGTGAGGGAGGGTTATTTATTTCTGGAAAAACTTTTTCAGGTCGTGAAACTTGTTTAAAGTTAAAACCGCTCTCTAAAGCCAGAATTACTGTAAAATATTTTCATACTTACAATTAAACAAAATATAAGAAAAAACAAAATTAAAATTAAGTAGCAAAGAGGAACGTTAAAAATTAATATTATAAAACTGAGTTGTTAAGTTATGTTATAAATTATGGTTTCACTTTCTGTTCCAAGCAAAGTCAAAAACAGACTTTATTTTTTATGGCAGACCTTGAAACTCTGTGAAAGAAGAACCAACATGGCTACTAATAACTTAACTATCTCGCACACCTATCATTATCTTAATAGCACATATTTGATTGCATTATTTAATTAAGATAACAATACATTATTACTATTACATGCCAGAGTATACGACCGTGTCTTATACTTAAAATAAAGGATACCAGCTATGCGCATACCTACTTCCCGTGACCATAACCTGCTATATTATAAGGACGGTCTTTAGTTAAAGCGCGATGACTTTTTTACAATTAAACATTAACACGCTAACATGTCAAGTTTATACCGTGAAATAAATTATTTATGTGGAATAACTAGTTTAAGTTTTATAGACGTAATAAATAGACAGGCAAAGAATTTTCATGAATAAATTTTGAATCAATTTTTTACAGCTTTAAATGATTATCCGCGATATAAAGTACGATCGACAGTCATTATAGCTCTCCATTCTCTGTTCAATCTCCGCTCGTGCAATTTTCAACGTTCACGAAAAGTCTGTTTTGTAAATATTGAACCTGGCCGTCTTTACAACACCGGAATGAGACGTAAATTTCGAATCAGAAATCGGTTCGCTATCTCAGCTTTTCAATCCCCAAACGTTCAAACAGCATTAAACTATAAAAAGTTATACCTTCCCTGGGACTGGACTTCTAGTATCAGGAAATCCGAAACTCGGCAAAACTCGCGAATAAATGTGTATATGGCTCTCGACGGTCTTCTAATGCTGTTTACTTTTCTTGTAGCATAAGCTGAGCAAACTTCGCTTGCTAAAATACACACAATAAAGACTATTTTGCATTTCAACATTGAAAAAGCGCGTATTTTACGAAGTTGATTGGGTGGTGCCGAAAGAAATTAAAGACGGGATAATTAAGGCAGCTAAGAAAGTACAGATAATTTAATACACTTAATGAGCATATTTTCTGTCACCAGTGTTCGTTTATTCACCCCGAACGTGTTCAGGTTTCAAAGCGATTCCGGGCATCCAAAATGGAAGACAGTTTTTGCTCCTTGAAGACTTTAAACCTTCTGTACATTTTTTCCACAGTAAATAATTATAGCCGAGACAATGAAAAATAATAATTTCAGACTAAAGCCAACACAGTCGAAAGACTACATTAAGAAAATTACCGTTTTATTGTCCATCTACATTTTGCTGAAGTAAAAGCTCTAAAGCTTTGCGACTAGAATCCGAATTTAACCGATCTTTCGAACACAAACTAATTTGTATGTGATTTTCATGAAGTTTGCCGTTTATTTGCTCGTTACAACTAGAAAGAACATAAAACGGAAATTGTTAATTTATAACAGATTGCAATTAGTATTTTACGGCCGTGACGCTGAAATTGTGTAGTAAATTTTTTTACACGCTAGTTAGAAAGCCTTTCCGCCACGCTGATTTTTAATTTTGAATCTCTCATCGCTTTGAGTACTTGACTGATGGGTTTGAGTGACATTTTTTTCGCTTTTATTGCCAGACCTGGCCGCACGTATCAATTTTTAGTGCAACTCGCTCGATTAATGCGACTAAAACGAGATTTTTATGTGAACATTGCTCCGAAACTGAAGCACGTGATAACTCGACTCTTCTTTGCCGAATGGAATCCGCCACTGTACTTCTTCTTCTTCGCCTGAAAAAGTTGTCATAGTGGAATTGTTATAAGATGACAGGTCGAAGACCCCTTTAAATGACATTTGTTTTAAATTTGTTTCAATCCGACGTCCATTTACTGACTTTATTAGGGTTGTTTTTTGGCTACCTTTAGTCGACCGAAACTCAATACTCAATAATATGATTTTATGCTTCTCTTTTTTGGCTTTTTTTTAGAAAGCTTTAAATTTAATTAAAACTTTGCTAAATAGAAGCGGACGTAAGTTAAGCAGTTTGGGGTAAAAAGTAGGGCACCGACTTGTTACAAGTTTTGCACGTTAGTTAGTACAAATAATCTTCAACGATCGTAAAGTTCAAATTTTGCAGAAGCCGTAAAATCGAGGATGTCCACATAAAATATTAAGTCCGGTCCGTCCCAAAATATTAAAATGAAATACAACGTTTACCGTGCCAAAAGCACAAATGGGGGAATTCATGACGTACTAAATGTCTCACCTAATTTACGATGTCACATTCCTAACTAACCTACCACATGAAGTGAAAAATAAAACCACAAAAAAAACAAATAGTCAGCACGGGCTACAAAGAAAAGATTTTATAATGAGCCATCTTCAGTATAACTGCGCATTCGTTTTAAAAACAAACAACAAACGTAGACATACATACAAATAAGTTGTTCTTTGCACGCTTCATCATTAAAAATCTAAATCAGTTATATCACATACTTTACTTTTATTAGAAATTTATAGTTTTTCCTACTCTTAAAATATTGAAAAAACGCATTTCTTAAATGTTCGTAATTTTTAGTATCAGCTGTTTGTTGATCATAGCTATAAAGAGTTTTTTTCCACTACTAGCATTAAACGATATCATTATTTACTTTGTTTTAGAGCCAAGAAGATGAATTTCTTTCCTAGTGGTCACTAATATTTCATTATTAACTACTGGTTAACAATGAAAACAATTGCTACCAATCTTTAAATTCACCATAAACTTTCATCTAAAAATCTTTTGATTTTACTGGTAATAACTATTCACCAACACTTTCTGCACCTTCCCTGATTTCAGGAGGAGTGCAGTTTTCACTCAAATAATCAAAATTGAACGTTTTCTAACCACTATTATAAAATATATCTTTTACATAAATGAAATTAACTATTCTCTTGTTTTCAAGCAAGGCTACTTAATTTTTGTGCATATTTGCATTTGTTATTTTATGTTTTATTAATGTAAAATCAATTAATTATAAAAGGAATAAAGGTGCTAGTAGTGGAAAAAATAATATATAAACCACGGTAGAGAAGACTTATCAGCCTCGCAACTTATTTTATTAGAAAAATGTATTCTCCACCTTGGTCTACAATATACTATTTCTAATGTCTAAATAATAAAATATTGTTGAAATAAATTTGATTTTAAGGAATTTTTAACTGCTTGATTTTTATCGATATTTCGTAAAGAAAATGTGTTAGTCCCACAGGAAATAGTCGCGCGGTGTGAGGTCTGGCGACCTAGGAGACTAGGAACGGGACGGTAAATCAGTGGCGCAGCACGTCCTATTCAGCGAGGTGGCAGATGTGAGGTAGCTGTCCAAGTAGGCTTGCCGGTCACCTCACTCTAAACATATGAAACAACATTTTGAATTGCCCTATATATATAATAATACTTACCCGCCTGTTTAAATTCATCAAAAATATTTTATAATTACAAGAAAGTTTGTTGTTTGCTTAGCTGAAAATAGTTAGAATGTAGGTGGGTTTAGATCGACTTATCGATGTATAATTAATCATTATCGATAGATCGATGTTTATCGATATTCCTATATTTCCCCAAATAATTGGTACCGTTATTCCATATATCGATATGTATCGAACAATCGACACTTTCATCGATATATCCAAAAATAATCCTCGTCCAAGGTGGGTAAAATTTAATTGGAAATTATTTTTGCAATAAATTTTGTTAAAGAATTTTGTACTTTCTCTTTAAATTAAATATTCACATAAAAAGTAGTTTTGTTTGCAAATAGTTAACTGTTAAAATTTCAAAAATTTTGTAAGAAATGTACAGGGTTATTCAAAAATTCACATGTTAACTTTAAATTAGTTTATTTTTTGAGCGAACTAAGTTATTTGTATGAACTAAACAAATTAAGGAAACGAAAATTAATGGTAAATCTGTCCACCATTTTGTTGCTTTAAGGTTGATACCGAAGTTTTTTTCTACCAAAGTTTCAAACTTCAAAGCGATCTAGCACGTTTGGATGCAATCGTTTTGGTACGGTCGTTTGGGCACAGGAACATTTAAGTGCAGAGACGATCGCACGCGGGACCGTGTGGCCGCAAGGACGTTTGGACGCAGAGACGATTCGGCGCGGGCCGTTTTAGCGCAGGAACGTTTCGGCGCAGTTAAGAAAATTATTTGATTTTATCTTTCTCTTTAATTAATTAACATTTTAATAGCCATTTAATTATTTATTGATATATAAACACAAGACTCAGAATTTTTACATAAATATAATTAGCACAATAGATTACGCTTGCGCCCAAACATTTCCGCGCTTAAAGGGCTTGCTCCCAAACGTCCCTGCATCCCAACGTTCCTTCGCCAGAACGCCCCTGCTCCGAAACGTCCCTCCGCCAAACGGCCGCGCCAAAACGGCTCCGGTTCCAGTCCGGTTCCGACTACAAAGAGCGTTTTTCAGAGTATTTTTCATGCATCATAGTTAGGGAATAGAAACCAATAAAACTTCTAAGTTTCAAATTTCGTGGAGGTTTCAAAGCCTACCCGCCTTTTCATTCAACCCTGTTCTCTACAAAAAATTGTTGACATAATAAAATTTGTTATAAAAATAATACAATCAAGAAACCACAAAAAAAGCTTCCTTTTTGTTCCTATAGCCTTAAACAACCACACTTGATTGACAAGAACGTGGTAAATTCCTTCTTACATTTAAATTATTGTGCTATTTTAGGTACATGTTATTAAAAAAAAAGTTCTTCAATAAATCTAATTGCAGTTGATATTTTTGTATGTTTTTCGGAACATTTTTTACGCCATTGTCAAAAAGCAGTGGCGCAGTGCTTAAGGAAGGCCAGATTCGGTTTATAAAAAAAACCTTTGTGGACAAATGCTCGAAAAATAATCGCTTGAGAGAAACATCCCTAGAAAACACAATCTAGGAAAAAAATAGCCTAAAACAATCCGGTAAAACATCCTCAAATAAAAACATTCGCAGGAATAAACCATATACATCGTTGAAATAATTCTCAAAAAACAGTCCCTGAAAAATCATCCCCTGAGAGTTAAAACGAGAAAAAAATATTGAAAATAAAATGATTCCCAATAAAACATCCCTTAAACAAAGTATTTTTTTTCTTGCTGCACAATTTACATGAATAAGGGCGAATTTCCAACCAGATTGTCGTATTGAGAATTTATTAGTTCCAAAAACATTTCGAAAATTTCCTGAAAGCATTCCCTTGATTAGATGTGATAGGTTTAAATAAAGTCACCTTTCCTCTTTCCAGCTTTTTGCCAAGGATTTTTCTGGTATAATTTATGGAATTTGTTCTGTAGATTTTCTCCTGGTATTTTTTACGGGGGCTTTTTTTTCCTAGGAGTTTTTTCTGAGCTGTTATCACTAGGATTTTTTTTTCATGATTTGTTTACCGGAAGGTTGTTTCCGAGAATTTTCTCAAACTTCTTACCTAGATTCCAATATTTACAAAACTCTTATAAAATTTAAGACACTTTATTAAACATTTATTGCCTGACAGGGAACCAGTTAAAAAAAACAATAACATCAAAAATTCTATTTATCTAAAGTAACTACAGAAATTAAATTGGCAACTTTTTTATGCAAACTGAATTTAAATTACAAACTCAAAATATTTTTTACGTAACTGTGTGTGGGAACTGGCCCCTATAAACTTATTGCCATGGAAGCCTTTGCCCCATGACACTCCGTGTCCGGTCTAATATTTATGCTGTGTTTTCTTATTTTTAACATTTCTCTGATTGTTGTTTTTTTATAGTTATTCTCCGTGTGTAATTTTTTTTTATAGTTAGAGAAATTGAAATTGTTATCGCTATTTTGTGCATACGATTCAGTATTAGCTTTATGTTACTACATTCTGTATGTTATGTATTGGGATGTTTGACCGACGTAGATATTGTTGCAAACGCCGCGCCGCAAGGAATTTCATATACAACGTTGGTTTCTTGTCTTTGACAAATTTATCCTTTCCTTTATTAAACATTTTTTTGTTCCAGTGTTTGATCAGGTTTATGAGCCACACGTATGGCATGTTTCTTTAAAACCTCCACGGATCTTCAGATAGGCCTGCATAGTATGGAATAGATAATGATTTTTGTGAGAGTTATTTTAAGCTCTATCATTGTAATGACTGTGGACCGCTTTTCCGTTTTCCTTTAGCACAAATTTCCTTGATATTTTTAATACTTTTTGGTCGATTCTTTGGTTTAGCTAATTTTACTATTCTGTTGAATGATATTTCTAGCCCGCAACTTTGAAGTACATTAAATGCAAATATTAATTGTTTAAATACTTATATTTTGTAATCCAATGGAAAGGTGTTTTTTGCTAATACGTATGTTAGTTTTTTAACTAACTTATGGTGAATATCAAAAAAACATAAACTAATACTCTTTTTTGAAGTTCAATTTCGCATTCTTCAAGATTTGTAGTAGCCTAAAACCAAACTTCCATTAACCTTAATGGTATTTTCTAATTATTTTCTTAAAATGCTATTTATGGATGAGTAGCCATCCTATTAAGAATATCGACAAAAGCGATGAGTTTAGTTTTTTTTCTGCATACTTGACATTATGTATAGAATTTAGATATACATTAAAAGTGATTGACAGAAGCGCGGGACCACACACTTAGATTTATTCCTGGAAAATTTGTAAGTTTGCCAACATTTTCGTCCATCTAATGTTGCAGAACACCCACAATTAAAATTTAAGTGGATATTATAATTAGTTTGTCGAGCTAGAAACATATGCGTTTGCTCTTCGAACAAGTTTGTTTAATTTAATGGCAGTAAATATTATAGCGCGATCTTAATTAAGAAATGACGGTATGGTACGTCGTCGTTAATTGATAATAGAGCAGTTTTTATTCGTCGTGGAATTTTTATTGTCTAAATCTCAGCCTCAATCGGTTGTTTAAATGGGCTCATTATATGATTTAGGTGTTAAGTTGAAACGCGACTTGTTTTTAACTTGAAAAATCTCGACTTGCATTAAATACTTCTTCTTGCTCGTGCTGACCACAAGATAAATAGAACAAGATTTTCCAGCACATGATTTGTTGGTTAAAATTGCTAAACGCTTTAAATACTGATTTTCTAAAATATTATGTAATTTAAAAAGCACGAACGGATATAAATCTTAATGGTATAGCCCAGCAGTTACATTTGCTTTTAAAGCGTGGCGATTTCAAGTCTTAAGTTAGATAAATGAAAATTTAATAACAACGATAAAAGAGTACAGACTTTTAAGAAACGGAAACAGCTCGCAGTAGCACTTTAAGTTTGGTAGTCGCTCCTGGTGTTCTTCTGAATTTCCAATGACTCTTCCGTTGTAAATCCCTTCTATAGCTGTAGATACTCCAAACCCATTACGTGGACTTTAATTGGTGTATGCTGTAGTGGTTATCTGAAAGATAAAATAATGCACGGCATCCGCATTTAGTGAAAGGCTGCGAGTGAGACATCAATTTCGGTGTCAAAATCAGGAACGCGCTGTAAAAGAGCTTCTGCGAGTCCGCAGCACGCAAATTATGTAATTTTTTAAAGGGGCTCCCGTAATTATTTAAAAATTGCGTCCATAAATTCGGTTTATTTGCTAAGCCTGCGTTTGTTTAACAACGGACATGCTAATTTGCAGATCTCTACCGTCGAGGACGACACAATGAAACAGACACTAAATAAGAACTCCCCTCCCATCATAACGACGATAAAGACCACCATTACCGCTCTAATAAGGGGGATACAACTCCATTATACAGGGGGGAGTGACTGAGTACATTGTCTAACATCCCGCCGGCATCTCTATCTGTCCCTGGGTAAATGAGTGCTCTTCATTACAGACGTATTCTACATCGAGTTTCACTCATAAGAGGGTATATAGTGGTCTTTTATTTTTTGCAATTTGCATCTTAATCTTGATTATAACCTACAGTTCTAACCATAATTTATATAAAGTTTGCTTCCAGTTTTGCAGCTGAATTAAAAAAATATATGATTTTTCCGTGTTAGTTTGCCAAGGGGTGAATAAGTAACGTGTGTAGCTTTTTGCAGGAAAATTCTGCTGCTTTCTGATATAATATACATATTCAGTGCGCGACGCAACGGTTAAGTACAAATTAAGGGAAATTTGTGTTGTTATTTAAAATTAAACTGTTTCGCTTAAAATGCAGTACCATAATCTTCTTCTAAAGTAGGTGAAGTGGCTGTTTTAATTGCTTAATTGCAGCTAATTAACTACCATTTACATGTTTATTGTTATTCTTTTAAACGTGTTTTGGCTCGTAAACCATTAGAACTGGAAAAAAGATAAAAGTTCTTTCTACGGAAGTGATAATCATTTATAGAGTGCATTAGAATAATTTCTAATTAAATTAGACAAGGGTTTTGTACTACTAACAAAATAAATATCAGCATTTACTGACTACGTGATCTTAGATTCAAAAATACGAATTTTTATGTTTTTCTCTATTTCTGGAGAAAACAAGACTTTAAGAGGCGGCAAATACACTCAACAAAATAAACAGTTTATAAAGATCTCGTATTACTAGTGTCGTTTGGGCAATAAGCATCTACCTAACACATTATTGAATATTTGATGCCTTACTGAGATGGCCGGAAAATAAAGTTATGTCAAAGTAGTGTGTTTTACCGAATACCAAGAAAACTGTGAAATCGAGAAGCTAATAGCCATTTAGGCGAGGTATTAATAATTGTTATGATTAAGTAGGAAATGTTATCAACAAATAACTGCAAACTTAAACTGCTCATGCATAAATCAAAGTTAAGAAAAATAATGGTTATAAAATCCTATATTTGAGGATAAATTATTTAGCAATTACAAATTTGACAAAACACAGCAAGAATCGGTAAATCAATGCAAAGAAAGTCAAACTTTAGAAGTTGCACTCCCAACTATGTTATAATGTGCAGGGATAATGTTTTCGATTAAGATCAAGTCCATAGAAATTTTATTTTTATCTATTCACTACACGATGAAGATTGATAATGTGGATTACTTTTCACAAGACATAACGTCCGATTTTCACAAGTTCGTTCAGTTTTTACTTTTATATACTTCCAGTATGTGAATCTCTTGTAATCGTGAAAATTTGAAATTCTGATATTTTAATGGATGTACATGTTTTAGAACTACGCGAATTCTCAGGAGCTACGGGTTCAATTTTAATTAAATATGGTATACGTAAGTACAATAAAATTTCTACAAATCAGAAAGTAAAATAAGTTGTTTTGGTATCATTTTCTTCAAAAGCGAAATATATATAAAGTGTGATAGAAGGCGCACGATGTAGCCAAAGGCCTAACATTATCAACAAACTGACCTTGCTGGAGGCGTGAACGGGGTAGCGGTCGCTTTGGCTATTTCAATTTTGGTTTCTTTTTTCAATAACATAAAATCATTTTCGAAAAAGCACAAAAAAATGTAATTTGGGATTATAATCTAAGTCTGGTATACTGAACAGACGGATAATTCTGTAGATATACGAGTAGTGCGACCATCACAGTCGTCAAACAGTACAATGTTATACAAATATACTTTTGCAAATACGGTAAGCGTACTAAATAAAAATATCTAAAGTATGAGAAAGTCCAGGTCAAGTGCTTCGCTTATTTTTGTTTGTATGGTTTCAGTTTTAAAAAATAGTCAGCCTTGAATCAGTCTTTGGAAAGCACTAATAAAAAAAACATTTTTTTAATTTAATGCCTTCTTTATTTTTGTGTAATTAAATTTGTGCAAAAACGATTTTTTTGAAAGACACGTTCAAATATTTTTTCTTTTCATTATTTTTTTCATCAATCTGTTTTTGTTAAATTCTTTTTTTAATTAATAATTATATTTCTATGCATATATTTCTTCGTGCTACAAATTAATTTGATGTTAGTTATTAATACTTTAATAAATATCTGACGATGTTCATGCGTGTATTTTTAAGTAGGTATTTTTAAATTGCCCTTTTGATGATTCTGAGGGGTACTCTTGATGTCGTGTTAATAATTTAGTTGGTATCTTTAAACTCCATAACTAACGAAGTCAACATTTTTACACTTTTGAAGTCGGTGTCGTTATAGAAGTATAATCGATGTTAGAACGCAATCACATATTTATTAAAGTTTCTCAGTTTACATTAAAGTATATTTTTTTATGAAGAATTACTCTAAAATTATCCGAATGGTTTATTATGACTAAAATTATCTTTCGCATTTTTGAATGCATCTTACGGTTTAGACAGTTATTGTACTGTAGCAACCCGGTTGTATTGTAACTTAGCGACTTGGTTGTTATGTACATTAATATAAAACAATTCATCAAAATTATTTGTAAACGTGAAAACTTCAGTAAAACTTTCTCCTCCAAATAGTGTTTTATTTAATAACTACGAAACTAAACATTATATTATTGGTGACCTCCTCCAAATAGTGTTTTATTTAATAACTACGAAACTAAACATTATATTATTGGTGACCCCTCCGACAAGATTTGAACACGGAACCCTCCCGACGTGAAATTCCTGAGATTTTCAAGACTTCAGAATTTCAAAACCTTCACAAACATTCAGCTGCTACATCGCCACAGACCTGCGGATCTTCAAAACCCCAATTTACAAGATAAGTAACGCTTATTATATATGGCTTTCACAACCACACAACATGCATAATTTAATGACAGACTATGCTGTGACAAGAGTGTTTGAACGAGTTTATGATAATCGATCTATAATGTTCGACTCAGACATTCGTGAATCATCCATTCTTCCACAAACCATCACTCCACCCCACTTCATCACATCACAACCATCACTCCACTTCATCACATCACAACCATGACTCCAACCAACTTCATCACAATCAAGCATCCAACCAATCTCTCAATCATCTCTCTCAAACAAATCACAACTAATCATACATCCTAATCAACTTTCCAATCTTCTTTCTTCTGAACTTAACAACTACCAATCGCCTTCTACGGTAGAAGTATATGTTAATGCTCAAGAATTTCTTCTAACTCACTCTCTTTACAATCTTTATCACCGAACATTACATTATACGACATGAACACCCCTATTAAACATAATATAGTGCATCGAATAAAAACTAACGGTCCGCCAATTAGTGCAAAGTGTCAAAGACTTAACCCAACACAATTAGTGTTTTTAGAAAAGCATCTGCATGAACTGTTACGTGCTGGAATCATCGAGCAGGCAGACAGTCCTTGGAGTAAAACCTGATGGCAGCTATCGTGTCTGTGGCGATTACAGGCAGCTGAATGCGATAACAGTTCCGGATACCTATCCAATTCCCTTCAGAAAGCATACTTCCAAATTCCTTTACATCTAGATGATATGGACAAGACCTAATTTTGGCTTAAGAAACGCTCCTTCTTCCTGGTCCAGATTCGTCCAGAAGATTCTTACAGGGATGTATTACATTTATTTTTACCTCGACGATATATTAATTTTTAACCGCGTCAGAACATTTGCGTCATGTAAAAATGGTTTTTGAACGTTTGACTAGTAGATACAGACTTTTGTTGAACGTTGATAAATGTTTTTTGGGGTTAGTCAATTAGATTATTTGGGGCACAAGGTTTCATCTCAAGGCATTCTGCCACAAGACTCAACTTTTTATTTTTGCACATTTTTTTTTTCCTTTTTGTTCTGCTTTTTTTTTAGTGAACTGAACTTTTTCGACTCTGCGCTTAGAACCTCAAGAATTGGAAACGCACCTGAAAAGACTAGAAGCAACTTCAAACTAATTCTATTTTCTATGTTCAATTAGTTAGTTACTTGTATTGTTTTTTGAAAAGATCAGAAGTTTTTGTAGCTAAGATAGCATGCGCTTCACGTTTGGTGCGTAGCTTTTTTCTTCTGCAAAGGGGGGGGGGGGGGGGGTACTAATGTAGCAACCCGGTTGTATTGTAACTTAGCGACTTGGTTGTTATGTACATTAATATAAAACAATTCATCAAAATTATTTGTAAACGTGAAAACTTCAGTAAAACTTTCTCCTACAAAATAGCGTTTTATTTACAACTACGAACCCAACATTACATTATATGTAATTTATTAAAATTAGAATAGTTTATCCGCATCGGAAATTTTAAGTTCTCTAGGATTAATTAGAAGCTTAAATCTGTAAACAGAACGCAAAATCGCAAAATATTTTTTATATTTATGCCATCACAACATTTTTAGGATTATTAAAAAGCTGCCGAAATCTTAAATTTTTACACTGTGCCTACTGAAATATAAGACTATTGAGCATGTGTCGATGTATTATGCATTACATTATGCTGATGATACAATAGAGGTATTACGGCTGATATTAGCTGTAAGAGAACATGCATACAGCAAATTTTACAGACAGAACGTCATTACCCGCAATAACAGTACACGCACTTTTTATCATAAGATAATCTTCACCAACATTACAAATTATTTAGGCACATATCTTGACATAGATTGACATTGCTTTCGTATAAACGCTATTTTGCAAAAATAGAGTTGAAAGCTCAGTCAAGAATTTCAAAAAAAAAGGCAAAGTACTTTGAATAGAAAACCCAAAAGGAAAGCACGTAAAAACGAAGAGAATGAAAAAGAAAACAGCAAAGCAAAAGTAGAGCATGAAAACTGCCGCAAGAAATACCTAAACAGGAATCTCAAATTTGAAGAAAAGAGTAGAGAAGATAACAAAGAAGAATGAAGTCTCTACGCTAAACAAAACGACAGAAATTGAAGATATTCAGATCTCTGAAGTTTATAAAGTAAAGAGAAAGTAAAACAAAAGAAAGCGAAAAGCATAGGCCTTTAAGATTATTTTAGGGCAGGCGCAAACCAAAATGGTTAGTTTAAATTTTAATTGGAGGGGTGGGGGGTTGATTTTCTGTTATTTTACAAAGTTATCGTGGCTTCTCCGTGTATTCTACTTTTCATGACTCATTTGGTAGGTACCAACTACTGCAGCAGATAATTACAAATTACTAAAAAAAATTATGCAGGGTCGTGTAAGTACGACTGCTTGTGTGCTCGAAAAGTTTTCTATTTAAGTTCAAATATCTGCGGGGGGGCGATTGCACCCTCCCCAGCCCGTGGGGTGCCCGTGACGAAAATATACAAATAACGAAGAATATGTGTTTGCTTACCACTTTCCTATACTTTAAACACCTATACTTTAAACATTGCTGCTTATCATATTTCCAAAAGTTTTTTTGTATCAACCTTTTATGAGCCAACATTGACTATGACTGATAACGCATTTTGCGTTTGGGGCAAGTCCAGCAGGCCGGAGCGAGAAATAAACACCAGCTTTCCGCGTTGTGGTACTTCATAGCTACAACTATACCGCTTAAGCGATCGCACATTACTTTATTTAGAAATTTGTTTTTGTTCTTTTATTTTTTGGGAAAAAACTCCTAGGCATGCAAGAAAACCAGAGGCCAAAGACGAAATTCGTCAGCCAAAAATTGGATGAGAGAGAGAGTAACAAAGTTTACTTTCCCTAAATTTTGCTGCAGCTAAGACTTAAGTTATCAACCTTATACTCCTATCACTTATGAGCAATTTGGCTAACACAAAAATTTTATCGGCTACTTTTTATTAAGTAAAGAGGCACGCATATTGAAATAAAAAACCTTATAAAAGATATCAGAGGAAAATTAGGGAGGTAACCCGCCTAACAAATTGTAGCTCATCAACTCTACAAGCCTACAAAATAAAAAAAAATGATTCATATTTCCAAAATTTTGAACATATTTTACTTTTTTCGCAGTTTTTACCTGTTCGAAAATACTCGTGCATAGTAACATTGTGTCTCTACAGGGCTATCACTATAACAGATTTGACCGCAACCTGTTTTGTCGTTTTAGTGTAGGATAAGTCATTAGATTCAAAATTTTTAAAAAATTATTGCGGGTGCCATATCAAAGTTAGGACATTTGGAAAAATGTTGGCTTTGCTTTAGGGTCGTCTTTTGTTGGTGTTTTTTTGATATACTCTTGCATTCTAAAGTGGATGGAAATCCGATCATCAGTTCGGCACACTCGCATCAACCTTACAAGCACATATTTTTGTCAATTCACTTTTTGAGATTCTGTATCTTTTTATCTTTTATGAATTTCAAAATAGACTGTAATTGAACTTAATTTTACGGTTATTTTGATGTTACAATACTGTTGATGGTACTTCCCTAATCACGAATGTATTAGTCTTTCTGACCTCACACACCGTACGTGTCTGTTTTTAATCGACAGTCTTGAAAAGTTTGATAAATATGATTTTGAAACAATTTCAGTTAACTAAAGTTGTAATTAAAATATTCTTTTTGTCTTAAATACACGCCTCTCCAACTTGCTTTGTTTTTTGTAAGTGTGGAACAATTACATTTCTGTACCTGTGTGCCTGCAACACGGTTACTACGAACGCGTAATTAATTTTCCCGGAAACATATAAATGCCCCACCCTATGAATTCAAGTGTCATGCTTGGGTATTCACTAATTATTATTTGGAAGTTTATAGTTCAGACCGAGGGTGGGTTTTCGCGTGTTTCAAGAAGCGTGTGTAAAGAGGCGTAAACACAAAACACAATGAAAAATGGTGGGTACCTTTTACAGTTTTCATTTCCTAAAAGTAACTTTTAGGTTATTGCAGCAACAATTGTACAGCATAACATAGTGTAAACAGAACGAAATGAGAATTTCGGTGTTATTACAGTTATTCCTCTCTAGGCGGTGCTACTTCCGTTATCAGAAAGCTCCAGGCTCCTGCTGTTGATAACAAAGCTTAATGGTCTTTGAAGTATTGTATACGCTTTCGCAAGGAGTCACCTGGGAATGAATTAATGCATATTTCTGAAATATTAAGTTGGTTTTTGTATTACAACCCACCTTTATAATGAGTTTCGGGGCGAACCCCGTTTCGCTGTGGGGTTATCTTAGCATTTCTCCTGCAAAAATTGCAATAAAAGGGAGTGCCAGAGACTGCTTTGATGTCACAGGTTGCCATGCATAAAAAGATTTGTGTTATTTTATAACTCAAGGTAAATTTTTAAGAAGAAATCTCGAGATTTAATCAGCAAGAACACGGATCGTTATGCGAATAATGTTTTTGAAGTGTTGGTAGGGGAAGCTTTGATGAAATAAACTATATATAAATTCTTAGCTTTCAAAGATTCGGAAGCTCGCGTCGACTTAACAGATACCGGTGGTTTCAAAGTTCAATCGTTTGCGCTTCGTGGCCCGACCCGCAGGTTTCGAACTAAAGCATTGATCAAAGACGGCGGTCGGAAGAAGTTGAATCGTTATTGCAGCCCGCTCGTCATCCGATATATCCGGTCGGTATATAAGAACGTCTAGACTCGTTCAGCATTTCAAAAGGGTTAAGACGAGAGTATCTCTTAGGATCCCAATTATATTAATACACATACCGCACGCCACTGGCAGTAAGAAACTTTAGAGGGTACGGGTTGTAAAGAGACCGCTTCATGACAAGAATGGGGGAAATACTCTACATCGGTTCATATTTCAAAAGGACCGCGATGGGACCTCTTTGATCATTTTGTCAATCTCAGATATTCTTCTTAATTGTGCTCGCGATTAAATGGGGTTAAGTTTTGCTAAATCCCTTTAGTGAGTATTTTGCGAGACTCTCGTCAATTTAGGGCTGAGTGTTTTTGTGTAAGTAGATTGTTTGCAGTTTTTTTAATTTCTCTTTTAACCCAAAGTTTGCTGATTCAACAATTACAAATTCTATTAATCATCAACATCCCTTCAAGTTTGTTACATTAGCAGGGGCAGTGAATGGATGGGGTTGTAAAAGTTTGTAACACACGGTAACTTATTAATATTTATGTGAAGGTGTTTGGTTACCTTTTATTTATTATACCCCTAATTGGAAGGGGTGTTTAGATCTACGACCAAGCTCCAACTGAATGTTCACTAAAGGGTTAGTTTGTCTATTCAGATTGTTAATTAGGGCGGGGCCCCTGCTAACATTGTGAGTAAAAGAAAATTAATGCATTTTTAAAAGCTCTTCCGGTTGAATTTGCATATCGTTTATGCGGTTTAGAATTATTATTAGTTCTGGTAGGTGGTGTTAACTTGAAACTAATTCTGTTTCAGTTAACGAGTTTAGGAGCTAACCCTTATTTTTAATCTACTGGGAATTATGTTAATAAAAAGTTATTTTGTACGTAGTAAAAATGTTGAAATTCCTAAGCAGAAAACAAATCTGTAATAGTTAATTATGATTATGTAAATTTTATATAAATTTACAATTTGCACCTTTGACTTTATGTTATTGCCGTTCAAAACCCTGTTTTCTAATTGAAAAACTGCAATGCCGCACGTGAATGTAATTCTGCAACAAAAAACGTTAATTAAATAATGAATGAAGCTTTATGGCACCTTCTAGGAAGCAATAAATTCTAAATCTAATACTGAGTTTACAGTTGCTTTATGTGCAAATTCGTATAAATCCAGTCATGAATTAAACGGTTCTTTATGCCTAGAATTGATCCTGTTCACTATTCTTGCGAGAGGATCAGCGGATTTAGGGGAAAGAGGATTGTAGACACGATCTGTTTACGACAGTGTTCAATCCTCGTATCCTGCTCTTGAATTACACGTCCTACTTCAGTGTGAAATCTGCGGTCCTTTGTCATCTGCATACGCATTGAGACGGGATTTTGCGCCGAGGATTAGACCTGACAAAACAAGTGTTTACCCGGTATTAAAATTTTTATTACGCTTAGCTTGCAAGAAAAATGAAGGAAGGAAAAACAAATCCGTAAAAATAGGCAGGATGAAAAAATCGCGACACATTTATCCTGCGTTATCCTCGGAAAAGAACAGCAGGTCTCGTAAACCCTTCCCAAGACCTCCTGTGTTTCTATCGGGATTATGTTCCATATAAATCAAAAAGATCTGATGAATTGAGCCAAATGGTTCCTATGATTAAAGTAATAAGGAAAACGGACATTTCTTTCAAGCTCCACAAAAAGGAGAAATCTGGTAAAAAATGCTATCTATAATTCATAAAGGATCGAGAGGATGAGACCGGATCAGCGAAACTGCTGTACCGTGAAAAAAAGTTTGGACTTCCAGGCTTAACAACTCTTAAAACTTTGTAGGGATTAACTTTTAGATGCGATATCTTTTTTAAGTAACTTCTTCGTCTCGCGCAGGTGATAACCGAGTGTTTTTCTTGTTTAACATACATATTGACTTTCCAACTGCACTTTGTATTTACCTAAAAACCTTAAGCAGTCAGTAAATGTACTCGTTAGAGTTCGTGTGAGAAACGCCTCTAAAACACTTTATAGGCAACAGAGAATTTTTGCTGGGGTATTCGCCCGTGAAAAACAACAGCGCGTTCGTAAAATTAACACAATTATGCTAAATAGGTAAATTAAAAGTTTTTATGTGAGCATCAAACCATTCATAGGATTTAAATCTGTATATTAATTGCAAATATATTATTTAATTACTTCTTTTGTTGTTATTGTAAAGTTTAATAGTTCAAATACTAATTACCTTGTTATTACAATAATAATAATTTTGATAATTTATGTATAATATCATGTTAAACATTCTAATACTAGCAATGACTCACTAATGTGAATTGAAGAATGTAATAATTTTCAAAAATTCGTAGAAGCTACAGTATTCAAAAATGCTAAGAATAAAAATAAAAAACGTTTATAAAAATATTTCTTTTCTTAGGTACAAATATTCAAACCAATAATAGATTAGCCCAAGTAGAACCCAGTGCTCCTTCCATATTTCAAAAATGAAAGATAATTAAAAAACAAAATACGTGTAATAAAATAAAATTTTGTTTGAGAACTGCTGAGATTGATAGGAAATGCATTTAAACTGTACAATGTTATTACGCAAATTGTATTTTTAATTCCAACGTGCAGGTAACAAGACAGTTTACGTTTTTCTACCGATAACGCGTCTTTCAACTCAAATTTGCCTTATTATCAGGCAGAACTCAAACAATTTTAGGCTAATTTTTAATAATTATTTTGTCGTTCCTTAAGGGCTCGTTAATTTAAAAATGTTTCTTTCTGGCTTGTATATACTGTTATCTACCATCGGTTTTAATATTTTTACCTATTTTTAATAGACAGCATAACTTCGCACTTCCTGTTGTATATGACGATTTTAAGTACCGTTAGGTCATGGGACATGCACGTGAGCAAACTTTTTAAAATTTTTTATTTTTCACATTATTAGCAACTTTTTTAAACAATTTGGCCTCTCTGGCAAAAATTACATGATTGAAAAAAGCATTTTCTAGTCTACAATTTACACACAGTCAAATCAAAAAATATTATAAATTATGCAACTGGTTTTTGAAAACTTATTTTATGATTTTTCGACATAACCCGAAAACAACTATTTAAAAAACACATGTTTAGAATAAGATTGTTTACTGGAAAGAGGCAGAATAAAGTATACTAGCGGAACCAGTGGGCTGCGCCCCACCCTTTTTTAAATAGTAAATAAGCTGCTTGAATTGGTAGTGTAGCGGGCCGTGGATCTAATTCCCCATTTTTGAATGATATATAGAATGCTTTAATAATTATTATACATAAATTGATTTCTTTTGGAAAAAAATTCATGCGTCACAGACAACTCAGACAAATTAGTACTTTTTTTTTTAAATTATGAGGCCGTGCTTGAGCGCGACTCCATGATTTCCATCCCACTTCCTTAACCGGGCTCAGCGGACTTGCGCTATACACCGGTCTAACATCCCCACCCCTGAAAGACATCCAACCCAACATACACACCACACACACCATCCATGGACAAGCCAGATTTAACTTATTCAGAAAAATTTCCGACGGACAAAGGACTCGAATCTACTGCCGTTGGGAGTCTAGTTTCAAAGCCTGGGAGTTTAACCACTAGACCACCCGCTGGCCCAATTTTTTTTAGTAAACTGAGACACGAAACAAATAGTAGCCCATTAGAGCCCTATAAGCTTACACGGTTTACGAAAAGCTACCGAAATTTTCCACGATCACAATATATTCCCATGTTGGAAGTATGAGAAAGTAAAAAAGCGTACGGATTTACTGAAATGCGAGGAAGTACTAACGCACAGTAAACTCAGCAGTTTTTATTTTATTTGTTATTTTTACTCCAGTCCGCAATATTTGTTGTTTATGTTAAACAAACTAACCGATCCGTTCTAGCTCAGACCTGCCCGTAAACATGAGGTTTTCGTAATGTTTAGACTACAAACTATAAAATATGTTGCTCTATTACTACCTGTATTTACTCCTGCTACTAAAAGCTCACACTCAGCGCGTTTGATATATATAGATTTCATATATACATAGATTTGAACTACGCGGCGTCTAGGCTGCAGTTTGTAGTCGCGTCATCGGTATTGCTACTGCCGACGTTTCGTCTACAGTTCTGATTTCAGTTCTCAAGAAGCCTTAAACTTTCTTAAAACTGCTTTTTATACTATAGTTTTAAAACACATTTTAAAGAAACATGAATGAACTGTGCTTCTTGAAATTAGGTATTTAAATTGCCATGAAAAATTACTGTGTACTATATATTATTATAACTCTTCAAGATATTTTAATTTTTTTTAAATTGGTATTAATTTAAATATTTTAAAATAACTAGTGTTAGTGGCCCAACGGTATACATATTTGAAATTACATTTTATAAGAAATATAAATTTTTCCTCTGGTGTCGGTGATAAATCTTAGCAGTAAAAAAAACAATCAATAAATATTAATAGTATATTAAAACACAAGTTGCATAAGGCATTGTCTTAACGTACGAGTCCAAGTTTGAAAAACGAGGGAGCGTAGCGATCGAGTTTTTCAATGGACGAGTGCGTCAAGACGCCTTATGAAACGAGTTGTTCATACTATTTTTTCTATTGAGGAGAATTAATGAAAAAACGTTATAAAAAATTACTGCGATCAAATTTGGTAAATTTAGTATGTATATGTTGGCATACATACTAAATTTACCAAATTTGATCATGAATATATCATGAATACCATTCTTTGTTGGTGAAATTTTACTAAAAATATGCTTTAAAAGACTCTCCTAAAACACTGTTTTTTAGCTAAAACAGTGCTTTAAGACTAACCTTAAAAAACCGAAATAAAAAAAATTATTAGAACTATTATGGATACAGATTTGCATACTCTTCAATAGAAACATATTTCTATAGCAGTAAATGCAACACACCTGAACAAACACTATGCTTAATTACACTTTTAAATCTTTCGTAGAAAATAAAAATAAACTTTTATTTTAACTACACTGTACCACAGCATGCAGTTGCTAATTGCGTCATTACCCCAACACAAACTATTGTTTAAAAATACACAAACAATTTTTGGCGTACATAAATATTATGTTTCTTTACTGTGTGGAAAATAAATGTTAGTGCTTGTATTCGTTACACAACGTTGTTGGTTCATATTTTGTTTAAAATTGAAAACGCGGCTATTTGTTTAGACCTGCTCAAATAAAATAACGTGCCCTAAAAGTAAATTCTACACCGGCATTTGGTTGCTGCACTGAGAACAATGTAGAATCAAGCAAATACTCCATGAAATTGCAGACATAAAGGAGGTAGCGTATTTCACACTTAAATCTGAGAAAGCACAAGTGACGCTCCTGAAGCATTTGAAACTAACACAGGACTCTGCTACGAGATTAAACTTGTCATCGAAGATTCCTTCCTTACCTAATAGGATCAATATAACACCAGTACACTTTTAAAACGTCGCGAACGTCCTAGAAAAGGGAATTTGGAAGAGGAAACGTCGATGGCCGTTTTTACTACTCGCACCATTCATTTATAACATAAAAAAAGCCGCAAAAGCAATCTAAACGAATCTCAAAACAGAATAAATTTTTCTTTGTGAAGAAAAAGGCCGGGCGGCCATTTTACGTATAACAGTGTATATTTAGGGCTGATGGGACAAGCTGAGCGTTCAATTTTATTCACATCACATCAAACCGAAATTGACTTTCGGGCCACTGAGCCGATAAAACGCTCGCCGGTTCCGATATCCGGCTAACCAGAAGACTTTTAAAATAAAATATTTAAATATGGAGTCCACACTCCCTGGTTATAACATCAATAAAAATAAATGTTACCATAAAGCCAATGCTCGGTTTGAAAAGATACACATTTTATTTCGGGCCCCGAAAGCTGCTGCAAAAAGAATTCTGGAAAAACAGCCAAAGTTTTATGTTTGTTTTTACAAATAAAAGAGCAAATGGGTATATTATTACACCTAGCCTTTTGTATGTTTTGTTTAAATATGAATCTGAAATGTAGTGCAGTGTTAAAAAAATAATTTCGTTTTGTATTTTCCTTCGTTTGCTTTTACATTACTAAAAACCACGGTTAAGAAATAACAAAAGCGAATGAACAAATATATCCCATTTCAGTTAATTTTCCTTCCTTAGCAAACGAGTTCCGCCCTTTTTCTTAATTAAATATATCTGAGAGTAAATTAAAAACAAACATATTTTACCCACAATGGTTCAGTACTCGGCGGTGTTAAATAAATTTACTTTCACTGTTCTTTTACACAACTCCGGCATTATAAATTAAACAATGGAATTTAATTACTTGTTTAATTATTGCAGTTAATGGTACATGCTGTTTATTAATGTATAAATTCAATTTAGGCGTTTGTATGGCACCCTCTTTTTAACGGGATTACCCACAGGCTTAATCAAGCAGCTTGAATTTGCTCAGAGCAAACTGCTGCTCCTGAATACGTTCAATGTTTCGCGAACGTTAGCGTCTTATAGTTCTGGTTAATCAAAGGCGTTAAAACGTTACAAGTTTTTACACTTTGACATTTGTGCTGTAAGCAGACGTGCTAATTCTTCGATAAAACTTAGGGAATGTGAAGGGATCTTCTCGTAAAAAAATTTTCTAGGGTACCTGAGGTTAAAGGCAAAGCGATGTGCACGTTAAGAATCGCTATTTAATTAAGGTTTTCATTTGCATAGCAAAGTAGGTCGCCAGAAATTAGAATCTCTGTTTGATTAAGGGCATTGGAAGCTCTTCTTTGAAAATAAAACGAAATTGATGTTTGCTTTCAACGTAACATTATTTCTTTTGGAAAAGAATGAACTGAAAAACTTTTTAATAAAAAATTCTTATTACTTTTTAATATAAACAGTAACTGAACTGCAAAAATGTGATAAAAATAATAAAACATAATTAGTTTTTTTATACAGCGTGAATTATTAATATGATATTGTTTTATACCGTTTTTATTATAGCAGTTAAAAAAATGTTAAGAGGAAAATGGTTTCTTGGGTTACTGAGCTTAACGTACAATTATTGCTCTCTATACCGGGTATTTGGTTTAATGGGATAGTATAGTACACAAGTTTAAATAGAACAACCTATATATTATTACATTTTGTGATTTCCCTATCTATCTATCTATAATCTTTTATACTCGAAGGTGTCGAGGACTTTCACTGCGGGTACGCTCTTCGCTTGTGTAGTGGGGGGTAGTGGGGCTTTTTTGGACTTTAAACCACTACGCTCCTGAAGCTTATGCTACCTTTCATGTAGATTCATTCAACGCCATGTGTTTATTTGTATATTAAAATGCTCTGTGTGGCTTTGTTACTTGTCTTGGTCAGCTAGTAATCAAGGCAAGCGCCGTTAATTGTAACCCAACGTCGAATGGTTACCGAGCTCGATACCGATCCATAGAATTAAAGTAAAATTTTCTGCTTCTTCCGGGATTCAAACCGAAGACTCATGCATTGCGAACCTGGTCCTCTTATCAGTGGACCACTCGGACGATTCTGATTTCCCATTTTTGCTTTTTCTAACGATGTACGGTTTTTCGAATGTCTTTCACTAATCGTTTCGAGAATAATTGAATTTACTTAAAATTTGCGCTACATTGGCCGTGGAAATGATTACAAAATATTGATAATTCAAACCAAATTTAGTGGATGTTTATTAAGGGAAAAAAATGTATAATTTTTTTAACGTTGAACTTTACTTTGCCGCAATATTATCTGAGACGAAATATGTGGTGTAATTTATTATCATTATTATAACTATTCTTTAGTCAAAATGTTTAGTTTTTATAATGTTTTCCAGTGGTTTGTCCCTTTTTGAGATGGGCGTAATCAAATTATTTCAATAATCGAATGTTTAGTTCTCAAACGATTTTAATAATAGTTATAGGTACTCCTCATTCGAAATAATTATTCGTTTCAAAAATGCGCGCGCATCTGAGCAATATATCATGGCTCGGCGCTTAGACAGCTTCCGAATGCGAATTTGCGATCCGTGCGGCATACAAACGATTAATTTTAAATTTTCGCGCCATTCTGCTACTCCACAGTTTACTGCGAGTGTAAATTATTTGAACTCTCGATCCTAATGTTCAAATTAAATCGTCTTTGTTTTGTTGTCTCTCGGGTTTGTTTAGAGAAAGACACCGTCAGTTACAGGATTTTGGGATTCTGCGAATTCGGTTACAAATTTAAAAGCGAAAAATCATTCAAATGATTTTTTTTTAAATTTCGAGACATCTCGAGATATTTCAGTAATGAAAAAGTTCTATTATTTTCACTAATAATCTCATAAGTGCATTGATTTTTTGGAATTTTTTTGGAGTGCATTCTAACAATGTATTAATCGGCTCAAGTGGAACGTGAGGGCCCAATTACGTTGTTGGATTGCATGATAAAAAATTTCCCGGATATGAATTAACGCTCGAATGCAGATTCGGCAAGGATATCGTAACGATACCGCCACAAAACGTAATAATAATTCAGGCTTTAAATTGTGCTCACAATGATCATGTTGTAATAGAAATATTTTCATAGCAACTTACTCGCTATGACAATTCAACATATATTAAATGTCTAACTATCCCAGCCGTATAGTGGGGACTTAAATTCTTCAATTTTGACTCTAGTCAATGCGCGCGTTTACGAGTGTCGAGTGGGGCCTCACTCACCTTCCGGTGGCCACACCAAGATCACGCGTTAAATTAAATTACATGCTACGGTACACTTAAATAAAATACATTTTAATACTTGCACAAATTCTAAATAAATATGCATCATTACAACTTTAGCAAGGATGGTTGTGGATGAATGTTATAAAAATATTTGCAATAAAATATCTACTTATTAATTTCGCTTAGGTTGGTCTAGGTATAAAACCTTTTTTCCACGAAATTTTAGTGTTGCCGTGGTAACCATTTTTCTATTTTTTTCTTTTGCTAAATATTGGCGTATCTAACCCGAAGACATCACAAGATGTTAGTTTTTAAGCGAATGCGATAAAGATTTGCAAATATTGCAAGAGTCAAGTACTCCACTAAGAAACTGCACGAGTTGAGTTACTCGTTAAAGAAATTGAACTCTTGATATTAAGGAATAGATTTTACCACTTAACTAACATCAGGTAGGTAAAACTACGGCAAAATAAGCTTTAACATGATTTTAGTAAATGAGCGAAGCACTTCGCCTGGACTTTCCTATACTTCAAAAATTGTTAAACATATTTTCAAGAAATAGTTTTGCTTCAACGTTTTACGCGCCAATAATGACTAGATTGCACTACCCTTACCACTCTAGCGGGAGCACAGATGTTTCAGTACAGTTGGCGTCAAGATTATCCGCTCTAGGAATGTAGTTGCAAAACATATTCTTACAAAAGCGCGAAGTTGTGATTTATATCATTAACGAGCAATTTAGATTAAACAGAAATTTTTTCACAAAGATGAATGAAATTCCAATTTTTAAAAATTCGAAGAAAACATCACAGATAAGCGAGTGGGCTGGGACCCGAACTAAATTATAGCTCATGCCTAGCTTTATTAGCCTACAGAGTTAAAAAAAAATGTAATTTGAGCAATTTTCGTAAAAGCAAAAGTTTGATATATTTTTCACTTCACAGTTTGAGTAGCTCCAAACATTATCGTAGTTTGTAAAGTGGTGCACCTCTGCCGAAATTTCAATACTAAATTTCATTCCGATCTGATAACTCGTTTTTGAGTAAATAGGCGTTAACACCCAACTTTTCAATAATTCAGTAAAGCGTCACACAGGTGTTAGCGGCTGCGATACGAACCAAGTTGTAGCTAATCACCAGTTCCTTAACTATTGTTAATGGAAACTAAATCACAAATTCAAAAAGCAAATATATACAGAGCTTTCCATTTAAAAAAAGTAAGACATTGGAAAATAAATTTTACCAAATGTGGTTGTAAAGTGCTAACAACCTATATAAAATATTAAAAATTTAAAAAATGCGTTATTTACTTAAAAATGGGCCCACGTAAAGTGGCAAAGAAATTTGACAAATTGTTCTGTTATTTATAGATACCAGCCGTTAAATAAGGCTCTTCATTTTCTAAAATATTTAAAAATAAATTAATTATTTTCTAAGCGATTAGAGATAGTACTAGTATATTGTCGAAAACAGCAAGAAATAGCGAATTTAAAAATGTGACATTATAAAGTGCTTTCATTAAACTAAAAAACAATGTTGTGTTGTCCCATTAATCCACACGTCCTGTATAGTGACAAAGAATTTTAGGTTACGCATAGTAATTCAACAAACAAGTTTTCTCTTAACAGTTTCATTCTACCTGCTAAAATAAAAACGTTGGAAAACTCGATAAATTTTTTTAATGCTTTTCCCCTCACAAAAGGCAACTCGTTGTGTTATAGTTCTTCAAAGTTTATTTTCCACTTTCATGTTTATGTATATATCTAGTGTAAATGAAGTAATACTATCGATTTTTAACCTAATGAGAAAATATTGAAACTTTTCAAGTAACCTACAAACTGCATTGTAGTATTTTTGCGTCTGGTAGCTATACTAAATGCATTCAATAATTTAAAGATTACATTTTACAAGCTCCATTAGCATTTATCAATAATTAATACCATTTGCGTGCTTATACTAGAAGCTCCCGTTGTTGCAATAAACTACTGGTTTCATTGCTTTAGTTTACTTCTTATTTGCAGTGATATGTAGGTGTTATAATCATTAAAGCTAGACCACCTAGAGTTTATTAATTTAGCTTCGATGTACCGGCGTTTCCTTGTAAAGCCATTACATGTGAAGTTTGTTCGTTTACTTAACTGCATGGCATTACATGAAACACTACTAAACTGACCAGTCGGAGGCAAACTTTTGCATTAGGTTACTTGCAGACTGCATCAAGTTGTCGACATCTTCAACAAGTCTTCGGAAGAAGTTTAGCTCTTTAAACTAAATAAACTGAAAGCAACAACTTCAGAAAGTTCTTCTTGACAAGCTTTCAAACTCCTAATAGGCACTTCCACTTATTAATTTTATAAATTTCATATTCGCAGCAAA
Source organism: Ctenicera cuprea (assembly GCA_958336395.1). Taxonomy (NCBI): domain Eukaryota; kingdom Metazoa; phylum Arthropoda; class Insecta; order Coleoptera; family Elateridae; genus Ctenicera; species Ctenicera cuprea. The sequence goes on from OY284488.1 coordinate 51,247,890, forward strand.
ACTAAAACCTCAGAAATTTGATTTTCCAAGATATTCGTGGAGATTTCTGATTAATTTTCCAAGAATTTGCCAGCTAGAAAAGCATATAGTTGTGAATATGACAAATGAAGCGAACCTAATCCGGGACGTACCGTTCCTAATCCGCAAGAACCAACAAATAATCACTCCGGAATAATCCAGAAACGGAATATTCAACGGGGTTGTCGCCACAGATGCTGTGAATTTAAATGTAACTAACGCAGCCGCGTTTAATATTCAACAACAGTGTTTGTCCTATCGATTTATGCACCTGCATAATAAGTTAACACGTTTTGGGTAAAACTTCCAAATCAATTTCAAACTTAGAGGCGAAATCCATAAATCATTTTCAAGTGTGTGCCTTTGTACCAGGTAAAGAATGATCACCACCACAACCCGCTTGTTTCCTCCGAAAAGCAGAAAAGCTATTTATTTCGAAGTGTTTGTCGACATTAAGGACAAAGAACTGTTTACTTGGGGTCCGGATTTTTCTCATCACTTTTAAGAATTTTAATTCCGAATTCCTTTCTGAAGTTTGATTTACAGAGGCGCGCTATCGCACTAGATAGGTTTTTAATTATTTCCGTTGTCCCTGGAACGTTAGAAAAAACCTTTTGACTTCTGCAATTACTCAACTAATTAAATGGTTCTATTAGGAACGACGTACAGCGGCAACTGCTTTAGGATTGTTGTATTTATTTTAAATTACAAACAGCTATGACAGAATTCAATTTTGATCAATATTTTAATAATTAGATTAGACGGTTTTGTGGTTTCTGCAAACATTTTGGCAAAGCAAACTAAAGCTAAAATTCTATTTTTGTTTTAATTTACATGTGCAATGTTAAACAGTTTCGAAATTTGTTTTTGTACGCAAAGTAATTTTACACCTTTTCAGATGCTATTTCGAAACCTACGGAAAAGTTGTGCAAAATTTATTTTGATTGTGAAAAAAGAAAATCTGTATGTTTGTGACGCATCAAAACCTCTGCAACTACTGGTCTAATTTCTAAGCTTGTTTTGTATAAGCTAGAAACATTTAGAAATGATGTACCGCCTCCCACCTCGTAGTTTTTAATTTACAAGCTTTATTACTAGTCCATGTTGTTCCTTAATTACTAATTATTTTTTTAGTGGAAATCAAAATATGTATTTCTTCTGCCTTTGTTCTTGCGTAGGGCGAATGGTAGTTACTACTCGTTCTCATGTTATAGTGACTGTTGCGACTACAACCTAGGAATATAACACATTCTTAAAAAGTCTAGATTTTAGAATTATGAAAAGACCGAGCAAAGTGTTTCGTCAATTTTTGTTGTTTTTCTGTAACTCTTCTTAATAAAAGTAGTACAACGAGAAAAGGTGCTTTATTTTCAGTGTCAGTTCTTTTAAGTTTTGGGACGAAACAAAATCGAAATTACTAGCATTGTAATGAACGATGAAAAGGCAATCACTTAGTAAGTCTCAAAAATATCAATTTCTTATGTTTTTCTTTGATTTGGCAAAAAAACACAAATTTGCAGGTTTTTAGACACATTAGAAATATTTCTGAGTTTTTATTTTTGTAAAAATGTATTATATTGGATTATTCCATTCATAATATATCCACCAATTGCTACGTTGCATTTGCCGTTTCAGTAGCTAATAGAAAAGTATAACTTGTTTATTTTTCACGAACAAAATGTTATCGAAAAAAAAAAATAAGCAAACTACTTACTTGTTTTATTAGATTGTTTTAAACTTAAAATTAATTTAACAGATTCACGATTAGATTAAATATACAAATTGTGAATTAAAAAATTAATTTTATTTTTTAACTTTCAAGAGTAATTTGCTGAAATTTTCCTTGATAACATTTTGTGCTGATGAAACGGAAATGCGACGTAATAAATAGTAATTGGTTTCGATTTTTCGTCTTAAAAATTAAGAGAACTAACAATGAAAATACACTGTAAAAAAATTTGTGTACATTTACATTGATTATCACAGTTACTTTATAACCAATGATAATAATCAATGTAAAGTTACATCTCTTATGTAATTAAGTAGAGACTGTAACGTTCATATCTCCCAGGCAATTTTAACATTTGCTTTTTTTAATTTTACATTATAGGAAAGCAATACCACATTGACAGATAGGGATGCTATTTGGTACTATAATAGCCCTATAGAGTAGCAAAACGTCACTATGTAAAACAATTCTTTTATAAATAAAAAATTGTAGCGTAAAAATTATAAAAAAATATTGCTCAATAACTGGCAATAATTTCTTTTACATTTTGTTGACTTATAATTTTGTATAGATTAAGTCATAAATTTTCTTTACATAGATATTTTTCAAATTTTTTCGTTAAACGTTTCAAGAAAAGTTTAGGAAACTGTTTCCAACGTAAGGAAGGATTAATTGCATTTTCGTTTTTTTTCAACATCTTTTTCATAGAAAGATGTTAGCTACACTTGTGCGTTTTTTGTTTAAAATAATAACTTAAAAAAACAAAAGTATACTAACGGAATTCGCGGTGTAACAATAGCAACGGTAGAGACAAAATAAAGAGTGAAAGACTAAAAGAAAAATGTAGTGGAACTTTAGCGGTTGTTGTTTAACTGAGAGTTTGTACAGCGAGTCTATTCACAAAAAGTCACAGAGGTATTTTAAATTTTCCTGCAAACGGTAAAGTAAGGTAAATCGTGTGACAGAAGTCGCGGTGTCAACTAGCACCCGTAGGTCTGTAACCTATTGACGTCGTATATTGTAAGTACACTTCACTTACCGCAAGTAGAATATTCTGCACAGTGGGATTGCAGTTAAACAGCTTTTCCAATGTTTCTAAAAACCTAAATATGAATAAATATTCTTACTTTCCTATGCTTTCAGTAGGGGAAAGCTTTACTTTCATGGAACTTTTTGGTTTAGATATTTTGACGGAATTACATGATTTTGGACCCCCAGATACCCAAATATTGTGAGTTTAAAAAATGTCAATGTGTATGTGTGTATGTATGTATGTAGAGCATAAGCTTTTAAAAAAATCGAAACCGGAAGCGGAAGTTAGAGATGTGTTTTGGTAGCATTTTTTTTAGATATTGAATTATGTGATATTGCAAAGGGCTTTTGATTAAACAAAAATTGATTAGGACAAACTCAACGCTTTTTCTTCGAAATCGAACTTTAAAACGGCAACCGTTACGATTTTTTTACAATTTTGACGTAAACCATTAATTTTTCTGTGATGCGTTTTTGAAAATTTTCAACTCGTATTTCTTTGTTTAATAAACGGGAAAAGCTGTCTGTTGAAGTTAAATTGCTTTTGAGTAAAAGCAGAAGTGGGAGAGCTGACTTGCCTTCGAACCAATTCGTGGTTTACGAATTTGCCTCCTTCTACCCAAACTTTGCCTCTTGTTTTTTAATCTCAAAGAATCTGATTCCCAAAAACTAAAAAAGTTTTTTTCGCTGAAACCATTTGTAAAATATAAGAAAGTTTAGAAGAAGTGCCTCTCTCATGTTTGTTTTCTTCTATACTTGGAGTATACGAAAATACCGATTCCATGAAAGTTTTCGAAGTCGGGATTTTCGAAGAAATATAAGTCTAAGACCCCCAGGAACTCAAAAAGAGTATTTGTCAAACATGTCTGTGTGTGTTTTTTCTTGGTAAATCTGGAAAAGAGATTTGGTAGAAGATCATAAGGCAAATCCCAACTTATTTTCCGAACTTTATACCTTGAACTTGGTGGACATTACATTTTTTTTTATTTTAACCCTTTCTTACTAAAAAACGAGTTGGCAGATCGGGATAAATTGATATTGTCGTGGTTCCAGGGGCACACTATATTACTATGTGAGAGAATTCTTAAACGCATGAAAACTGCGAAGTAAAAATATTTCAAAAATTTGAAAATTTCAAAAACAAAATTTTTCAAAAGCTGACTACGCAATTTTATTAAATTTTATCGGTTAACAGTGCTAGATATCAGTTCGCTAATTTCTCCGTCCCGCCTTCTGTGAATTTTTGAAGATGGAAAATGTATGCCATTTTATTAATTGAGCAGATAAAAAATTGCTGTTTAAGCTAAATTGTTCATGAGTGATTAGAGACTAAAGTTGCCAATTTAGATTTAAGTTTAGTCCGCTCGCAATAATTACGGAGGAGAGGTAATGTGTCTTTCCGGTGTGCGGGGAAAATGCAGGGCTACTTCTGTGTGCTTGTAGTATACCGCTGAGTTAGTATTATTATTATTTCGTTAATTGCTTTTAAGAAAATTAAAAGAATATGCTGCGTTCCCAGTTGCACACACATATTTACTTACGTTTTTTATAATAAATTTAAAAATACTTTATGTGCTATATTGGATGGTTTTATAGTTCAGGTTACTAGCGGCAGCACTGCAAATCTTACAAGTCACTCTTCTCGGACAAAACATTGATACAAACATACTTTAAAATATGAAAAATGCAATAAAATTCTAAAGTATTGGAAAATCCAAACGAAGTGTTCTGCGCATGTTAGATTATATTAGCAAAGACTTACCTCTTCATGTGATCATCAGCTCTCTAGCCATGATGATGAAAATTCGCTAATAACGCGAGACGTATGTAATAAAAATCACCTCTGCAAATGTGCTCTAGTATTCACAGCTCAGAGATCTAACATCGTTCATCGTTGTGAAATGCTTTTAGATAAACCAAACTTCTGTTATTAATTTTTACACAATTTGAAATCTAATTTAATTTGAGAATTCATTTAAATTCACATTTGTACATTTTAACGCATATTTTGTGATAGAGAATTACCCCCTGTTGCAAACCATTCTATAATCGCAACTTAACATTCAGAATATGCAAATCAATATTTGTGGGTGACACTATCTAGCTAACTTTTCTTGATAACCAAGTTTCACTCCCTGTAGTTTAGAATGAAACACAAATAAATTCAATTTCGCGAATAGTCACCAACCCAATTAATATCTTTAATTAAATTTGAGCTGTTAACACTTTTCGACAACATAAATTCTTATTACTTTTTGATTTGTTTTTCCATTAAATTTTTAATTAGTAACAAGTTGGTATTTAATTCAATTTAATACAGTATGTATTACGTACAAAGATTTTTTTCTTATACTATTTTTGAAATCTTCCCAATTCTTTTCAAAGAAGAATTGTATCGTAAATAAAAGAACTTTTTCGTTATAATATGCATGCAAATTTTAGCCGAAAAACATAAAAGTTAGGATTACTGCATATCATTTATTCCATCATCGTATTTTTATTTATACTTATTGCTGGTTAGTTTGTAACTTTAGACATTCGACGCTTCCACTGGAATAATATGATAGTGTGTTTTTTAGAAGGTTTTGGGTAGAAGGGTCGGCTGATGGAGTTAATCGTACATAAAAAGAAAAGGGCTTAGAATGAGCAGAATAATGAATAAATCTCGGTTCGCCAAGGGACCCATTCCTTAAATGTGGTGTCTTTGAGAAATAATCTTGTGGTAGTTTCGCTACAACTACAAACTCCAAGAGTGAAGTGGAGGCGTTTTATGTTGCAGTAAATCCAGTAAACTGCTGGTTGCTGTACAGTTTGTTTACACGAATCGCCGAAGTACTGAACCGTACGTAACATACTAAGACTAGTTCCCACTTGAAACTACAATGGGTGGTTCCCTAAATATAAAACTGTTAGAAAAATTTATGTCTTCCTCTACTTCATAGATATTCGCTCGCTATTTCCCCTACTGTTCTTATTTCGCCGAAGACGCTGCTGCGCCAGCGAACTTTTCAGTATTTTCTGTTTTTTCGCATTAATGTGGGGGCTTCTGTTAATATTTATTACGGAAACACGTGCGTCGTAAAAAACGCGGTGGCTCATACATTTCTTTAACAGATAAGCAAAAAATGCCGTATATTTTAGGTTAGCTCGATTAGAATCCCTTAGAAAGCGGATCCTGGTTTTTACTACCGTTTTTTATAGTGACCCTTGACATTTGCACTTTCCATTTTACCGCTGAATTTGCTCGCACGTGGATTCTCTAAAAACAATAACAAAAAGAAACCTTTTCGCTAACTTGTTTCTGTTTACTACCAAACGCATTTTCTTTCCTAAATTTTTCTTCACAACGCCCTCTTTGTATTTTATACATTTTCCAGCTGACGTTGCAGATTTGAAAGGCAAAGTGTTAGCTAGCAGTTATAAAACATACTACCTTAAACTTTCAACACAAATATTATATTTACGTATAGCTTCCTACTGGTGCCTGGAATAATGTGACGTAGGTATATAAAATACCTAAAATTCTTTTATTTTGGAAAGACGTGTTTTGGAGCAACAATCGCCACATCAAATCTTTGTTTCTACTACCCTTAAAAGTATTTTATTTGTTGGAACTTGGTGTGCGGTCCGGACATAATGGACTTCGAGTGTCGTGTGGAATAGTTGTCGATATATTTCATTTGGACCTTTCTCTAACATTATTTCTCCGGTGTCAATTCTGACTAATGGTTAACACCGCCGCGGAGCCACTGATATTAAGTGGGAAAGAAAATCTATTAGACAACTGTCACCAGCCGAAATGAACTACAGATGCTTTTACTTTTATTTATATCACAATTGCTTCTTTCAAAGTTCTAAAGTTAAGCTCGCTTTGAAGCGCCTCGGTGCTGCTTCTGAAACCATATCTGTTTGGATGCTGAATAGGACCAACTCAAAGCTGTTTAGAAAGCATCAAGTTTAAAAATCCCTATTAATAGCACCATTAATAGATTTTTATTTGAAAATCAACTGCGATAAGATAAAATTAAAGAATTTTTAGAATAAAGTATTAGAAAGTAAAAGAAAATTAGTGAATGTTTAGTTAGATTTGCAAGGAGCAGTAGCGGCACGTATTCAAAAGTTTACGGTTTATACCCTTTGATATCCGCAAAAATCAACACCTTGTATGACTTCTATTGTATGTATTATTTATATTCCAATGACCTTCTGAGATAACGCAAAGCAATATTATTACTGGGGCCGTTTATTGAACTGAAGTTAGGTCCCCCTGCTTACTAATATGGTATAAGATACCAAATTTTTACATTGTGATCTAACCTCTTAGCTCCCACAATCAATTGGTATCTACTTTATTATTTCAGATGTAATTCTAGTTATTACAAACCTCAATTGCCAGCAGCATATCATGGTGTTCTCTCTCTCGGTTCGCGCTTTGAACGATTTCAACGTAGTAAGTGGTGTTGTACGATACGAAATTAGGAACAAAATTTAAAAAAATGACAAACTACAGCCAATAGCGTGCAACTTTTTACATTTGTAATTTTTCCGTTCAATTGGCATTCTTAATTATTTCTTGTTTTTGCAATTTACCATGGATTTTTTTTAGTAATTGATTAAAATCTTAAATTTGAGTTTGAATTCTTTTTTCTCTGTCAATTTCCCAATTTTCAAAACTTTAAAAACTCTGAAAATGTTGGTCGAAGCGAAAAATCGTGGAGGAATTTTAAGTTCAGGTTTTTTCGTAGAATACTTTTCCACTGTTTGTGTTTCTGCTTGTTTTTTGTGAAGTTCGAAACACTTTGTATAAATTACTTATAAGGTTGAATACGATTATTTAGAATTCCCAATATTATTGCTTAAATTTGTTTCGTTTATTTACTATTGAAAGTGCATTTTCCATATTGCTTCTGGCCCAGATTGGGTCAAGCAATCGTAACCATTACTGAACGACCTCATTAGATGGTTTTGAACATTTATTTTATTTTTCTCATTGGTTCTATAGAGAAATACATTTTAGGGTGCTAAGATAGTAGATTAATATGGACAGTTCTAAACCTATCCCACCTCCTCGACTTCACAGTCACTGTTTCGAGCTTACCACTTCAAGGTCACTCAACCAATGGCAATCTTTTAAGGCCACTTCTAAGGGCACTCCTTTCAGGTCATTCCTTTAAGCTCACTTTATCAGTACCAATCTATCAAGGCCACTTTCAAGGGCACTTCTTTAAGGTTATTTCTTCAAGGCCACTTCATCAATGCCAATATTTCAAGGCCACTCCGGGGAGGGGGGGGGTACTCCTTCAAGGCCATTTCTTCAAGGTCACTGCATCAATGTCAATAATTCAAGGCCACTCCCAGAGGCACTCCGTCAAATCGGTTGCTTCAGGGTCACTCTTCCAAAAACATTTTGAAATGTTAAAAATAAAAAAAATCACTTTAGTATCATCATTTCTTATACACATAAATGAATGTAATTTCCCTAAGACTTCTTCTAATAATTATAAAGTAAAATATGCAGCCTGACCTTTAAAGTCACTTTTTAGAGGCCCCTCATTAAGGGGCACTTCTAGATCACTTTCGTAAGAAGTACAATATCATTATTTTTCATTTAAACCGCTTTTTATTTAATCAAACAGACCCAATTCCCTACGAAAATAATGATATTGTATTTCTTACGTAAGCGACCTTAAAGAAGTGACCCTGAATGAGTGGCCTCTAAAAAGTTACAGAAGGTCAGTGTTGCGGGTGACCGAAAATTGTCCGGCAACCTACTGAGAATCAATCTGCGTTTTACTAATGTCTATGCTTGTCTGCTTGTTAATATTTTTCTTCCTTTCTTTAATCCTCCCTCCTCTCACAGATAGGCTAGGGAAAGTGTCCCCTGCCTAAATATTAACACACTGGGCGGAAATGCGCAGTATTCGGTAGCTGCAAAATTGATAATTTTGATAACTCCAACAACCTTCATTCGCCCTTTAATTTACCCTCTTCGATGCTTGGTTTCTTCAAAAATTTCAGAATTTCGGCTTAAGTTTGGAGAAATCGCGTTTAAGCGCTTAAAATGAGCTTTATAGAAATGAAAATTTTCCCTAAAAATTACCGCTAAAAAATTTTTCTTCTGAATTTGCAAATATTCCCTAGGAACCGCTTAAATGACGAATTTTAGCAAATTAAATGAAAAATTGTTTCCATAGTGTTTATATTTATTGATTAGTAATGCTTTAGCGTATTTTTTGTTGCCGTAATTATATATGTATTGTTACTTGAAATTATTAAAAAATAGATTTGTGAGAGAAAGGTGCAAGTCACTTCCATGGTTTAAATCCACATGGATTCGCTATGTGTGTACGCACAACAAATGGATCTAGGGATTGTAAGAAAAAAAGTGCAACGCCAAAGTTTTGGATTTAACTTCTTATTTCTGATTTATTTAAGTATATTATTAATAATTTTAAAGTGTTGTAAAAATAAGTTATCTCAGATTTTTGAATTGGGTTAAAAAAACTAAAACGGGTGATTTCGTAAGGATTTTATTACAGGATTTTTTTCATGGCGTTTTCTCCGTAGGATTTTTTTCAAACTTCTTTTCCTAGAATTTGTTTGTCGTCTACCGTACATTGGAGAAGAGTTCAGTACGTCCAATGAAGTATGGGCCTGGCAGAATGTTAGAACACTTCAAATTTCAAAAAAAAAATTGGGACAAACAAAACGAGCGTAAGCTATTTTTACTACTTAATGTACAAATACCTTTGATATTTAATGTTTTATTTCTTTGTGTTGTCTGTTTTATGGCTGTAACCCGATCTATAACTATTATCGATATTGCCTTTGATTATGTATAGTCAATGATATTGCGCAGTCCTTGTCATAAGCGAACGCAACAAGGTTTTTCTCTCCGAATTATAGATTTAATTGGTTAATATTAAAGCATAATAAAATTGCATAAATATCCATCTCATTAATTCTACTGTTTACTATAAATACTTTTCCTTTTTCCAGTTGACGTAGAAAGTCAATATTGTTAATTTAGGATTTTTTAAGGGCATTGCAAGCGTAGTATTTAGAGGGAGTCCTGCAATGGGTAGGGGGTCTTAAAAGACCTACAAAAATTAGGTAATTTAAGAGAAACGTTTCTGTTGCTGCTTGTTTATCAGTATTTGATTACCTTTTCGTTTGATTTTCCGGAAGTCCCTATTTCAACCCTCATTTAATATCAAATAAATTGTTTTCTATTCGATTAGGCGTAGGCTCAGATGCGCTATCAAATCAACATCCGCTTGATAAGAGCACTTCAAAGCTAAGACTGTAATGGATGAAGGGGGATTTGTGAAATTTATAGTTATTTACCTTTCGAGGTGAAGTGGAAAATTCAGAAAATATCTGACACAATTTTTTTCAGCTTAAAGAGTTCGGAAAAGGTTGCGACGGTTGCTCGAAAGACGGAAGTAATGGGTCTTTAATGTTTGATATTTTAAGCTCGAGCTTTAAGTACTTTATTCGTCTCCCATTAAACTTACACGAAAGTGAAAGCAAGTCTTTCCAGTTGACAATGGCCAATTTAGGAACTTTGATTACTTTACTAACTCATTTTTGCCGCTATATTTTATCGCAGGACGTTGATACATGGATTCGTTATTAGTTCGGGATAGTTCAATTCGGGCTCCCGCATTCTCCGAGTTCCTTCTAGTAACAAAGGAAGTTAAACAGTTTCTAATCTTACGTTATTTTAAAATAAACGAACTCCGTGTTTCGTCGGAGGAACTCAGTTAGATAAGGTCTAATTTATTTTATCGTTCAAATTAAGTCCGTCAGTTTTCGTCGAGCTAACTTTTAGTTTCTTCAGCGTAGACCTCCCTTTCTAATTAGGCAATAGAATTGCTTTTTTAATGGCCGTCATTTTAAAAATGGCGTCCCTCGTTTTTTAAAGTCACGCGCCGTCGCTCATGGATGAAGAAAAATTTTAATGTTTAAATTAACCCGGCCCTTCCTGTTTAAATACGCATTATAAAAAGCGATTCTATTCAAATTCTTTACTTCACGATTACCATCTCTACCGTACTAGCGAAATTCTTCGTAAAAATACCAAAATAACGAGCTCTTGTACTTCAAAAATTGCAAGCAGCACTCGTAACAGTGCAACGCCCCATGTTAAGTACTCTTATAGTATCATAGACCTCGTGCCGTGTTTCTTTTAAAATAAGACGGTATAAAGAGAATATTTTATAAAATAATTTTTGCAAATTAACCTAATTAATTTAAATATGGTTTGCAAACTTGAATGAAATACCTCCACAATTTTATTTCATTTTAGTGTTTTTTTTTATAATCACTTAATTATTTAAAGAATTTTAATTGTAGAAAGGCTAGACGAATTTAATATTTTTCTGCTTTAATCATTATATCCTAGTTGCAAGTTGTAAAATGTTTTATACTCGGACTTATTATTTATCCAGATTGGTGATGAAAGCGCAATCGAAATTCCAATTTTGAAAAATTACTTTTAAAAATCATTCAAGAATGCATACAAAGGTACAGTAAAGCAAAGGTTCAAAGTTCAAACCACCATTCACATTTCTTCTCACAGTATCTATTACCAACAACCCACAAGCACTTCTACTTAAATTCGCTGTATCATTTCTTAAATTCTATCTTAACCGACCAGAGACTCGTGCGACATATCGATACTGGAATTGATAAATTGATATATCGATAGCTGATCAAGTCGAAATTCTGTAGAATAGAGCCTAAAGGCCGGTCATTGAAAGGTCTTGATCTTAGCATTATATAAATTGGGTATACGTGCGATGATATAACATTTCTAAGATCGCCGGTTAGAAGGTTTCTTCTGAGTTATTGTAGGAACGCGACCGTCCTCCAGACTTGGCCGCTATCAAACTTCACATCTGCTAGGTTGCTTATCTGAACAATGCCAGTTAATTATCGAACTTGCTACCTGCATTCTGACGTGACCGCGGCTCTGTTTGCTCAAGTTGGTGTCTCTTCTTTTCACTCTGCCCTTCGATAATTGCAGCACACCTACTGCTAGAGGTCTGAACAAGAACTTAATTTCACTTTATTGCCAATTTTTAGATTTTCTTCTTTATTTAATTATTAATCTACTTAGAAGTAACGATAAAAAATAAATAATAGGCACAGAAACACAAAAATATGTCTCTGAGCATGCAAGAACGGGAAAAGCCAATTGAGCTTCCTTTTTTGGACGTTTAAATTAAAAGTAAATGGTTCCAACTTCAAATTTTCTCAGAATTTTGGAGCAAAGCTAAATCCAGTTTTGTTTGCTAACTTGCTTCTTGTACCTTTGCAAACTGTAGAAGGTGTACCAGTAAAAACTCCCCAGCTTTATAACATCTTTATTTTAAATATAAGGTTATAAAGGTTATTACAAATTTAAAGCGTTCTACGCTTAATCGAAATCAATTTTAACATTTTTAAAACATATTAAAGTTATTTAAATTAGAAGATTTATAAATTAAATTTTTAATTGTTTTCATTTTTATTTTCATATTTTCCCAGTATGAAAATGTATTGTGATCGCGAAAGTGATCGATTCTGAGATTTTGACGGAAATACATATTGCTATGATATTTAGACGTGTTTGATTTGTCTGGAGTATTGTGATTCCTGGAGAGCAGTTTTTGAAATGCTTGCTGCAATTCTATTTGTGATTGGAGTTTTATGAACACTGTAAGGTTTTGATACTTTAACTTTTAAACTCAGGGTTGCGTATTTTTGCTATAATTCTTGTTATAAACTCCAATAATTGTTATTGTTCATATGGTTTGTTTGCACTAAAAGAAAAGAAAAACACAATCAGATTGATACGATTTTTATTTATGTTAATTTTAATTATAATTTAGTTCAGATTTGTTCAAAAGGTTTAATTTATAAGAAGTTTTAGTCTTACTTGTTTTTTTTGTGCAACGATAAATGTCATGGATGTCAATGTCAATGAATGTCACAAACCTATAAAAGAATACTCATGGACATGAGATTTACTTGTTGGTTAAAAAAAATGGAAATCAAAGAAGGAAGACAAAAGATAGAGATTTTGTTTTAATTAGTACGGCTCGTCTTTGAAAATAAAGACAGAGAATTTTGATCCTCTGGAGAAATAAAGGGAAAGAACCGTTTAAAACGTAATAAGGTCCAGAAGAGTAAGAAGCATAAAACGATCCAGAAAGTTTTTCAAATTGTGATGGTGGTAAAATCAAGTTTAATATAACATAAAACAATCCAGAGGAAGACTCAAACTAAAGGCGAGTGTTTGTGGGTACTTGAGAAACCTGCAGGCTAATGAAGTAGAAGTTGGACATTTATTGTTTGTTGGAGTAAAGGATATTCCAACAAGGAAACTTTAAGATAAGTGTTCTCTTTTTTTAAAAGGACGATTGCACCTAGTAAAATTTATTTGACTTTCGAAAACTTCAGTTAGAAATCGATTTAATAAAACTTTTTCCTTTTTTTTGTAACGTTGATTTTTGTTTTTGTGTTTTATTCTATTTCTTATTTATTAATAAAGCTAAATAGCTAAATAACGACCCTGAGAGAGTTAAAAAGAGTCTCATACAAAATATAATTGCAGTTGCGTGAATTACAGGCATTGAGGGATTGTTTCCTGACCACGCATATCATTGCAATATTTTGGACCTCCAGGAACACAAAACAGTATTTTTTTTAAATGTCTGTATGTGTGTAATGCGAAATCTCAGGAAGTACTGGACCAATTTTAATGAACTTTGGTACAAAATTGTCAAGTCAAAAAGTGTTTCTTTTTACAAACCGGAGTTTAGTACGTTTTTTTTGGTTAAACAAAATTTAAAAGAAGGTATGATAGAGACGGCTAAGAAAAATCTAAATCTTTTTTCCGACCATTCAAGCTTAAAAATGGCTTCCGCTGTGATTTTTTCAAAATTTTAAATTTTACGACTTATTGCTCGAAAACGAGTTGAAATATTGCTCAAACACCACTCCAACGCTTATTTACCCAAAAATTAATTGACAGGTCGGCATTAAGTTTAACGCTACAATAGCTCTAGAGGAACACAATGTTACTATGTAAGATCATGTTTCTACAAACGAAAACTGTTAAGTGAAAATTGTTTAAAAATTTTGGACATCTTCAAAAACATATTGCTCAAGGCTACACGATTCGTTTAATACTGTGTAGTTTTATAGAGTTAGGGGTAAGCTATAATTTGATTCGTGTCCTAGTTCGTTAATTTCTCTGTGACGACTTCTTGAATTTTTGAAAATCAAATCATTTTTGGTACACGAGAAGGATAAAAAATTCTGTTCAAGCTGAATTGCTCTTAAGTAGCAGCAGAAGAAGATTCAAAACTTAATTTTAAAGAAAATATTTAGGGGGTGGGGTAATGTTTTCCATTCTCCCCTAATTTTGGTAAACCAATTTGCATTTGCATTTTTGGTTTATGATGAGTATTAGTTGTCATTCTTGGAATGAGAAACTAGCAGGGGTTTGCATATTTAAATACACTACAACTTAAAACAGCTCTTAGTTAGATTCCCTGTAGTTGTTGTGATTAGATATACAAAAGTAATTGTTTTGTATGGGAAAGTATAGATGAAGTGCTTTTCCCAATTTTTTGCAAGTAACAGTGTATATTTTGAAAACGGTTGAACTTTTGTCTTTTAATCATTGTATCATTTTCATATGCCCGTATAACAGATTTTTGGAAGAAGGCGATTTTTGTGAAAAACGATAAAATTTACAAAATGAAAATATTATAAAAAATGTGTAAATATTATTATCAGCAGAAATCTATTTTATTTAATCTAGTTATAATTAATTCACTGAAGTAATGCTAGTTAAATTATGCTATAAATTCATTCATTGCCAATCATTTTTGAACAAAATTGAATTATCAAGCAGCCTATGACAGGTTGTCATAGGCTGCCTGATGTAAAATGTAGCATTCAAATTGATTGCTAACTAATGTATATATAACAATACTGTCATCATATAAAATTTTAATGAAAAAATATTAGCTAGATTAGGTAGTTAAAACAGATTACTAATATTTATAATTTATTTTATTTCCATTTTATTTAGTAATGTTTATGAATTTTCACAAAAATTACTTTTTGTCAAATTTGTTATTATGACATATGAAAATAATACATTGCTTCACAAAGAAAAAAACTCACTTTTTAACGGAATGTTTAGAAGTATACGCTTCGATTTGAAAAAACAGGGAAAAATTAAAAACAAAACACCAAAATTGCGTTTGTAAACGGCCATGCATTTAAAAAAAATTTTTGTCAATTTTGATGAAGGGTTGAAATATGTTGTAATAAACTTTAAAACCGTATCTGCTCAAATAAAGAAATTATAAAGCTGTGAAATTTTGGCTGGCATTGACAGAAAGAACCAAACTGCTTACCAGAGACAGTAGAATAAGATTCTAATCGAAACCTAATTTTTGCAGTAATGTTTAAGGGGGTTAGTTTTTCCATCGCATCTTTTGGCTACCACACTTTATTTTCCAATTTTTGTAGTTTGTTCATTACATGTTATTATCTTTTCCGAAAACATAAAAAAAATTTAAAAAAAACGTTTTGAGTTTAAACTAATGCCCCGAAGACTTGTTGAGCTGATTAGAAGCATACTCACCGTATAGTAACTGTTGGTTTAGAACATTATCATTTAAAATATTTTTAAAAACATACAGGTTTTTCTATGGAAAGTCTAACCGAAGGTTTAAAACTGCAGAAATTGGTGATACCTTTTCTACTTCGAAAAACGTATAAAGTGCAAAGGTAAATTGTGTATTTTAGTCTGTTGTCACCTGCTAACGGAGCGTGCTTAACAATTGTTCAGAGCCGACATCGACATCTTTTCACCCCTCCCTAAACCTGTCAATTATTTAATGAGTATCTGTATATTATTATTATTGTTTATTGTCTACTATCAAAGTAATGCAAAATGCCTTATATTATAAGAATGCCAAACAAGGAACCAGGCAGTGCTTATTACTACATTATTTGTATAACAGTATAAACAGGCTTCCTGATTTTTAGAGCAACGGCAACAGTTCAATAACTAAGCTGGTGTAAAAAGATTCTATTTCCCAGATAATAATTATTGTGTCTGAAGCCGTCTAGCTGAAGTGTTAATCCACTCAAAATATTCACCTGTACAGAGCTCGAAAAACTGAATGTTTTGTGGTAGAGTTATTATTCATTTAATCAAATTTTAAAATCTTGTACATGACATATTATCCTCACGCATTACTAAACAATGTAGCAGTTGCTTTTGTTATTGTTACACTGAATTAATTCTCAAAAACTTGTATTTTTAAACTTAGTGGTTACTAACCACTTGGCAACTACAAAAATACTATTACTATCATTGCAGAGCTAAGTTGAATGAAAAAATTTAAATTATAATAAAACCGTTGTTGTATGGTTTAATGCCGGCGATCAAAATTTTACAAGAGAGTCTGAAAAACTTTTTAGAAAATACTCGCACTTTTCGATAATTTGCACATTGTTAATGTTAAGGTAACTTTTAGCACCTGTGTGTTAAATCGTGGTACGTTAATGAATTAGATCACGCCACAATTTCACAACTAGTTGCTAAAAGCTAGAACTGCTTTTAAAGACTTATTTAGATTTAATAAGAGTAAGAATTAAAACGAAATCAAAAATATCTTCTTATTTGTAAAAAGTAACAGAAATATGTTTTGATAAAAAATTTGATTTTATAACATAAACAAGCCAAGTCTTTAGGATATTAAAAAAAACAAACATAACAATTTTACAATCATAGAACATATATTCAGATCTTCTTGTACCTACTCCCTCATCTCTCTAAACTCGGCAGGACAGTATCTTCAGCAAGATGTCTTTGGGTGTTTCCTTCTGCATATCACTGGCAATTGTATTCATAATAATAATAATAGCAAATAGAAACGGGCAAGCTAACATTTACAGAAAAACTGTCGCTGTTTTCAACCTCGCTCTGGACGCTCGCGCCATCTGTTCTTATACATACTTTGTACCATTTGAACATAATGCTCCAAGACGCCTCTTTTATTTAAATAGTCCCATATCAAGCCACTCATCGGTACTAGATCTCTGGACTTTTATAGATCGATAAATGCCAAGCGCCAATTCTTTTTCCTTTTGTCGGTACTTGTCTTGTAGGAACCGCATTGAGAAAATAACGTCGTGTGGTACCTCTCCCTTTTATGATTTCAAGCTGATTTTTCGTTAGTTCACCTCCTAGCTGGTTTCTCAATCTCACGTTCACCATCCTTTCCAGTTGTTTTCTAACATGACCCATTAGCTGGATGGTAAACAGTTTTTACGTTTCTAAGTGTCATCTAGTTTTTTATACATTGGCACTAAATACTCTGCCCACTGACCTGCTCTCTTCATTTCTTCCCATATTCTGTCCGCCATTCTTGTAATAAGCCGTATGAACCTTCGCTTCCTAAGAATTTAAGCACCTCGATTGGAAAGGTATAAAAAAGAAAGTAAGAGTAATGAAAAAGAAAGAAGTGGAAGCAATAGAATGACAGGTAGACAGAGAATGATTATAAATTGTTTTCCAAATCTTTTTAGTCCAATTTTATTGAGGTGATTCAAAATGTAACGCCGACAACGTGGCAAAACACCCCATTAGCATGCAACTTTCGATGTCCGCGCTACAAATTGTAAAATTTAGCGAAACGCCTGAAACGGCAACAGCGGCTTAAAGTACACGCTTCAAATTTTTTGAAGTAATGAAAAATTCAGCCTCTTTGTTCGCACTCCCAGTCAATCACGAGGAGGACGTGGCACAACTACGAATTAAACTTTGCGAAGAGAAGCCGTTTCCTACTTTCCCTCTCTCTACACCACACGCACGGTCTTGCTAGTTCGACATTCTAAAATAATTATGTAACAGAATAAAATAGTAAAATTCACCGTTATGACAGCGAATTCGTGACCCATGGCAACGAAAGGCTATAAAAGCAATTGCAATCGATGCAGCTTTCAGATCTAGTTTCAGCCTCCGGTCATCTATCCAGACCAAGCTTTAGGTTACAGTCATCCAAAGCCAGTAGATATACTAAAATACAGACACGATTTGACTTTTTTCAAAACGGAAAACGATGCACTTTCCGCAAGAGGCTCTGCTTTGCAATTGCAGTTACATTTGTTATTTTATTGTGTTGTTTTGAATGTTTGAACTTCCTGTTTGATCCAAAAAAGTAGTTTTTCCTGAAGAAATCGTTACTTTCTCTAATTGTAGAAACATTTCCCACAGGATGTGGGGTAGAGAATTAGCGAATTAGCGTCACCTGCTGGACGGTTAATCGTCATTGTTGCCTTTTCACATTCGTGTCGGTACTTTGTTATATCTAATGGCTTTGCGGTCATTAGATGGAGCTTCACTCTCCGGTCACCAAATCGAGCTCTAACTTACGGTCTCCAGATCCAGTTCTAGCCTCCGGTCACCAGCAGTACTCCCAGATCGACCACTAGCTTCTACCCCACGAGATTTGTCTTAAACGAAGCAGCAACTTGCAAAGACCACCACTAGGAGCTGCTAGCCTCAGAATTTCGTTTTTAAGTAGAGATACCAAGGTATTAATTTGTATGGTGTTATTCCGAGTATCTTAATTTATCATGTTCAAAAGCATGAGCGCCGAAACGAGCAGTTTAAAACAGGCAAATTTATAAGATAAAATGTAAAAGAGTTGCAACAGTAATTTTCTATTATCTATAATTTAACGATTTAATTCTGAAACCTATACCTTTTAATCGCTGTTCTCTAATTTTCCGTCTAAGATTTGTATCTTACAGTATTCGAACTATGTTCCTTTAGAATGTGATGACCTAATGCTTCCACGTTCAGCACCCTCAGGTCACAGGAGCAAACCTGCGGTTTGGAGTAGCAATTAGATATATTTTATTGACATTTTGCTTGCTAACAAATCTGAAGTGCTGGTATATCTAGTTATGAGTTTTGTAGAGCTCCAGACTATCTTGCTATAATTCCGTTTGGGTTTTATCCGGCCCGTAATTGTAACAAAACAAAAAACTTGATTTTATGAGGCATTTCCAACCACGACAGTCCATTCCCATCACCGCTTCTCATATATAACAAGGTTATTATATGTTCAATTATCAGAGATAAAAATCGTTATCTGATAATTTATGTAAGTTAAGTAATTAATAAGTCAGTAGTGAATTATTAAGACATTTATCTCGACAATTCCTTTGATTAGAGATTCCGACAAAAGCCATAATTAGAAACGATTAACAAAATGTGAATGTCTATAAATTCATCCAGTAACGAATTCGATTTTTATGAATGTTGTAATTAATCCCTTTTAAAACCACCTTGCCGAATTTAACAGACATAATTTAAACCTGAAAAAGAGAGAAAAATTAAAGGGTTGCTGGAACAGAATTATTTCCAACGCGAGCGAAATAGTAGTATTCATGTATAATGTATATTTAAATTTAAGGACAGCGAAGAGACTAATAAACAAATATTATTTTTTGTTCAATTTAAAACTCGTTGGATGTTTTACTAGATTGGAATTGCACCCTTGACATGTTATGTGAAATTAAAATTAAAATTGCATATCCCAATTTCAACCGATAGTTTACACATCACGCTGTTTATGCTTTTTCATGTTTGCTAATCAGTTCTAGTGGAATGACATGACAATTAACTTTGTAAATTTGAATAAAAGAGCTTCGGAAACAAAAATGAATGGTCCAAAAAACTTAATACATATGAATAAAGGGCGTAACGAGGAACCTGTCAAACATTTTTATTGGCTAGAATTTTTAATAGATTCCTTCGGCATTTCTTTTTAATAGAAACAAACCTAATCTGAAAGGAAAGAATTCGAGTAATAAAATAAGTAAGCGGCTCGTAAATTGTGCTCATAAATATTTTGTCATTTAGAAATTCTTAATTGCGTCACGTTAATTTACGACATGTTAATGAACACGCAGTTATTAATTAAAACGTTTTCTATAATATATTTTCGTTGTTAAATTTGAGGATGTAAATTTCTTTTATTAATGATTTATTCTTCCATCTGATAAGTAAATTAATATTGATACACGAACAAAAAAAGTTAAAGTACGTAAAGCTACACCGAAGTCGTCCGTCTTCGTCGTAGCTTCAGGGATTCTCTTATAACCAATTAAAGTTAGGCAATTTTCTATCTGAACAAGCAAGTAAACTGAAGGAGAGGGCTGGTGTTGGATCATCAGATCGTTTTGACATGAGTGATCTATGAAGTTAGATGGCATCAGTTTCTGCCTCTCGCACATTTTTCTTCACGCCACCATTGCGAATCTTCTTTTGTCACTGATTTTACCTTATTACCTGATTTTTATCCCTTAGACATAAAAATTGCAACGCAAACTTGTAATTATCAAACTTCTAAGTTAATATTTTTTTCCTGCTGCTGTTTTACGAGCTTCAATTTACTTTGTACACGATTTTGTGACTTTAGTATAATCAAATGAAAAGGTACCGTTAGTTAGCTTATCACGCACAAACGCATGCGATACGTAGTACCTGATTTGTCATTGTCTACTGTAGTTTATTTCTAGCATGAATGGGTCAATGAACAGCAATTTCATTCATGTTAGTTTGTGCTTTACGGCCTCTGTGAGATTACATAATGATATAAAACCGTGATGTAAAAATGGAAAATGTTATGTGTTATCTGAAATGTCACGTTACTGTAACATACATTTCTGATTTCATGTTTCGATTTTAAGGGAATTCTAATAATAAATAAAGCTTTCAGGCAAATCAACCAATATTGATTACGTGCAGCAAAGTAAATGTTAAAACGTGCTTACAATTTCGGAAATTATACAAGCTGACCGAAGCGTTTTTGAAAATACTTTTCCTTTATAAGAATTACCTAGAAAAATATGAAAATATGTTTTGGCTTTACTGGTAAAGGTTTATGAACACCGGACGAGGAAGTTTGGAATTTTTGGTTTAAAAATACCGTCAACCGTTGTGGTAATTTAGCGTAACATCCAGGGACTTCAATAAAGACATTCCCTTTTAAATTCACTTTCAGGAAAGGTTTCAATGAACCCTAAAATAAATTAAAAGAAAACAAATTGGCACATTCACAAGCTGCTACATTCAAGCCCGCTGTAAAAATAAACAGACTACTGAAAGAACATTGCGTACATACTTAGGATTATGCAAATAGTATTTGGTTGTGTTCTTATTTCAGTCCTGAAATAACCTTAAATTCATAGTTAACAGCTACCTCGATGCTAATTCAAACGTTTCACCAACACTTGCTGTTGTATAAAATATCAAACCAACCAAGAAGTACAACGACGAGACGGGTTATAATAAATTATAGATACGAAACAGACATTTTTCAGAATTATCCTTCTGGAGGAGCAGAGTTTCAAGAGATATGAAATGATATATTGGAGTCCTAGAGACAATAGCGAATGGAACTTGAGCCTTGAGAAGAACTAAGTGTCAAATCATTAATTTCGTCGACAGGTCGGGGTAAAAACAGGTAGATGAAATTTTATTATTTCCGTTTGATAAAAATGTGAAAGCGACCAACTTTCCTTAACGATCCCAACTTTAATGACTTTTGAATTACGCTAGCCACATCGAAAGTTAATAAGACCTAGACCAAAACCGTCATAAAACTTAATTATAAAGGTAACCCGTATAGATAGCGAGTTTTTAATTACTTTCTGTTTCTGGCCTATTTGATTCGATGACTATAATAAATAATATTCAATGAGTCTTAGGCTTTCATGTTAGTATGTATAGCTGCAGTGGTATGTTTTCAAGGTTTTATTAATTTACCGTTACCCACTAACCATAGGGAATACATTAATCAATTATTACATTGCTACTTGAATTTAAAGCACATTCGTTAAAAAGTATAGTTTCAACACTAAATTGCTCACACCGTTAACACGGCTAAATGAAGCAAACACCAGCAAACAGTGCTTTTAATATTACTTAAGAAGTATAGAAATCAGCTTGTAAATTGTGCATGACATGGGAAGAATTATTTTCATAATGATCTCATCTGATAATCATTTTGAGTGAAAATCTTTAAATTATTTGTGTGGAAAAACGTAAAAAAAATTTATAAAATATGTTTGTGGTAGGGATCAGTAGCGTTCCGTGGGTATATAATTTTGGGTAGGCATTGGCAAAAATTATTTAACATTAAGATTATAAAGTAAAAAAATTACGTCAACCCCAACTTAACAGAACCTGTTGTTAAATGTAGTTCATTTACACATAAAATCTCTATTAAATTGAACTTTGTCATTATGCACTTTAATTTAATAACGTAAACCTTCGTCTAAAGCCAAATTAATGCATGAAGTGCCAAATAATTTTAATCTAGCAGTTGCAGATAAATGCTCTTTGATCGACGCACGTTTTTCAACTGCAACTGAAACATTTTTTAAAACAGAGTGTCCAGTTTCAGACTACTTTTGGGGGGTTAGATATAGATGAAAATAGTAAGCAATTCCAGCAAAATAGTTTATTTTTGTTATCGCTACCAGTTAGCCAGTCCATTCTTTTACACCATTTAGTATTAAACGATCTAAATTTCTTCCTACTGTCTGTATGTAACGGCCCTAGTCATTTTGAAGTACATCGCCCATGATTTTTTATTTTTATTTGTGTTTCGTAAGAGTATCCGTTAAATTTGTCTTTTAAAAGCTGGCAACGAGAATTTCCATATTTATTGCAAATGTGCAAACTACGTATGAAATAAATAAACACACAATAGCTGCACGCTGCAACAACTAACTGCCGCTAACCGGCGCAGAAGCCAGGCCTTTGCCGTGCTTATTATAAGCGTTCTTCTGAAATCTCTACTATTTCGCTGCATTTAACCATCTCTATTTGTATCAATATGCATGCAACCGTATTAAGAATAATAGATTGGTTGATTGTGTTGTAGCTGGAACATTGGGCTCGATAAGCTCGAGCTTCGCGTGCGCGAAACTGTGTTTAAAGGCAACGGTCTATTTATTTAGGGCCTAATTTTTAATGTGCGCGGTGGTGTGAAAAAGTAAAAACTATGTAAAAGTAGAGAACTTTTTTTAATTGAAAGCTGGAATTTGATTTTTTTTAAGTTGTGGGTAGGCACTGCCTACCCTGCCTAATAGGACGGACCGCCAATGATGTCGACATGTCGGAATACGTATAAGGCTAAAATAAAAAACCTGTTGAAGTTCAGAATTGTTTTATTTACAATAAATTAGTTATGGTTATAGCCGACTTTTGTATATCTTAGACGCGTTTGTTAATTGGTTTAATGAAAGTATCAGTACTTTACGAAACCCTTTTCTAGAGAAGCTGCATTAGCAAAATACATGTATGTTTGCTTGCTATATGTTTAATAAAAGTAGATATTTATAAATGAAAAAACATTTCATCTTTAACTGACATTTATGCACGTTTACAGACCAGCTATGAGCTAATACTAAAAACGAAACCAAAGGGTTTCGTTTATTAACACAGGATTTATTACACATTGAAAGATTTCAAATAATTGTTTCATTTAAACTAAACACGCAGAACCCGTGGACTACGCACTACTTTTATTTTGTATACTCTTAAAAAATTAATTAATAAACTGATTCGAGTACAACTGTACTTAATGCGTGCGCAGTGGTGTAACTGCGTCAATGCAGCCAATGCAGTTGCATTGGGCCCAAAGTTTTTTTTTATACTAATAAAAGCAAATGCAATTAGAAGTAAGTATTCAATATACGAAAAATATTAAATACATTTTTTTAATTAGTCAGTGTATTGAATGATTTTACATTTAACATCCATCCATACATATATAAAAGCTCAAAGGGGTTTTTTCTCCGGTTCCTCCAGCGGCTACCGCTTCACCAATTTGGACCATTTTTTTTTCAATGAAGGGTCTCTATCCTCAGATGGAACACTTTTATATTTTTATTCTACGTCGATTTTTCAATAATAATTATTTTAATTTATAATATATATGAAAGTATGCTAGACGTGCTTCACTTGAGGCGACATCTATACTAACGTCGCGTCTCCCTTATGGAACTAATGCATCACGTGACTTATCATTTAGCCGGTTCTGTCAACGCTCAGTCTGTCAGTGCATTGTGCGCTGGTGTAACACTAGTACATATATAAAAGCACAAAGGTTTTTTTTCTCCCGTTCCTCCAGCAGCTACCGCTTCACCAATTTGGACCATTTTTTTTTCAATGAAAGGTCCCTATCCTCAGATGGAACATGAAACATTTTTATATTTTTATTCTACGTCGATTGTTCTATAATAATTATTTTAATTTATAATATATATGAAGTTCGGCTAGACGCGCGTCACTTGGGGCGCCATCTACAAAACCGCCGCGTCTCATTATTGGAACTAATGCATCACGTGACGCATTTAGACGGGTCGGCCAACGCGAGTCTGTCAGTGCATTGTGCGCTGGGGTTTCACTAGTTAGTATTATAATCTAACACTAACTGTATATTATGTAATATATATTTACTTATGCAACAGCTCCTTATACTGAATGCAGTGCGTTGGTTGTTTCGGTGACGCACCCATGGAGGTTATGCTTTTTGCAAACCGCCCCCTTCCCTTTACCCAAATTAATCAATATACATTATTGCTACCAAATAACCCAACAAAACTGCATATTATATTAGCGATACTTTTGAATATATTACATAATATATATGTAGTGCTAGATTACAATACTAATGTTAAAGGTTAATTTTGTTTAGTGCACTCACTAATTTCAAACAAATTTTATTTCATCTTCTATTAAATAGATTTGTTTCCATTAGTACAATAAGTATATATTATGAACTTGGGCCCCTCTCAATCGCGGCCCCATTGCAATTGCATTGGCTGCGTTGTCGCAATTCGCCACTGTGCATGCATTAAGTACATGCCTTACAGCTCAAAATAAACTTATTTGTTATTATTTTAAAAGCAATTACCAAAAAAAACGTGGAGCGTAGCCTCCGGGTTTTGCTAGTGTTAATTTATTGTGGGAAACAAGATCTCAATTCTGTTACTTTCTATTTCCTTGGAAACTGTTTCAATTTGGGTAAGGAAAAAAATAATATTCAATTTTTTTGCTGTTTCTTTCTTAATTTAAAGGTAACCAAGAATTACAGAAAATAATCGTTCATTCGTATAAAAAAATAATTTGTGGCTAGGTTGTGCCTACACCCAAGTTTGGATGTACTAGACAAATTGCATGAAATCGAGTAAGAGTGATTAGTCGAGTATACGAAAACGATTTAAAATGGATATCATTAGTTACAGATACGAAAATGGAAAACGATACATCCTGTGAGGTTTGCGTGGGTGCAACAACCTAAATAGTTACAAATTAAACAGATACTTTTGTAATAAAATTAGACGCCATTGTTCTAGTTAATACACAAGTCAAGAACAGCGTTCATAATTGCATAAGGAAATAATACGATAAGGGATATGAATTTCAAGGAAGATGTAGAGGAACACCAACCACAGGGTCATACAAGAACAGAATCTCGATTATCATAATCAAATCTGAGTGTGGCAATCGGATTATAGCAAATTACATCGTCTCTTAACTAACTAGCTGTTGCCATTGTTTCTATTCCAAATGTGCGTTAGGTTCGAACCCGGCGCATAACGGAATTGTTAATTAGGTTAGTTTTGGTGGTTAAATCCACCAAATTTATGCGTTTCACGCTGCGTTAATTTATCATCAAAGTTTACATATGCATATTACATGCATTAATACCGTGTTCTAACTTGTCGTGCTTGTGCTTTACCGGCTCTTTGAACCAAGGCTTGTTTATAAAAGTAGCAACACCTATTATGCCACTTTGGACCACAGATATCGGGAATAATAAACACCCCCTTTGAACAATAATTAATACACATACGGTTGCGGTGTGGGAGGAAATAAACTTTACCCAAGGCAGCAAACAGCAACTGCTTTATGTGGCAGGAAGTTTGAGGTTAGCACATGGTTAATGCTTACAAACGAATGCGTGACTACAAATTATTATCTTGTGTCATTGTACTCGTACAAAGATAACTAATAAGTATCGGTTTCACATGAATTTTTGCTGTCGTCCACAGAAAAGAAGGATATGATTTTGTATGACTTATCCATTTACTTTTACGTTTTTCTTCTAGACAAGAGATGTACAGTGTTGAGGGGATTATTAATGCAAACTGTTGTCTTCTTCTGCTACAATAAGACATTTTAAATATAGTACAACTTGCTATCAGAATGCTACGTATATTATTAACCTCATAATTTTATTGTTATATTTTCTCTCTTGGTGGACATAAAACGTAGGTATATCCTGTTTCTCCATAAAAGTAAATTATTATTGCAGTAATTAATTCCAGGTTAAATTTCTATCACTCTTAAATGAAACAACACCTTTTAATGACATTGAATCGTAAAAAAAAGTGGTCATGTACTTTTACTTCACTTTCCTGATTAAAGACCACGCTTTTTCTGTACCATGCCATAAGTTCCATGTTAGAGTATATTTCAAGTATTTTCCTGAAACGTTTAACAAAAATTCCCCTATTGCTTATTTCTGGGAGTCTTGATCTACTAAGTCCCCCGGATTTAGTTGCCTTTAGGGAAAACTAAAGCTAGATTCAAAAATGTTATTTGTGTTTATTTATGAACGTAGAACACGAGTCTCGTATTATTTATTTATTACCTTTAACTCTCAGTTTACGTTAATTTTTAAAAATATATGTAAATTTTAATATAACATCACATGAACAACAACATTAAACAATCAGATTGACACAAGCACAACTATACAGAGCAATAAAAAGTAACAAAGAAAGGTCATTAATTTGCACAAGAGTAAATGCTGTCGGGCAACCGCCACGGGAGCTTTCTCGCATATAATGACCTTTTTTTAATTTTTAGGTAATTTCGAAAATTTAAAGTTTTATGGAAATTTAGCATAATTTCAAAATTTTCGAAAAAATGTTAATACATTTTTTACCCAATGTTTTTAAAATTTACAATATTGATTTTTTTGAATATTTTTTAATAAAATTTTTAACAAAATTACAAAAAATTTGAGAGAAATATTTTTCTAATTATTAAAACCTTTTATTTTTAGTATTTGTTAATTGTAAACAATATTTATTCGTTGAAATCTAAAGTCGATTTTATTATTTAGTTACAGTCGTTTTTTGGCGATTGTCCAGTTATGCTGTTCAGGTAAACGACCAAAAAGACAACTCTCAGAGGTGCTTTCTCAATGAAAGATTGTTCCTATTGTCATTTAACATGTTTATACCGATTTTGAAGCCAAAACTCGTACATTTTTTATATCGAAAACTCGTTGGAGTGATAGGAAGATCGAGCTTAGTGTAGCGGGGCTCTAGAAGAAGCTGGGTGCTGCACGACTCTGTCGTAAACTTACGGTTGATGCGGAATCTGGGCTCCTAGGAGGAACTTGCTGGGGTTGTTTACTTCAGATTATATGCTTGCCGTGCGGGGTCGGTTTCTATCAAAGCGGAGGCAGGCAGGCAGGTCCGGCAGACAGGTTCTTGCTTAGGACTGGAAGGTAATGGTCAATTTTGGAGAATATTGGTTTTTGGGTGTTTAGGTTATGTTCATGCTTAAAAAACAAATTGCAAAACAAAAGGAACGAACTGCTTAGAGATCTGGTAGGGGGCTGGTAGGTGCTGATGGTCCGGAAGTTATATTATCAGTCGGGATGGAAAAAGGATCAAGTGGGCTTGGTTTTATCGGAGTGCTGCAAGACTCTAGAAAAAAACTGCGGAACTGCTTTGCTTTGGATCGTAAGCTTGCGTTCGATCCGGAAGCAAAGCTCCAAGAGGAAAACCTTGCGCTCAATATGGAAGCCAGCCTTAGGAGTAGCTTGATGAATTGGTTTACTTCTTACCCTCAGCGTGCTTCCAAAGGCTTATACTCACCCGCAGGCTAGGCTCTAGGGGAAGCCAACTTGTTTGTTTCGGTTCGGAAGCTAATACTTCATCCTAAAGCAGATTCTCAAGCGTTGCTTTTAGGACCGCTAAGTTGTGTTTGAGTTTAGAAATCAACTTGCAGGGCGCAGCTCTGTTCTAGCAGAAACAGGCTGCGTAGAGATCTAGTAAAGGGTTTGCAGATTCTGCTCGTACTATCGGGTAACTGCAGTGCTCTAAGAGGAGCTTGCGGGGCTGGTTTTCTTTGGACAGGAAACTCTCGCTCAGTTCGGAAGCCGCTCTCTAGGTTCTACTTATATGAAATTCTTGCGCGTTCGTTTATGAATCGTTAAATTGTTAGATCCAGAAAAGCAACTTTTAAGGCTTTTAGAGAAACTTTCTGCGCGGAGTTGCATTGCTTCGGACCGGAAGTTTGCGGTCGATCCAGAAGCCTAGTTCTAGGAATAACTTGCTGAGTTGCTTTTCCTTGGAAGCTATACTCAATTGTTAGGTGTTTTTTTTGAAACGTTAAGTTGTGTTGGGTTTGATTCTGAAACATGTAGAACGAATTGGGTGAAGCAGGATTTTAGAAAGAACGAACTGCGTAGAATTCGGGCAGAGCACTGGCGGGATATGGTATTTGATCTGAATGCTGCAGGATTCTAACAGGAACTTACGGGTTTGCTCTGGATCGGGGCACTGCTGAGCTCTGCGCGGGGTTGCTTTCCTTTAGACGGAAGTCAACACTCGCTTTGGAAGACGGGATCTAGCAAGAGCTTGCTGGGTTGGTTTGCTTTGGAGCGAAAGCTACTGCTTGATCACGAGGCAGATTCTCAGACGTTGATTTTTCGACCCGTGTAGCATGTTGGATTCTGAGAATCAACTGGCGTTCCCGTGCAAATGCGCTGTTATAATACAATACAATACAAAATAACAAACAAAATTTTATAGACGATGTAATACAATATGTTACAAAAACCGCTGTTGTATAACAACTTGCAATATAAACATGCATATAATTAAAAGATGGGGCGAAGCAGTTATTTTTATTATAGCTTTTATATCAAGTCACTGCAGTTTTTTATTTTATAATTTTTAATTGAACATGGTAAAACGTGGTTCAAGGCTGAAAGCGCAACATTTTTCTGGCAATATTTTGTTGCCGATTTCAACAGCTACTTTTTATTTTTGACGACTTGTTGTAATTCTTATCATAAAAAGATTGAAAACGCACGGGTGTGACATTTTGATCCGACAAGTACGCTACTGAGTTTTTGAAGTTATGTTAAATAAAACATTTGCAAATGAGTTACAAAATAACAGTAGCTATTGTTCTTAATGCATTGTGAACGTATTCAGAATTACATATTGTCTAGACAAACAGCTTATTTATTTATAACTTTGTAACATCAAAATAATACCGTACAATGTACTTAAAAGCGCATTATAGAAATGCATTTGCTGCATTTCCTTCTCACAACAGAAAGGATAAGTTACGAAAAATCAATTTTACTTCAAGAAAACATCTAATACGTTTATATACTTGGTAAGCGGATAGTCGCTTATAAAATGCTACGAAGTAAATATTTTGATGTATGAGGGTTTTATGTATTTGCTGTAAAAGTATGTCAAACGGGCAAATAAAAAGCGAATGTAACGTTTAAGTATTTCAACGTCACTTTAGTGTTTAAGTCTAAAATGTACTTTCAAAAATTGATAAAATTTAAACTAAACTCAGTACGTATGTTAATAATTTTTTGTTCTAATAAAGACTTGCTCATTGATTTTAAATTTATTAGTGTGGGAAGGCTCATAACATGTTAAATTGTAGCAGTCGCAAGTTTTCAGTTATCTCTTTGGTCAATTAGACGCTCTGGCGGTTTTAATCTTCGCTAGCACACTGATTGAACGTAGGGGCTTTGCTAATCTGTCCTATGTAAAATCAATTACGTGTCTAATCTTTCAAAATAAAACATCTCACGGTATTATAAGGTGTACATCCAAAATTAACAGAAGTAAAAGATGAGTTTGTTATTTAAATATTTATTTTTGTTTTATTTCATTCTGCCACTATTCATTATTTTTTGTGGCTAGAAATGTTCTTCTGCAATTTTAAGATTTCACTTCATCTAGTCCAAGTTTTGAGTAGTAAAAATTGCGTTGTCAATGTTTATATATTTTAACTCTGCGATTTGTGAGTAAAAAAAATGTGAAGTCTGTCAGATAGTTTAAATTTAATTTCTGATGTAGTGCCATACCTCATCAAATCTATCCTTCGATAACTGTAAATATTCATACGTGTACCTGCCAATTTACTGCAATGTTTCTGTACAAACTGTACCAACAGAAATTAACGGTATAATACTTATGTTGTTTCGAATTGTAATGATTCATTTTAAGATGTCGGAATTGTAACGGCTTCTGTTTTTACTTATTCTGTTCTTGTCAACCAGGTAATCGTTTATAGAAAAAGCCGAGAAACGAACTGAATGTAAGGCTGGTCCGCTGTGAATTATCACAATGCGTAGACGGTTTCATCTATCATCTTAACGTAAGAGCTGCTACTTCTTTAAGAACATGTAATGTGTCCGACTAAAAGTAGGTTTATTGAAATTAGGTGGCATATCTACATATCTAGAGGTATCAAATTCAAATTAGAATTTTCAGTGTTTTGTGTAGGAGAACTCGTAACATTGTTTGAAATTTAGGTAGCCAGGCCTTTTAATAGCCACGAGTTATTCATGAATTCCTTGTCATTGGGGCACACTTGCTATAGGCTCTTTGTTTTAATAATAATACGGGACCATGATATAACGTTCTTATTAAGTATAAAGCTTAAGATAAGAGAGGTTAGTTCACAATACCTATTGTATTTTGTGATTTCTTGTTAAAGATAGGAATGCCCTTGTATTTGCACAACGACTTTGCAAAATACCTGGCTTTACTTTCAAGTAAAATATGAAAATATTTCATTACGCCCTTGTTTTCTTTAATTAAAATTTGATAGAAAACTAGGGTTTATTTAATATCTTAAAAAAATCTTAAATAAGATGCCCAGAAGATCGTCGTTAAAAATAAATAACAAAAATAATACTTGAAATTTTTTCTCGTAAAATAATCATGTAAGCTTTAATAATTATTAACTTTCACTTCGCTGGACATTTGGGCGCCATAATTAATCAAGCAGATGATAGTAATATATCACATAATTTCTCTTGGTTAAAAATCACTTGGCCAGTAAGTTCGTATCGTTTTAAAATCAAGGACAATGTACAATTGAGTTATAAATAATAAAATGTTGTATATCCCATAGCAAAAGAAAATTTGCACGTAAAGCATCGCCAGCATGCAATTTCTATATAATATTACACATTACTATGCAACGTTTTATATGCAATTTTTCACGGTCAATGTAAGATTATCACATGTGTGCTGTTATGTACACCACATGTTTAAGCAAATATTCGAGGTGTAATCGCCAATAATTCACCGGCTATCTTACAAAATCACTATGATTTATACGCCGTATTTTAGGGTAAACATTCAAGTCCACGAGGGCAATTAAATCCTTGGTCTGCCGCACTGCAAATCGTAATGCAGAAATTCATTGGGGTTTCTTTCAATTCCACCACAGCAACATTACGCTTAGGACTATTATGTCAAGTTAGTTTTTTAAGAAGTTCAGATTTATGTCAAACTTGCATTGAATTAAAAACAAAATATTTTTATGTACGATCTTGCCTCATTTTTATATGTAATTTTTATTGACGAAAGGTTAAAGTCCTTTTAAGCATAGAGAATGCTACTATTTTTTATTTGTATAGAGGAAAAATGATCCACGGAAAAAATATATAAAATATAAGAAAAAACCATTATAAATCAAGATTTTAAAACTACCAAACAGACATGTGGATTGTGCGTGTCTTTTAATCCATCATCAGTAAACATCCTTATTCAAAAAAATTTAGAATGCAGCACTGGCATGACATTTTTGTTATTCATCACCTATTGGTGAAAAAAATTACTTAAATTGTAAATAATGAAATTTAATTAAAAAAATTATGAAAATACATTTTATTTAAAGAACCAAGTAAAATTTAAACAACTACTATTTAAATAAAAAAACAAGTTGTTCTAAACTAAATAAATTTTTTTTATATCGTGTTTCTATGTGAATTTTTGTATTGTTTAGGTATATGCATAAAAAATTTGAGCCTTATTTAAATTTAAAAGTCTCTATGTAATGTTCGTATTTTGTATGTTTGTAATTAAAAGTAAGTAGTTGCGTTTTGTAAAGTAATTCCACAGTTTAAAAATGACTATAATTAAGTCAAAAATTGTGTTAAAATATAACAAATTACCCTAATTTTCTCGCGAAGAGTAAAGGGGTTGAAACCCACCTGCTACGTCGTTTAGGCAAGTGCGGTTATTCTAAACAAATTTTCTAAAAGGCTAAAGTAGTTTAAACCCGATTTTTAATAAATTATGTTAGACTCGGCACGACCCCGATTTGAAATCACAGAGAGAAATGTTGTACTCCGTATAGAAGAAAATCACCGAAATCGATTGATCAATCAAAAATCGTATTCCACTTTTTACGAGCTTAACCTTGATTCCATAAAAGCTTGACAAGTTTATATTTTATGATTATGACATACGGTAAGTATGAGGTTGTAACATTAACATATTTTATTTATTGAATAAATTATAATAGTTTTCTAAATGCAATTTGATAGGAAAAATATTTTAGGACAGAATTATGAACATTCTTATATTTGTAAATCTACTCAAAACTTACACAAAAACTTGAAGAACTTCTGTCTGTGAAAAGTTAGAAAAGGGTATTATAACGAAGCCAATGCTCTGAACTGGACCAAATAATTTATTACTAATCGAATTCTACCCAGCTGGAAAAAAACTTCATCAAAGAGACGGCCCGAAGTTCTACCTGGTTCTTTTCTAGTTTTGCTGCCAAATTTTAGTAGCTATTAGTGCGAATAATGGTCTTTTCTATTGCTAAGCATGCCAAGAACGAAATTAAAATAATTTAAGAAATTCAAGTTTTCATGTATTTTATAACAAATTCAAATTAATTTATTTGTTGTAAATGAAAGCCCAACAATTATAACTTTTAAATTGCCTTGTTTTATTAGAGTTAATTTAACTTATTTTAAGTTTCTATTCTTTGGCCAAAGTTTAATAACACAAAAAAAGATAATTCATCGAACGAAGCTGCAAATTTTTAGATTACATTGAAAACCGTGGTGGAACCTAAAATTTAGATTACTTTCAGCTATGCAGGTAAGTGATGGCCAGGTTTGATACCATAAATCAGGAGTTTTGGTCCACAGATTATTGGGGAGCGTGTTTAAGCAAAGCCCGGCCGCGGTCTTAGCGACAATTGCAGGTCCACCATAATATATTGCAGTGCATAAATAATAATGATCCCTGCTTAGCCCCAACTGAGCATCACCTGTGTGCATTTGCAGCAAAATATTTAAATAAATCGATTTATTTGGTGTCAAAATGTGTCCGTAACAAATTGATCCGCAATTTGCCGAAGAAATCGCCAGGCAAATTATAATAAAGTGCCTTGACGTATGCACCTATAGAAGAATAACTAGTTCATAAATAAAAGTTTACTTTTTTATTTAATAATTGTATACGGAGAACAGTACAAACCAAATCACCCAACGAGAGAAACAACACCATAAATTAAATCATACGTTTATTTTATTCGTAACTCTTATGAACCAAAAACTGGGCATGTTTTACTGTCGCAGATTGCTTTACATGCAGAGTTTAATGTCTCCATGTTTTTACTTTAATGTTTCTGCGACATTTTAATGCGATTCTAATAAAAATACGCCAACATACGCACCTAATCCTTTAATAAATTATACTCTGGCAAGGCTGAGAAATATTTGCGCTCGGATAATTAATAATAATTAGTTTTTCTTCATTACGTATGCTAGTTTATTCCACTGATAATATCAAAAGTAAAAAGCTGTCCTATAACACACATTAAAAATTATGTAGGCCATAAAAAAATTATCCTAAGCCCACCAAGCAGGTGCGAGGGTATCGATTGATAGCCTTTGAAAATTTGAAAAATTATCTTCAACCAAAAAAGCATTTTAGAATAATAACGTACAACTTCGATTTCTGTGTTAAATAAATACCAAGCCAGGTGCTTTGCCCACAAGGCTTTAATTTTTAGTTGTTAAATAATTTGAAGGAATAACTATCCCGAACGCACGATGTGAATATTCATAAGATTCCATTCAACAATTAATTAGCTTTTATTTGAAAATAGTTAACGTGCATTGTGAAAGGGGAAATTAGAAAACATAAATTGCGGTAGAAAATATTCAATTTTGAAATAGCTAAGCAAAATTCAAGAAATATTACGGCGCATATACGAAACCTCTTTAAGTTCTGATTCAAACATAATATTTTAATAAAAGAATAACAAAAACCGATCCTTAATAAATATCATGAGCATCCGCAAAAATTAATTTCACCGAATCCTATAAAAGAAGTAAAATTTGATACGACGTAAAAAAGCCATTACTGACAATGAATAATGGCTTTGGGAAGGCAATATAATTGACTCCTGTAAATCATTAGTTATTTTTTCCACCCCACACAACCTGCCACCGAAATTTTAATCCAGCATGTCCAAACTAAATTAAGATGGAACAGGTATCCACATTAACTATCACTGTACGAATCAGGTAACATGATGCGGAACGAAAATATTCTGTACAGTGTCGCAGCCACAGTAATAACGTACAAATAAAACAAAACCCTGCAGCAATCTTTTAAACATGTTTTCATCTTTGCTTGTTTAATATCCAACTCGAACTTACAATCATTATCTCGGCCGAATTCGTTTTTTACATCTTGGGCAATTCTTTTGAAAAAGATGAAAGTGGCCACGTCTAATTTTTGAAGCCTCAAATAAGAAATTGAATTATTATGAAACGAGCAGATTTATATGCACGCAATAAAAAGCTCAATAATGGAAAATTAGGCAGAAGCAAAAAAAAATGTAGTTTCAACTTAAAACTTATGCTGCAGCATTTTAAACTGCGGCTTTTAAATGTAACATTTACACGAACAAGAAAAATTAATGAGTATAAAATGATGGAAAGTCTTCTTATGTTGTTATTTCTGTTAGTAACTAAAAGTTACGAAAATATTTTGAAGATATATTTGTAGTATTTGGTGGAGGCGCCGAAAATAATTAGTTGTGGATATTGTTACCTTAGATATTATTGATACGTAAAAATCCAATATTGGTTAGTTATACTTACAATCTCTATAACACCACTATGATGCCAGTGTATTGTCATTTAAACAAAATTTGTATTTAAAATCACATCAAATAATAATTAATAAATACACAAACAAAAAATTCTTCCTCGCTGTGGTGCTGGGCACGTTCCTATGACGTGCCTATTACGTATTTGGGACTGGCTACAGTCGCAGGAACGTATCGGCAACTTTATTTGTTAATTAGACTCTTCTTCGAATTAGATATTTTTACAGTTGTAATATTTAAATGTTTATTCCACGGGGCTGCACGACAAAACTCTCACACGCAAACAAGAACGAGTTTCAAATTTAAACTATCAAAATTTAACGAAAACGAGAGACTTGAATAAAACATTTGGAATTCCCGCTCTTTTGGTTTGAAGTTTTCATAGTCCAATGCAATAAAGTAAAAATTTCACAACTGCTACAATTATTAGGCCGGAGACTGCTGTCTCACAATCAAGCGTCGTTGCGTAGCAATATAAACAAACATCTTCGTTGGAGGGGGGGCGGTAGACTTTATTGTAAAAATTCAAGTCGCTGTAATTTAGTTACGCCTGCACAATACAAACAAACATTTACATAATATTTTTAAAACGGAAGTCGGCGTTGTCTGGTAATGTACAGCATGTGCCACCTAACCTTGCAAATTTTAGTGGGCTTTGATTCGGCTACTTACGCTTTGTTTCGTCGGTAGTCGTAACTTAAACTAGCTCTAATTGGCTGTTGGACAGTGTGGTACACTCTACTAAAAAGTGAAAGTCAATTTATTTATGGTTTACGAAAAATTGTGGATTTTTTGACAAATTAAAAGGTCGTGCGCCATAAGGTTAGAATCAGTTTGCTTTGAGGAGGGATTAACGATAATTTAGGTTACGTATAAAAAATACAGCAAAGAAACTAGAAATGTAATAAAAAACCTTGCTTTTGCTTGAGAGTGTAACGGCTTCTCGCCTTTTAAACTTATCGTCATTTTTTTTGCAAGGTTAAATGGCACTTGCTGTACTATACCGGAATAAGTGAGGAGAATTCAATATGTACAAAAGTCGCCGTTACAGCGTTGCCATTAGTGGTAAGATCTCACTACATGTGGCGATAACTAATATGAAAACTTTAGAAGCGGTGCAAAAGTGGCGATGTGGTAATTTGCTGCTGCTTAACCTATACATGCCGTGCAATTTATTTATTTTTATTAACTTTATTTAATTATTAATTATAAAGTTTTTACATACAACGTTGAAAATTTCTTATTATGTATGTAAGTTTGTAAAAACACCACTAATTTAGGGTTGGCTAACTCACTTATTCGGTAGAAAGTACGAGGAATCGCCCGTCGTGATCGGGTTACGAATTATACATACAAATAAATTATTTTATTATTTTTATTTTTTAAACAGCTGATTTAAAATTCACCAGCGGACTGTTACTAAACTCTCTTAGTATTTAGTTATCTATAAAAGTTTCAACTGGTGACGTCTGGCAACACTGTACCGTTGGATAGCAACCTATGATATAGTTTAAAAACCTGTATAATTGTTGTTATTTTCGTATTAAATAAATTCATTGTTTTTCGTCGAAAGCGCCGCAAAGATGGTCGAGGTCGAGGACATTAAATTAGTTTATCAAGTCAACTTCATGTTGTAATTGTTGAATAAACGAAATATTTTGTTACTTATGTTTTTCTTGCTAAATTATAGCATTTGCTGACTTGAAGATTGAAGGATATGTCTTTTTCTTTTATGGCTTCTATCGTCATTGTCAAAGAATAAATGAAAATTGAAACCAAATTGTGTTCCTCAATTGAAAAAATCGTTTAGTAGGGGCAATAAGGTGCCGAATGGCGCCAAATTTTCGTACTTATATTACTGTGTTCCATTAACCTCAACTAAGTTTATACAACTTTCAATTTTTTGTCTATACAATATGCTCGAATATACAAAAACAATTAATAAAATATTTTATTATATAAATATAATGAATAAATATTATGCCTTTCGATTGTTGCTTATATATGTTAATTCAGGCATTATTAATGTATCTGTTAAAATGTTTAATGGTAAAGACTTTTCAGAAGCTATAAAGAAGAATTCGTCGGATGTTCTTTTGAATTTACAAATTTCAATTTTTCTAATGAATTTGAGTTGTAAGCAATAAATTGTAATCGTTAAATTGGCTTTTTTGACAGTAGAGGAAATTAAAGTATTTTGAAGGAAATTAAAATATTTCGGCGTTAGTTTTTTAATCTCTTGGAAAAAAAGAATGAAACAAGGCAATTAGCACAAATTCCTATCGTTAATGATTAACATCGTTGGCAGTTCGTTAAGAAAAGCCGTATAAGCAACATTTTATTTATTTAGTGGTTGGCGAAGATATTGTGCACTATTTATAACTCGTCATCGTAAAACAACATACCTATTAAAATCCTCAATAGGTAGAGTACAGCAATAATAGTCGGAGCAATTTGCAAAGAGGCATTATGTACTACCGTCATAGTTTATGATTCTTTTAATTACTGGGCGTGTATGTGGACGATTGCAAAAATACCCTATAAAAACGGGAGCAGTAATTAGACTCTAGATACACTACGCAAAGAATAAATTTAAGTATAGGTTGGTTGCTTTGTGCAAAAGTACTAACAGCGATAACGGCAATGTTTGACAAGCACGGGTTGCAGATAACGCAAAGCAAATCTATTGACTATTACATATGCAGGAATTTAATTATTAACTGAGAGAGGCTGTAAAATGGCGAACAAAAATATTTTAGTAAAACTCGGTAGTAATATGATATAACGCTGCGTTTGGAAATTTATAATAATTGGTTGCCCATAAATAGCCAACCATTTAAATGCAAATTCGATACTTTTTACAAATTATTTTATTGCGGATGCTTTTCAAACGCCATGTTGTTAAATCTATTAGACACTTTAAACTATAGTTTTTCAAATATTAAAATGACCGGATTATCTTTAATTGTTCAATTAAT
Source organism: Ctenicera cuprea (assembly GCA_958336395.1). NCBI lineage: Eukaryota > Metazoa > Arthropoda > Insecta > Coleoptera > Elateridae > Ctenicera > Ctenicera cuprea. The sequence continues at coordinate 51,285,964 of OY284488.1, forward strand.
TCTAAAAATCATAAAAGTCCCTAATGTTAAAATATTGAAGAATAATTAATTTTTTTCATGTCATATTTGAAACTTCGTTATGAGCCGCTCCGAAATTAATAAAACAGCATGAAATGCGAGAATTATGGCGAAAATAACGTAGGCGGTTTTAGCAGCAACGTGCCAAATCTTGAAGCCACTTTAGATGTAAAACTTAACAAAAAAATCCGTGATTTATGCACGCCGTACACGTAGACAAAATTCATACCTGTTCCAAAAATCAGAAATCATCGATAAACCAACCCTTTCAAATGTGACATATCTCAAATTCAATCTGCTTCGCACAACGCATTAAAAAGATGCTGTCCTTAGTAATGGACATGTCCAGCTGAAGATCCAGCGTGTCAGCAAACAAAAGGACACATTGCTCCATTGTACTCACTAAATGGAACAGATATTTTAAAATTTCCGTTGTTGTAAAATACGAAACTTTAAGGGTTTGAAAATTATAACCCTCTAAGCAGTTACTAGCAACGGAAGATAATTCATGAGAACTTTCCTGACCTAAAAACTCGCAGACTTCAACATCCTTAAACTACTTATCCGCATTAGACCCCCGGAATCTCCCATCTCCGGATTTCCGGACTTCATCGTCTTAAAAAAATTCTAATCATTCAAATTTACGTTCTTGTTCCTTCTTATTATTCGTGTTCATCCAAAGACTTTTAAAACTTTCTTGGAGCAACCGTTTTTTTCCCGAATGGGTCTAAAATTACATCCTAAACGCTTTAGATGGAGGAAAAAAAGGAAATTTAAAATTGGCATTTATATCTGAAGAGTAAAAAATTCCAGATTATTAAGCCTCTGATACAGTAAGTAAAATAAAATTATTTTTTTTGCAGTTTTATTATTTATAAACACCAGATGTACAACAGTTGTACTACAAGGAAATTGAAAAACAACCTGGCAATAATTACGAAAACTTGTTGCATAACAACGATTGTTAATTGTGCTGAAAATTCTTTTCGGCGCAATAATACTTTCCTTAACCAAAAACAAAATACGAGTGCTACGCAGGAAGTTTGAGTAATTTTTCCTTGCTGTTTTCAACCTAAAAGTAATATTGTGTGATCATTTATAATAAATCGAACTGCCAAATTAGTTTCATTTTTCAAACTAACACATGTAATTTTTTTTCATTTTTATATTTATTTGCCATAAAATGTTGTAGGTCAAAAATATCAGAGTTAAATGTTTCTATTGGTTGCTGTCATTGTTGTCATTGGTCGATGAGTGGAATAATCAACAATAATAATCCAAGGGCGAAAAGTTTTTCGTCTGGCAACATTACTTATTTTAATAAAACCAAACTAAAAGAGGCTATATATGTGGATGAAGTACAGCTATAGAATGTTGCCTTGCCAATCTGTTTACTTAAAATCATTGGATAAAGTTAAATCGATCCGCGAAGGATTGATTTAAAATGAAATTGTATAGGGTTCTATCAAAAATTGAAAGAACTAGTCTGTTATTATTGGCTATTTTAGAAACTGGAGTTAGTTTATATTTGTTATATACGACTGGAAAGTTTTACGACAAAATTTTGAAAAATCTTACCATTCCGTATCGTAATAGCTTTCTGTACTAACAACAAGAAAGTAAAATTTATATCATATAGGGGTACAGAATCAGCTGATGCACGTCATAGACATTTAATGACGTCACTATTTTATTGCGTTTATTTATACGGTAAGTGAATTAAAGTAATATAGTCTTAGTTTAGTTTTATGGTTCGAAATATTTACAATAATCTAAGTGTGCAAAAATAATTATTACTTTATAGTAACCAAATTAACAAAGCCCATAAATAGACTACTAGTTTTCGTTGTTTTCTAGACAACTAGATGATAGTGATTTTTGTAAATTAATTTTCGGTTGAGTAAAGTGCTGCCTTCTAGTAGTAGAATCTTGGAAATTGTGACTATTTACTTTAAGAGATTTGTCAATCTAATTAATATAAAATCTGAATCTATTTTATATCTTGAAGGTACAAATACGAGAAATCAGAAAAAAATTTCAATATCTTTAGCATTGTAACTTGTTTTTACAGATACGGTTTTAAACGTTTAATGCAACGCTTAATCTATTGCTTAATTTAAATATTAAGCCATTTTATAATTTCATTTTTAATGTTTTTCGTTTATGTTTCACATAAGACAATATATTTTTAAAAATGCTGTTGGAAAGAGATTGTTTTCTCTTTGAACAGATTTCCAAGCAGATTTTTCGAAGAAAAGTGATGTTTGCAAAACTGGTGAAAAGTACTGAATAAAATTAAACAAAACGAACTCAGTATTATTATCAGTAATAGTCAGTTTTAATTTATCTGGTTAAAATTCATCCATTAAAATCACCTATAATCAGAATATTCTGCTATAAATTGGTTCACAATCCTTTTGATACTAAATTAAATTTGAATTGTCAGGTATAGCCTATAAACTTTTCCTACGCTACCAGATCGTTTAATGTAATTTTATTCAAATTGATTTCTAACTAGTAGTTTAACGATTATCATTTCTTGTACAAACACATGACAAATCTACATGATTTGAAAGAGATAAAACAATTCAAAAACAAAATGTCACAATGGCGTTATTTACAAAGGCAAAATATTAAAAAAAAAACATTATTTTTAATTTGAATTAAGCATTGAACGCTTAAGATATTTCGTAAATATTTCCACCGTAGGTATCTAATAAAATATATAATAAAGTTATAAGGCTGAGGAGTTTTTTGACGGGACACTGTGTATAATCCCGGTAATTTATGTCGAGCATTTTCAATTTCTATGTTTTACCGCTGTGGAATTATTCTAACTTTAAAAAGTGATGCTTTTATTTGTCCCATCCGCTAAACAGCGGGATTTTATATTAATTATATAGATACAAATAATTTTATATCTTAAATATATATAAAAACTGATCAATTAAACTAGTTTATTCCCTCTTCGAACTCGGCAGCCTTTATTTAGAATTCGCTAGGATAAAGTAAAATGAAAATGTTTTAAAAAGCGCAAGGCTATCTTGGTTAATAATATTATGCATGTGATATCTGATAACATTTTTATGTAAAATATAATAATTTATCCTTGCATTGCATTCATGTAATCCTTGGTAATATCTCTAAAGGTTTAAAAATCCGTAATAACAAAAATAGGTCGTTCTAGATATGTATCGCGTGCTACTTGTTATTCACAATCGCTTATAAATCATAAATATTTTTAAATTGATTGGGTGGTTCTCTGTTACACTTAGGAAGCAATGTGTGTAACAATTCATGGCAACTACTAATTACCTTGCCTTGATCTATTAATATGTATCTCTCAAATCGGGCTTAATTAATATGCACTGTCCCAAGGCCTTGCTTTATGATTTAAGATCTTTCGTTATCAGTTAATAAGTGTTAACATTTCCCAGGTGTATAAATTTATTATTTTAAATATTTCGCGATAAAGCAACTTTCACAAATAATATTAACATTTATTTATCACTAGCGTATATCTAGTTCACTCATAACAAATAAGCACAACTATGTCATAAAATTGCAAATCCGCTATATTTGCGCAAATATTTTAATTAATTACATGTCAGAACCAAATTACTATTTATGATATTATTACTGATTAATTTAATGGAAAGTGACTCAGAGCGTTGATAGTTGCATATGACATGCATAAATATAATACTAATACAACCTGTAATTATTATAATTAGGAGTTGTTACGTTGCGAAACCGTATCAATAAAAAATTAATTAACTAATTTTTGTTTGTTCTAATGTAACCATATCGATGAGTTCAAGCATGTTGTTTTAATGAAAGCGCATCGATCAAACAATAAAACTAACAGAACTGGCCTGTTTAAAAAATCAGCCTTAATAATCGGAATTATTTAAATGAAGTATTGTTTTGGGTACCTATAGACTGAAAAGAAGAATGGCATGGCATTATAAATATTGCAATGTGTAATCTACTTACGTTGACTTTTAGCAGATTAAAATCTGCTAGTCGACAGTTGTTTAATAAAAACAGTAAGAGGAGATATCTAAAACAATATAAGTCTGATTTCAGAGGATAAAAGTCATAAATAAAGAGTTAGACTGATGATACGCGACCAAGGCCACACACGGGAGCATAATTCTTTAGACTATCTGCCCTATCTGCGGATAAAACATAGCAGACAAGTTGAAGTTTGTGAGCAATTTATGGTCTTGTGCTAACTTAGATTTCTACAGCTTCTCTCGATAACGATAACTGAACATACGTAAAAGATGGTGTAAATTAGTAGTAGTTAGCAGCATTCAAAATAATTAATATCCTTAGCCATGGTAGGTCTTCGTGAAGAATAAAAGAAACCTAAGAAGACTGCATCTCGTTTAACTCCCCACTGTTTGTGTACCAGGAAGGATTCAGAGGTGTAAATTATAACACCGTGTTTGTTTTTTGTGGCCTTGCACCTGAATATTTTGTTTGTAAATACTGGCCTTTTGTTCGGCCCAGATAGGGGGTGCGACGTGTTGGTTTTTAAAATGTTTCCTTTTTTGTTCACGGCCCTGAACGTTTATTTTCTAAATTATGCCGAACAATTGAATTCCTTCTAAAGCATTTTCGTGGCGACTTAAAAATGCAGACTTCTTTTCATTGAAAGACGCAACAAAAGAAGATAATCGAATTTAATGTGTCAAAAGCGTTCTTCCATTTCGATTTGGTAACCGAATATTTGTGCATCATTTACGAAATTTATTCTCTTGAAAATGCATTTGTTTTATTCGAATTTCCTGTGGGACATACAGACGAGCTTTAAAAAGCTTATTTGTATGATGATTATTCCAGAGATTTGAGGATAACTCTTAGCTTCTTCAACATAGTTTCTTATCCCAGACTTGTGAAATGTACGGAAAATGCAAATTAAATGAGGGAGTTGTTGGCTGATAGTAGTTAATGACTGAATATACCATTTATCTCATGTATATAATAGAAAATGTCTGGATTACATAAAGGACAAGATATTTCAAGGAGTACGGATGGAATAATTTCAAGTACTTAGAAGGTTTTGTATTTTAAATTAAAAGTTATTCATTAACTACAATCTTGTTTGACTCAATTGAAAATTCTAAAAAAGTTGACTTTTCCTTAAAAAATCCTGCAGATACGAAAGTGCACCTTTGTCGGAATTCTCCAAAAAAAATTGATTTTTCCATCTCCTTAATAGAAAGTGACCTCCCTCTTCTCGGACGACCAAAAAACTTAGCATGTTCTTCAACGACCGGAGTTTCCCGCGCACTGGGATGTTTCCGGTTGTCCCAACAGACCACTGCCTCTTGTTATTTATGCGAATTATACTAACTCCAATTTACGTCGTAAATGGTAAACGCAAGAACTATAATACGAAACATTCAACAAACTACCGTACAGCGGCTCCCATAAAATAAATAAATTATAGGAACACTTTTGGTTTATCAAAAATCAGTAAACAGCGGATTTGTATGCATTAAAATTGCTCATATTTGGCAGGCAAAATATACACCCAATGTGCACTTAAACGGAACAATGTGCATAACAAATTGCATTTATTTATTTGTAGAAAATATAATTAGATAACACCAGGTGTAAACGAAACATGGTTAACCCTTCTTTTTTCTTAATTTAATAAGATAAACGATTGAAATTTGGTATGGGTAATATGGTCATAAAATTCAATTATTTAGTGGTATTATCAATTCTTTACCACTTTCGGTAATCAGTAAAAAGCGGATTTATATGCATCAAAACTACTCAAATTTACAGGCAAACTTAATCTGCACTAAAACGGAACAATATTCAGAAGAAATTGCATTTGCTTACTTATAGAATATCTAATTAAATTAGAATAGATTAAATTCGGTAAACGGTAACGTAATCACACTGTTATAAATTAGACTATGTAGGTATTATTTGAATGTTTACATTACATTGTTTATAAAGTTGCAAACGAGATATCTTTTTGGCTTATTATATTGTTACATTTTGCCTTCTATCGTTGGGAATCTGTTTGTATTCGTAGAAGTATTTTTCAACCTTACAGCTTGTTACCAGCGCATACTTATACTATGGTAATTCTTCTACGCTAAATATACAGTTAATTAGTTAATTCAAACCTACATAAAACTTTTGCTGTGTTGTTCATCACAGAAACCTTACTTTGTTAGAACGCTGTTGCATTTGTTACGGGCTTTCTTGGCAACAGCAGCTGGTGCGTTTTGGAAAAATATCTAGACTTTTTCTATTTTTTTCTTATGTTTTTCCTTCTGTATTAACAAATTTTATTTATCGTGCAACTCTTGCACATGAATTTAAAATTTCTGGACGTTTAGCTGCCAATTACAAGAATCCTAGAAAACTTTAAGCGCCATATTTTGAACTTTCCGATAGTCCCATGAGGCAAAAATTCTAGAAAAATACGTAATAAGCTCGTGAAATTGAAAATATAAATAAACGCAAGCGACAATAAGGAAATGTAAAATACGCACTTATTAAAAAATAAAAATGGTGTAATTTTGTACAGAATCCTATGAAAATGCATAAAACAACGGCAAATACTGACTTTCAATATCTACTTTTAATTACAAACATACAAAATACAAAAATTAGACAAAAACTCACATTATAAATGGTAAAAAATTTTATTTTGAATTGGTCCTAAATTTTTTATATGTATATCAAAAAAAACCAAATACAAAAAATGTAGATAAAAAAGGAATGCAAAAATCGATTAAATTTAGAACAATCTATATTTTTATTTAAATCGATTTTTTTTTAAATTTTTTATTAATTTTTTTAATTCAAACGTAATCTTGATTTTTCTAATTAAAATTCACTATTTACAATTGAAGTAATTTTCTTTCCATGAATAAGGTTAAATAACAAGAATTTTATGCTAGTGCGGCATTTTAAATTTTTGAATGAGGTTTTTTTTAAGTAAAACTGGCAATTTTTAAAGGAGTCAACAATAGTCAGTTACTCTTAAACATAATCAATCCATAATCCTTTGTATCTTAGCTTCCTAGTGTGTCGATACTTTGTATGCTGGTTTTAAAATCTTGATTCAAAAAATAAATAAAACAACTACAATTTTACATTTGGAATGTTATTTCGTGATTATTCTTCATTTTCCTTGAATTCTTTTTCTGGATCATTTTTCCGTGAATTTGATTTCTTTGGATTATTTTACCTAGACTCCTTCCTTCTAACACTGCTGTTCTGTTTTAAATTGTAATACATTGCCGCTAAGACTGATGCCTATAAAGAATACATGTTCTTAGAAATAAATGTAAAAAAATGAATTCTTTTAATTAATCAGATAACATTAACTTGATATTAGATAAAAGAAAAGACCAAAAAATAGAGTGGGGAGGATTAGTTCGTCGTAAATATAATTGTTACTAAAAGCTTAGAGTTTTGTACTACAGGTATTGATAAGCAATTTAGGTTAAACGCGGTTTTGTCAGCCCCCTATTTAATAAATAAAGATCCACAATCCTCCAAATTAAAAAAATTCACAGTAGACGTTACATTAAAATTAGGGCACTGGATGGAAACCAAATTGTAGTATATTTTTACCTCCAATGGTTCACAAAATTGTACGCTCAGCTTTTCAAAATGGTTTTTGAAATGAATATTTAGATAGTTTTGATTTTTTACGGTATTTCTTCTATTTTTGTATTATTTTAAGCCTCAAAGCATGTTTTTCGTTAACTATCGAAACTGAACATATTCATTAAATCAATACCTCCCTATACTAGAAGCATAGGACAATATAACGCAGATATCTTCACTATTATTTAATAAACAATAATAATAATAGTGTTTGATATTATGTTATGTCTCTGCAACTTATTGGTAGAGTGCGGCAACACCAACGGATAGGTTACTTCTATCGTATTAAAATCGTGTCTCGTGAATAGTATTTATTAGTTTTTCTAATTTTCAGTACCCTGCAACATGTTAGATTTAAATATACAGTGCCTTTCTGAAGTTGCCGCAGTTTGCCTTTTGTTATTAATAAATAATGCAAATTTGGGGGTAACAATACGCTCAATAATAAATAGACAAACACGTTTAATTAATAAATTTGTACAAATTCCAATATTCCCATTATTATAATTTATTTAAATGATATTACCGACTGATAATTTACAGACGTTTATAAACAGATAAAATCTCAGATTTACTGATTGATGTATAAATTAAATTAATTCTGAAAAACAAATTCAAACATGTTCCTGGGTCTATGACATTGATATCAATCGAAAATACAGATATTCGATAATTTTTCCTTTGTTGGCACAGTACAAAAAATTGTGACGATCACGAAAGGCAGCATTCCTATTACCAACGTATACGTACTGATTGACATCGCACTAATCTGATTGTTTCTGAAACCCGATAAGGTGACAAGCTGTTGAAGCTCGCGTGTTATAGAATCCCTAGAACGCCGCACTTCGCGGCTTAAAGCCAACATATTGATAAAATCGTGGAAAAATCAAAAACTTCACAAAATACAACCCCAAAACCCACCGAACCGGGAGAGCAGCGTTGTTCTTATCGGGCGGTATGCGTTGTTTATAACCAATTAATCAAGCATGCTTTTAGAGATGCTCAGTCACAGTCGGTCGCAGCTGATGGCAGAGACGGTTTGCTGGTCTTCTGATGGTAATTCGTCCTGATATGATGTCACGTATCCCACTAGACGCCGGCTTAGATGAAATGGATTGCGATTGCTGGCCGCACACAGGCACGGACAGCCGATTCCAATATATTTTCTTACAATATTGATGACACCCGCGTGAAACTGTTGCTGATTTCGATTTGATTTTGATCCTCCATTGTCCAGAAGCGCCGTCCTGTAATAAATTTCATATTATTACACACTATTGGAATGTCGTGTTATTTTTCAAATATTTCGTTATCTACTAGAAAAGTTCTACGAAGCAATTTGTTTGTGGTAAATCTTGAAATATTTGTCATATACCGGCAGTAAAAGAGGTAGCAAAAGAGGTGTGAAGGTTCAAATTTGCACATCAGTTCTATCATTTGTAGAATTGCAAGACAATCCATTCAAGGAACTAAAAAATTACAGAAATGAAAAAATACGAAGTGATTTCTACAATTAAAACAAACACTTTCAACAAGATTAAATTGTTGTGAAACTAAAAATAATTTTTTTATTCCATAACGATTTTAATAACAGTGCCGAAATAAAAATAAATAGTTACGAGAGTGTCTTTTTAATTTAAAAAACAAATAGGAAAATATTTTAGTCAAAAGTGATCTCATAAGTTTAAAGATAGGCACAAACGTGATTTAATAAGTTAATTGAAGCATATTAAATTTACTTTTTACAATGAAAATATTTTAACATAAAAGCGAAAAATTCACATTAAATTAAAAATATTCATTAGAGCTGCGAATTACTTCCTTTAAATACATGCATTAATTGAGTTGTGCAAAGATTAAAGACGAATTTTTAGTGCTTATAAAGCTCCTAAAAGTTACTATCGAAACATGTTCACTGAAATGTGTAAATTTCAATTTTAATGGTTTTAATCCTATCAGCTTATCTTAATCCTGGAAGGTATTTTGCTTATTTGTAAATAATGTAAAAAACGAATCATACCAAATCTGTTGGCAACTTTTTAAAAATATTGCCCTTATTTTCAGAGTCTTTGGTTATCTATTTTTGTAAACCCAAACACTTATAGAACTAACTAATTTTGTTAAATTTGTTGGGGCTCAAGGAACCCAAAAAAGTGGTTATTAAAAAATGTCTGTCTGTGGGTGGGTTGGTAGATGTGTGTGTGGGTCTGTACCGCCCTTAAAGACGAAATGCTAGAGCGATTTTGATGAAAATGTAAATAAAGAGGTATATCGAAAATTTTACTTCTGATTGAGCTTTTCAAGAGAATCCAAAACTGAAATTTGATGGTTGATATTGCTGTACACCTCTACTACCAACGCCAACGTCGACACTTTTGTGGTCGACTTTACAGTGCATCGTAGTTTATGTACGACAACATCGCCTATCAATTTTTTTATTCTAGGCATTGTACCCAGTAGAGTTTAGTTATCTTTTTTAATGTCCTGAGATTTTGACGGAAATACATGTTTTGGGCTTCTAGAAGCCCAAGAAAGTGTTATTTAAAAACCGTCTCTGTGTGGGTGGGTGGGTGGGTGTGTATGAGCGTGTGCGTGTGAGAGGGGGCACAGTATTACTACATATGAAAATTTTTAAAAGCATAAAAATTGTGAAATTAAAATTATTTCAAACTTTTGGAAATATTTAAAAAAATATTGATCAAAAACTGGCCATACAATCTTTTTTTTAATTTTGTAGTCTCATAGAGCTTGGGATGAGCTACAAGTTGTCGTGTCCCAGACCGCTAAACATTAGCAGTAATGCAAGTGAATTTTGCGATTTAGTTCTGTGAAAATGTTGACAAAACAGATCCGGATTTAGAAATTTTCAAGCCCGGAAAACTTCCCTTTATGAACACTAACAAATAATCAATAAATATGAAAAAATATTTACAATTCCGAAAACTATTGATTTATTCTCATTGTTTGAAAAACTCTAATAAACATAATACATTTCAAACTAACCTTCCTTAAATTGATAATAAACAGAAAATGTTACCTACAATTATTACTTTCGCTTTGTTGCAACAAATTGCTAATGTCGAAAATTTTTCTTCAGCTTAACTGTAATTGTATGCACCTTTTATATATTTTATTACTGTCGCGAATATAGACTTCGGGACGAACTGTCGTACGCCGCACTCCACCAGTTCCACATCAAAGACTATATTTGTTTAAACACATGTAAGAACGTGCTTATAAATTTGTTGTATTGATACTTCTTCCAAATGCAATTAATTTGGTTTAACCTTTTTTTTACCGTGTAAAAATTGATAATTGTTTTTCTTTCCTTTTACTTTAAGTAGACTTTTAAATAATTATTGTTTGCTAAGATGTGTTCCTGTAGGGACCGAAGGTTCTTCCATCTTATCGTAAACCCAGAGCTGGACAAAACACCTCAAGAGCTTTATTGCTAATAGCTGCTACCACAATTTTATTCCCAGTTCTCTGGAATGTTAGTAAGTGTATACCGTATAGGTCTTATGTTCCAGTAAAAACAGTTATAGTGAAATACTTGAACGCTTGAATATATTTACTAGCGACATTCGCGTGCAAAAACGGCATGGTTATCGTAGCCGTACGCAGAGTCTACATGACAAATACACATGCAGTCCCTACTGACAGTTAAGATTATTGCATTTGTCGACCAGACCTTGACATTTATCATCGTATATCAACAATCGTTTATATATAGAGATCGCAATGGTAAACACGCTCATTCGTTATTACGAAACATGTTATTCGACATTCTATAAATAAATGCTAAACAGTACATTACGTTTGACATGCAATTATCTGGTTAACTGTGCTACTGGATAATTGTATTAAATTGTATTATATAAATCTAAAGTAGAAAAAAGTAACGCACGATCTTATTAGCTTTGGGCTTATCAGTAGCCTCCGATCTCTTCGGTAACGCTTTCCTCCGGTGAAATTCCATGTCGAATTCCGAAAATATTCGATGTCAGAGGTCCAATTTTACACGCTTGCGTATTATGTAAATTCGGATTTTTTTGGAAATTGTTTAAGTATTTTAGTTTACCTACCGGATCCCTACAAAACTGGACTGTCGAAAATTACTGTAGACCCAATCACTTTCAACTCGAGGTCTTAATCGCCCCAATTTATAACCGTCTTCCAATTTTTGCTGGGAAAAGGACCAACTAATTGTGTAGGTAAGAGAGCCGTGCTTAAAAACCTAATGTAAGTAAAACATTCTTTGCAATCCACTAAACAGGTTCATTACGCACGTTTCACATTAAACATATTTAATTAATTAAGCTAGGAAAGCATCATCAATTACAAACAAGTATATAGAAGAAGATGTGCGGAATTGCAAGAAGTGAAATTAATTGCTCCCATATAAAAGAGTACTCGAGACATTTATTTTAAAGATGCATATTACCTGATGGACTGGTTTCCAACGATTAAGATATTATCATTTCATTTGACATTGATACGGCTCCAAGCAACTGTCACTGACAACCACATGTAAATATTGCTTTCTTAGTAAGAACTTATTGCAAAGACGAGGAAATATTCCGTCAGAAATTTTTAAAGAGATTTAATTATGATTTATGATTTATGTTGTCATACTAAACTAACTGCTTCTGTCTATACTTTCATGATTATTGTGCTGATTATTTCAAGAACTGGGCAATTTTAATTGAAGCAAAGGAAATACTCCATTATATTTTTCTAAATTAATTGAATTATTTACTGTTGACGTAAGGCATTCGTTATATGTACACAACGTGTAACGTTATCAACGCACTTGTAAACAGACTGAAATCTTTTTACCGTCCCGGAAAGCAGCAGAATTCTTCTACGATACATCTGCAACAGCGAAAGACTTTACAGTGTATTTGCATCATGATTGAGCACTACAACAACCATAAGATTAATTTCAGGATATTGATGGCAAAGAAAAAAGTTGTAAAATATGTAATGTCTATGCATTTTGCTGGAAGGAATATTAAATAATTTTCTTTTTAAAAATTTACATAAACTTAACAAAAATTTAAAATGTTAAAGCTACTCAATGGAAAGTTAACAACAAAAAAAGAAAATTTTTATGTAATGGTGAAAAGTCACACCTACTAAAAACAAGCTTTTTTATTTATAGAAATTAAACGTGATTTTCCGTTAATTAAAAAGTAATGAATTTCAGAAACTCGCGTCTGATTGATTAATTTCTCTTATATGGTATTTTAATTTAAAATCTATTCTTGCCTTTTAAAATTGTTGTGATTGCTTTTAATTTAATTGATAATTTGTTTCCATCGGGAATTATTGCATGTCCTTGTTTCTGGAAATAAGCACTTCCCAAATTTAAATTTAAAGTTGAGAAAAAATTAAGAACTATTAAGCGGTAATCTGCCTCGTTTCGAAAACTTTTAAATGTATTGCAATGATATGCGTGTGCATGTACTTACTAGAAAACAATTCCCTAAATGCCCGCAATTCACGCATATCTAAATTATATTTTCTATGAGACTCTTTATTAACTTTCTTAGGGTCGTTATTTAGCTTGTAAGACAAGTTATTAATAAATAAATTTGAGATAGGATAAACACAAAACAATATCAACGTTACAAAAAAAAGGTTTTATTTAATAAATCAATTAACTAATGAAATTTGCGAAAAATCAAATAAATTTTACTAAATACTATCGTCCTTTAAAAAGAGAACACTTATCTTAACGTCTCCTTATTAGGATATCCTTCACTCGAGCAAACGATGAATGTCCAACTTCTACTTCACTAGTTTGCAGGTTCCTCAAGTAACCACCAACACTCGCCTTTAGTTTGAATCTTCCTCTGATCTGTTTTATATTATTTTAAACTTGGTTTTACCACCATCACAACTGGAAAAACTTTCTGGACTTTTCACAATTCGTTGATAATTAGTTGTATTTTCTTCTTTTATATTCACAATCACTTTTACATTACTTTTAAACTCGTTTTTCCTCTTTATTCATCCAGAGGATATAAAATTCTCTGTCTTTGTTTACAAAGACGAGTCGTAACTAACTAAACAAATTTTCCATTCTTTTGTCTTCCTTCTTGATTCCCATTTTTTTGAACAAACAAATAAATCTCATGACAATGAGTATTCTTTTATACGTTTGTGATATTGACACTGACATCCATAATGACATTAATCGATGCACAAAACAAGTAAGTCTAAAACTTCTTATAAATTAAACCTTTTGAACAACTCTGAACTAAATTATAATTAAAACTAACATAAATAAAAATCGTATCAATCTGATTGTGTTTTTCTTTTCTTTCAGTAAAAACAAACCTCACAAATATGAAAAATATAAATTATTAGAATTTATAACAAGAAATTATAGCAAAAAATACGCAACCCTGAGTTTAAAAGTTAGAAAATCAAAATCTTAAAGTTCTCACAAACCTCCAATTTCAAATTGAATTGTAGCAAGCATCCCAAAAATTGCCTTCCAGGAATTACAATACCCCAGTAAAAACATACACCTCCAAATATCATAGCAGTATAGAACTATCTCGGACAGTTCTACACACTTCTGTTTTCAATTGTGGGAAATTGTTTCACTAATCTTTATAAAAAACAAAATTTTTATTCAAAAAAAGCTGTTTCTATACGAAAATTCAGAATTGCACTTGAGAAATGTAACTTATCTTTGTAAATTATAAATGTTATCAAATCAATAAATATATGTTGATGAAAAGCCTCAGAAAATAACTATTGCATTCTACCAAATTCCCCTAATAAAAATTAGGTAACGTTTATGTGGCATAAAAGCCCACTAACCCAAATGAAAAAATTCGTCACGTAACTCAAGCAGAATTGTTTATTTCCGGAGTTTTTACCGACGGAATTAACGTAAGTAATTTTATCCGACGGAATTAGGCTAACGAAAGTTTTACCTAAAATTCACAATTTTATGATGTTACTCTTATATATTCTCTTTAGATCGTGGTAAAAGGAATAAATAAAGCTCTAAATAAACACAGCGGACTTAATTTGCATTATTTATATGAAACCAAGTCTGCAAAAAATTAATTAAGTGCGCATATACAGTAACAAAATAAAATTTGTTTCTCTTCTCATTGATATTATTTACCCAACAGAGTAAAAAAATAAATTAGTTTTTTTTTGTATACTTAGATTCATCATCTCTAAACAACCGTTTTTTTCCTTTTGCTTTTATTTAATAAAATATGCGCAGATTTATATTTACTTTACATATTTGACAATGAAGATAGAGTTACCAGTGGAATAGATTTCTTTACCACAGTACAATTAATTAGCCTTTGTTTGTCACGTAGGTATCATCATTGAAAGTACATAGGCCTATTATTTTTCATATTGAATAGTCTAGCTGCCTGCGATTGCCTGATGTTTATTTATTTATTATTTCTGTTTAGTGATGTTCTATTTCTGCCGCTAAGACTTATCACAAGGGAGCTAATATTTAGGCACTTAACAATGTCAATATAGGCAGGTGTTAAAACATTAAGAATTTTTAAAATAAATACTGAAATAGGCACTAAACAATTGAAGAGTAACTTAAAAACCGTATTAAAAATTGGAACAACTAAAAAAAATCAGGAAAACACATTAAATATTAAACATATCGACACTAGTTTAAGGGGCATACTTAATTACTTATACAGAAGGATCGAATGAAAACTTAATCCCAGTCGTTTTTGAAGGAAGAGCGGCACGTCGATGATTAGTATGCAAATCGTGGTGCTCTTAACGTTGTTGCGCGGTTTGATATTTTATCGTAATTGTTCTTATTTAACATTTTTAAACAATTAGTAAGTGAGCATTGTAAATTATTTTAATATTTTTTTTTTTTATTTTAAATTTATTTTTGGCATTTTTTACTGTTATCTTGTCTTACTCTATGTCTAAAATATTTTTTATTTTTTAGGTTTTCTTTTTGTTAATATGTAACTAGAATAACGCTTTAATTTTATTTAAATTAAAACAATTAAACAATCACAGCAACATAATTAAAAATTACAATAAATGTTGAAAATCCATCGTTTCTAAGCATCAAATAAAAAACATATTAAAAAAGCAGATCTGCTACGAGTTATGAACTGAGCCCGCCAGATTACATGCCCACGCCTTTACCGCTAAACCAACATGTCGTTTAAAATGAGCCGCTGTTCCCAATTGACATATATTATGCACGTTTGCATAAATAGTTATTTGTTTAATAAGGCAATAAAACATATGGTTTAAAGGCCCGGCTGGCAGTTTCAAAGCCTCGACTTCGTCTCGGCTTTGAGCCAGCTAAAGCTTTAAATCTGCTTTATTGCCGTATCAAACATATAATTTTTTCGCCGATCGTTTAAGATTTACATTTTTAAGATCATTTTTCCTGTACTCAAATGAAAATACTGAGGTGGCTTATACAGCGTCGTTGCTATTGAATTTTTTGATTGTTTATGTCTCAATTGTCTATGTTTGTGAAGCTAGTGTCAAACGTGATAAGAAAAAGCTGATATCAAATACAACTTATAAAAGTGAATTGAAGGAAACGAATATTGAAGAAGTAGTAGTCAAAGATTGTACTAATGTAACTGTTAATATTTACAATAAATAATATTGTTCTTTTCCACATTTATTGTGTCATAATAATTTAGGTTATTAATTCATTTACTGCCTAGTCATTATGTCAATGTATTTACTGCCTAATCATTAAATGTGTTACTTTACCGACCGTCAACTGTCCGTAATATCATGCATTTACTGACCATCGGCGAAAACATAATAAATATTAATAATAATCTACAAAGCTTACTTGCTAGCTGTTTTAATTTTATAATATTAAATAAAAACAATTGCAACAAAATAGTAAACCGCGCAACTATGATAACAGCTGCACAATTTGCAAGCTAATAATCGACATGCTGCGGTTGTTCTAAAGGCAACTGGGATTAAATTTTTATTTGACTGCACTGTACATGAGCATATTATCTACAGCAATGGCATGTGGAAATTCCTTAGATTCGCCCGCCAATGGCCACATGGTTTATTACATCTTCAGATCTTCTAAAATACGCCGTAGGTCGAGATTCTTGTGCATAACTGCTTAGAACTTACCAAAAACCTTTTTCAGACGTTATAGCAATTTAACCAGTATTTTTTAGAAATTTCGTATAAATAGTCATGTGTTAGGCACTTAAACTATAAATAGGCAGTAACAGGTCAAATGGGCAAAATAAGATGCATGTCAACCGACGTGAAATTTTACGAAACGGATTTATTACGTAGTTCCCCTAAAATTGAAATTACGAAAAAAATACATATGCCTAAATGTCTTATGAAACGTGTATTTTATACTATTTTTTCTATTTTGGTCCAAAAAAGTTAAAAATTATCTTATTAACATTAAAGGGGAATTACACTAGTAACGCCCAAATCTCTTCTTTCTTAAAAATTATCTTATTTTATATGAATTTTTAGAACTTACAATTTGAAGGTTATGTTTATAACGCGTAAAGGTTTTGTTGTCACATGGTTGTCACCAACCTAACAAAATAAAATTTCGAATTTTTTAAGGAGCTGCTTTATGAAATTCAAATGAGTTTCATAAAGTAGTCAGTAAAAAACCAAAATAGAAAAAAACCTTTGTTTGTCACGCTGGGTAATATAAAAGTATGGAACCTGCTTGATCGTGGCACTATTTATTATTTGCAAAACGAATAATAAAGCCAAGACGGAACCGATTTCACGCTGTTAGAAAACTCTGTATAGGTATGTATAATGTTTAAAACTACGTAAGCAGATTAAACATTTTTTATACCTCTTGGCCGTAGATGAGTATTTTAAACTTATTTATTTATTTTTGGTCTATTTTTGCTGCTAAGGCTTATCACCAACGCAATTAAGGATACATAACCATTCCTGGAAAATTTTCCGAGTATCTTTCATATACAGAGTACGGATCTTTAATAAATAAATTTATAATTATTATAACTAGTTTTGTTTTTGTCAATTTTATAGATTATTTAAATTTGCATACATATTTTATTCGTAAAACAAACCCCTTCATTTTAATTAAAAAGAAATCATTTATTATGACTCAGACAGTTTGATGAAATTTTATCGAAATTCAATATCTTCTGTCTGAAGACATCGTGAACCTTTAATAAATTTCCTCCATGAAAAATACGACAGACAACAGAGGATTTTCAGCAAGCTGTCGGATATTCTCAAGCGAACTTACGTCGCTTGATCATGCACATATGCGACGTACCTCAAGAGACGCAGTCAATTGTGCAAGTTTAAGGTATTGTCAAATGCAGCTGTTTGCAAATACGTGACGTTGAAACAATAAAGTGCATTCGCCTACAATTTTTCATTTTTGGATCGAAAGCCACTCAGGGAACGTTCATAAAGCAGGTGGAGTGCACTTCTGGCTCGTACACGAGCAACTAATAGGGCTATTTGTGTAAAGGAAGCAGACGAAGTCCTCACAACCCTTCCCTGGAGGAGTCTTAACAATTGCACTTTGTTGGATTGCAGTCGCAGGAGAAAAGGGTTCAAACTCCACCCATCACCAGCGAATACTATAATGAAGCGCGTATGTGTAATGCATGGCTAGGTGGATCCGCCCTGCCACTTCCGGTTAATTACCTAGAAACAAAGAAAAAACAATGGAAGAACTTCCCAGCACGTGGTTGGCTGCCTTCGAACAGGATGTGAATTCTGACCAATAGTGGTTTTTTTCAAGTCGAGTGCTCGTGCGTTGGGATCAAGTGCCCATATGTGAGCGAGTTCCGCCAGTTTTTAGATCCCATCAACTACTTTACTCTTGCCCTTTGTGCATTTTTATTTGCCATTCCCTAGGTCTACTTAGGGTGGCCTTCCATAATGCCTCACGCATACGTATCATGTGTCGTTATGCAGATGTGCTGCTCGCTTCGATTGGTTATGTGGAGTAAACATGGTCGCCTCTTGTCGCCGGCTAGGGTCTTCATATCATTGTCGACTCGAATTACCCCTTTAAGAAACCACTATGATCGTATTGCGAATACTGCCTGTGCACTTCTATGTAGCCTCGCCGCTGCCATATTTACTCGTCGATTTTATTATACCGAAACCGTACGACTGCTGCCGCAACGCCTGGCTTGTTTACCTTACACCAGAGACTAGATTTCTTGTAAAATGCTCGTTCGAGTTTTCTTTACTGCTTCTTAAACGATAATTGCACTTGTTAATTAAATGTTGACTTACAAGGAGTACGCGTCATTGCTTTATAAACTTGGGGGGCATTTTAGTTGAAAACTAATTTACTTCTTTGTAATAACACTGATTATTTTTCTGTTTTGCGTCGAAGGCGGCTTTTTTACAAATAAAACATACACTCGTACTATGGAACACGTAATTTAGCACTTAAGAAATTGCTATTATGTGTAAGAGAGGTTCGAAAAAAAGTGGGTGTTGCCGTACCCTTTGGCATCGGTGTTTAGCCATAAATAGGTGCGGGCGGGGGTGACATTGGGCAAATATTTTTATTCTCGTGAGGTTTTACTCTAAAAAATATCTAATTTTAAGATTTGAACTTTGCCACAAATATGAAGATATATAGCACGCTTTTAATTTTAAGCGGAAGAGAATTGCAACAAAATAAAATTATATAATGACATGTTTAAAAATATTTTGAAGATATTATTAATTTATTACAAATATGTTAAAGGATTATAGGTTTCTACCGTAAGTATTTTTGAATTAAAAATATCTGTTATTTTTAGTTATGTATGTTGAAATACTCTATAGTTGTTTTCAAAAATTTAAACGCAATTTAAATTTAAACTGTTATAGCCCTTTTTAATTAAATTTCTTGTTCCTATATCTATATATCAATAACTTAAAAATTATTCTATTTCGAAATATCTTAGATATTTTAAATTTAAATTATACAATCAATTAAATTTTAAATATGTTGGATATTTTTAAAATAGAAAAATTGTCGATTATCTAAGATATTCAGAAATTACCGCCATCTAGATAAGATTTGTACTGTAATGTTTGGGTTCGTCGTTATTAAATAAAACACTATTTGGAGGAGAAAGTTTTAATGAAGTTCACGTTTACAAAATCTTTTATGAATTGTTTTTATATTCATGTACATAGCAACCAAGTCGCTAAGTTACCATATACAATACACCAAGGCTACTACATTAATACCCCCCCCCTTTGCAGAAGAAAAAAAGCTACGCACCAAACGTGAAGCGCATGCTATCTTAGCTACAAAAACTTCTGATCTTTTTTAAAAACAATACAAGTAACGTAACTTTAATTGAACATTATAGAGAATTAAATTAGCTTGAAGTTGCTTCTAGTTTTTTCAGGTGGGTGTCCAATTCTTGGGGTTCTAAGAGCAGAGTCGAAAAAGTTCAGTTCACTAAAAAAAAACAGAACAAAAAGGGAAAAAAATGTGCAAAAATAAAAAGAACATAATATCTGAACAAAAATATTTAAACAAAAAAAGCTGGTTTGAGGCGATCTAGAGAAACAATTCCATTTCTACCGAAGCCCTCCAATACCATATATTTTTCCGTTCGAGAGATCACTTTGAATGGACCCAAATAATTCTGCTTTAAGCCTAGCGTATGACTGTCGTTGCGTACATACACGTGTGAGCACGATTTTAATTGCTGATCCACGAAAGTATTGCTATTATTAAAAATCTTAGTGAAAAAGAACTTGGCGTTGTGCATGTGTTTTCGTAATTTAAAAACAAAATGTGTTAACTCGGTGCGATCGTCAAGATCTACGTCTTGAAAAAAATCTCCGGGCAGACGCAATTGTGTTCCGTATAGAATATCCGCAGGAGACACTTGAACTTGTTCTTTAATTGCTGAGCGCAAAGCCAATAAAATCCATGGTAATCTCTCTATCCAGTCGCTCATCCCCGTCGTTCTTACTGCTTGTTTAATCGTACGGTTAAGTCTTTCCACCAAACCCTGACTCTGTGCGTGTTGAACACTGCACTTAATATGTTTTATCCCCAAAGTTTTCAAAAAATTTTCCCACGTTGCAGAAATAAATTGCGGACCATTATCCGTAGAAATAATCTTTGGAACTCCAAAACGGCTGATCCAAGTATTGATAAGTTCTTGTATAATAGTATCAGTTGTGGTGCTCTTTAATGGAATTGCTTCGGGCCAACGTGAAAAACGGTCTACTATTGTTAGTAGATATTTAAAACCATTCGAAGGAGGAAGGGTCATAATGTCCAAATGAATTTGTTCAAAACGATTATCAGGTTCGATTATAGGTTGCAATGGTGTCTTCGTGTGTCGTGTTATTTTATTCTGCTGACAATTAGAACAGCTCTTTACCCAATCCCGAATGTCTTTTCTCATACCAGTCCACAAGAACCTTCGAGCAACCTGCTTCTGCATCGTCCTAGTGCCTTGATGAGCCATGCCATGCAACCGCTGGAAAATTCCAAAACGAAATGGCAATGGAACGTAAGGTCGCGACAATCCTCGACTCGTGTCGATCCATATTGACGTATTGTTTGGTGTACGTGCTTTGACAAAATTAAAATTTTGATTCGACTGAAGTTGTAATAATTCTTCATCTTGAACCTGCGCATGTGCAATTGCATCATAATCAACCAATTCGGGTAAAATTGCTGAAACTCGTGTAAGTGCGTCTGCTGGAATATTTTCGCTTCCCTTTAAATATCGGATATCCGTGGTGAAAGCAGAAATGTACTCTAAATGACGAAACTCTCGTGGTAAATAAGTGTCGCACGAACTTTTGATAGCTGAGCAAATCGGTTTATGGTCCGTATACACGTGAAAAGTCCTATATTCTATAAAATATCGAAATTTTTTAATTGCGAAATAAATAGCCAAAAGTTCGCGTGAGAAAATGCTGTATTTTCTTTCAGTAGGCGTAAGCGATCGACTGCAGAATGCGAGAGGTTTGTATAAACCATCTTGTAGTTGCTGTAATACGCCTGCAATAGCATCTCCGGAACTATCACAAGAAATACTGATCTCAGCTCCTTCTTGCGGGTGTACTAGAAGTGTGGCCTCAATAAGTGCCTGTTTGGCTTCATAAAAAGCTTCTAACGTCCTACCTTGCAAAACAACTGGTTTCGTGGAAGCCTTACCCGGAATAACTAAAGAATTCAGCGGAGCCAAAATTTTTGCACAGTTCTTAATGTGTTTATGAAAATATCCTATTAAGCCTATGAAATTGCGCAATTTTTTTTGATCGTTTGGTATTGGAAAGTTCTTTATCGCCTCAATTTTTGAGTCTTGTGGCAGTATGCCATTACATGAAACCTTGTGCCCCAAATAATCCAATTCACTAACCCCAAAAACACATTTATCAACGTTTAACAAAAGTCCGTATTCAGTCAGACGTTCAAAAACCATTTTTACATGACGCAAATGCTCTGACGCGGTTTTACTAAAAATTAATATATCGTCGAGGTAAAAATAAATGTAATACATCCCTGTAAGAATCTTCTGGACGAATCTGGACCAGGAAGCAGGAGCGTTTCTTAGGCCAAAATTAAGTCTTTTGTAACGATATGCACCAAGAGGCGTGGTAATTGTGGTTTTGTCCATATCATCTGGATGCAAAGGAATTTGAAAGTATGCTTTCTTTAAATCCAATTTAGTAAATATTGTAGATCCATATATTTTGTGAGTAAAGTCTTGCATGAAGGGAATTGGATAGGTATCCGGAACTGTCACCGCATTCAGCTGCCTGTAATCGCCACAGACACGATAGCTGCCATCAGGTTTTAATACCATATGTATTGGGCTACTCCAAGGACTGTCTGCCTGCTCGATGATTCCAGCACGTAACAGTTCATGCAGATGTTTTTCTAAAAACAGTAATTGTGTTGGATTAAGTCTTCGACACTTTGCACTAATTGGCGGACCGTTAGTTTTTATACGATGCACTATATTATGTTTAATAGGGGTGTTAATGTCGAATTCCGCTGTTAAAGCAGGAAATTGTTGAAGAAGGTTATAGTAAAGAGTGCGTTCAGGTGATAAAGATTGTAAAGAGAGTGAGTTATAAGAAATTTCTTGAGCATTAACATCTGCTTCTACCGTAGAAGGCGATTGGTAGTCGTTAAGTTCAGAAGAAAGAAGATTGGAAAGTTGATTAGGATGTGTGATTAGTTGTGATGTGTTTGAGAGAGATGATTGAGAGATTGGTTGGATGTTTGATTGTGATGAAGTTGGCTGGAGTAATGGTTGTGATTTGTTTGTAAGTTGAGAAGAGTTGTTTAAATGTTGAGATGATTCGTTTAAATGTTTTATAATCGTTTGTGACTTGTTTGAAGTAGGAGGGGTTGTTTGTTGAACAGGTGAATTACCACCAGTCTGTGGAAGAACGGATGACTCACGAATTTCCGGGTCGAACATCATAGATCGATTAACAGAAACTCGGTCAACTACTCTTCCCACAGCACAGTCTAACATTAAATTATGATATTTTAAAAAATCTAGCCCTAAAATTGGAAATGCAATATCTGCCAAAATAAAGTTCCAAGTAATTGGTTGATTTGAAAAATCAAATTTTAAAGCTAGTGTTTTAGAACCATAAGTTTGTATTTGTGTTTGGTTCGCTGCCAATAAAGAAATCAAAGAGGCAGGATTGCGTGTTGTGTGGTTGTGGAAGAAAGCATTTGGTAACAAGCTGTAGTTTGAACCGCTGTCCACTAAAAAACTTATGTTTGAAAATACATCTTTAATAAAAATTAAATTGCACCCTTGAAAAGCCAAATTTTGCCAACTGGGTGATGTTGGCACGGCCGAATTTAGTTTTTTTTAAAAGAACATGGGGGACCGGCACATCTAACGGCTCTATTACCGAATCTTTCATGGTAATAACACAAATTTGGAAAATTT
The DNA here is from genome assembly GCA_958336395.1 of Ctenicera cuprea. Lineage (NCBI taxonomy): Eukaryota > Metazoa > Arthropoda > Insecta > Coleoptera > Elateridae > Ctenicera > Ctenicera cuprea. Next base: position 51,309,576 of record OY284488.1, read on the forward strand.
TGGTAATTGTGCGTGTTATTATTGGGAAAATTAAGTTGCTGAGTGGAAGTAGGTTGTGTATTTTGATTGTAATACTGACGTTGATTAAAATTACGTGTTTGTAATCGTGATGGTGCAAAAGAGTTATTTTGAAAATTTGATCTGAACTTTGGTTGCGAGTTTTGAAGTTCATTTTTAATGTTAGCGATTTCCTTAGATAGACGATCAAACCTATCATTCTCTGATGCACAAGGAATATTGTTCGGCACAACAGATAATAATTCATCGATCTTATTTGAATATTCGTGAAGTTCCAAATCTGTTTCAAGTAAAGCAGCGGGTATTTTTAAATTATCAGGCAATTTTGAAAACAGTAGGTTCTTAAGGAACTCGTCTGGTAGTTGTAAACCATGAGAAAGTTTAAGAATTTCTTGTAAAAGTGCGTTACATGACGTTTCAAACTTGAGACCTGTCAAAAGTGACATTATCTTAATATTCCGTGGTTTGTTATACAAACGAATTAGTTCAGCTTTTAAAGCTTCGTATGGGGCTCGCTGAGGTCTGTTTAAGACTAACCGTCGTATATTACTTAATACTTCATGGGGAAGCTTCAAAGTCAATATATCAAATTTTGCTGCAGAGTCTGCAATAGCATTAACTTGGAAAAATTTATCTAGCAGTACAAAAAACAAATCGACGTCCTGAATGTTAAATTCGGGAAAGTCAATACAAACACGGTTTAAAGCCATATTTAATAAACGTTACTTATCTTGTAATTCAGTGGGGTTTTGAAGATCCTAGGTCTGTGACGATGTGGCAGCTGAATGTTGCGGTTTGTGGAGATCTTGAAATTCTGAAGTCTGAAAATCTCAGGAATCTCACGTCGGGAGGGTTCCGTGTTCAAATCTTGTCGGAGGGGTCACCAATAATGTAATGTTTGGGTTCGTCGTTATTAAATAAAACACTATTTGGAGGAGAAAGTTTTAATGAAGTTCACGTTTACAAAATCTTTTATGAATTGTTTTTATATTCATGTACATAGCAACCAAGTCGCTAAGTTACCATATACAATACACCAAGGCTACTACAGTACTACCGCTAAGTCGAACTACGTCTGGCAACGTTGCCACTTGCATGGTTATATTATAACCTTATTTAATAATTCATTTACTTATGTGTTACCACGCGCAAACTGGACTGCTAAATAATAGGCAATGGGCTAACGGTGTATGTTTTGTGACTGCAACAGCAATTTACAATGATCTTGTTTTGCATGTTATGTGCACTAGCCATATGTAAACTGAAACAAACATTACGTTTTTATCAGCGCCCAGCGTCCGCGTTCATGCCTGCAGCTATTCATTGTTGCAACAATTATTTCTTTACGTTTTTGAATATCTAAGATATTTTTAAATAGACTAATATTCAAATATCTAAGATATTATAAAATAGACAGATATTCCAATATCTAAGATATAAAACATTTAATTTTTCTTGAACCTTCATTAGAGCAGTCCTAAATAGTTAAATTCGAAATATCCTAAACACATTTTTAATTATGTATTGATATCCTATAGATATTTTTAGAACATTAAAAATTTACAGAGGTTTTTTCATTTAAAATTTTATTATCTAAGATGTTTGTAATATAATCCAGAGAAACAAATTAGTTGTAAACGTTTTAGACATGTTTAACAACATAGGATTACGTTTTAACTAGTTTTATTAACAACGAAGCCATTTCAATAATACTTTTAATATAATTAATTACCAAATATCTTTAAAATATTATTGCTTTTATTGAAACATAACTAAATAACCATTGATACAGTAAAACATATCTAGGTTATTACCAATATGTTTATTTAGAAGATTTCGAAAAAATATCTAGAGATATTTTAAATTTAAGTACCGTAGTAAATACACGTCGACTATGAAATTATAACACGAGGGTGTTTTAAAATGATTTTAAGTTATCTCTAAGATATTTTTAGATAGGTGATTTCAAAAATATTGCAGAAATATTTTTAAATATTAATGAATATTGAAGATAGTTTGGTATAATTAATATCTATGAGATATTTTTAAATTATGTAAATTTCTGCTTTTGCATTGCAAAAGTCGCTGTCAATAAAAAGCAAAAAAAAACGTTAAATTCACTAAAATCCAAATTTTTAAGTTGCAATTTCAATTAAAATATTGATAATACATCTTGAACTAATCAAATCTCGAAATAAGAAATTGGGTAAAAAAGACTACGCCTGGACTTTCTTATACTTTAAAATTATATCCCTTTTAGTATCTTAAAATATTATGTATCATATGGGTATAGGTATAAGATGTAGTCTAAGAGTTAGGCTACTACATATAATTAGATCCTTCGGGCATACGGTGTCCCGCTCGTTCACGCGTTGGTCTTAGATGCCCCAACAAGCGCTTATAATGCAGGCTATCCTAAAACATACGTAATAATCAAACGTGTTTTTACACAATACGTAGTACCACTAATACCAAAATCCCAAATACAAATCAGTTTTTTCATTTCCTCCCAGTCTGTAATTGTTTTGAAAATTTAAAAAAGATTCCGTGGCCGAATTTTGAGAAAATATATTTTTTTAAACATCAAAAACGTTTAAAATTATATCATTTCACAGTCTTTTTAGTTTCAAACGTGTTCTTACATAGTACCATTGTGCACCCCTAGGGCTATTATAAAAAAGTTAATATCAATCTGTCAACTCGTTTTTGACTAAATAGATGTTAAAACCAAAATTTGTAGAAAATTGTAGCAGCCACTATTTTAAATCTAGAGTGATCGGAAAATATGTTGTAATTTCTTTTAGCGTCCTTTAACATACTTCTTAAATTTTGAAATTTTGATTTTCCAATAATAATGTAAAAAATATCCGTTTCCAGTTCCGAATTTTGGGTGTACCTTGAAATACCAAATTTCATTAAAATGGGTCCCGTAGTTCCTGAGACTTTGAACTACATACACATACAGACAAACATTTTTAGAAACCACTTCTTTTGGGTTTTTGGATTCAAAACATGCATTTCTGTCAAAATTAAACATCGAACATTTCTACGACTACAATACCTACTACATTTCCATAGTGAAAGTTTGAGAAAGCCAATAACTGACAAAACTTTAAAACGGAATACTCAGAATTGTAAAATTTAATGTTTTAAAAGTCTTTCAACAATTAAGAACAAAAACAAAGTGGCATTTTTTAAGGTGTGGAATGAGAAATTTTAAAAACGCTTGAAATAAAATTCTGAACCTTAAATAATAAAATTTCGAAGCAGTGGTGAACAATGGATTGATTATCTAATAATTGAAACTTTTAAAATAGAATATTTGATTTAAAGTTAAAAGGTCGAGCTTTATTATATCGAATTTCAGGATTTACAGAAAACGTGCAAGTTATTGTAGAAAGCTACCGTGGTCTAGGTCAGCGAGTCTAAAACTGTGGGGTCCGCGACCCTAAGATTAGGCGCAGGAACTTTTAATTGGAGTCGTAATAAGCACTTGTTTAATATAATAAAAAGGAATTATAAAACACAGCAATAATAAAACAGTAATTTATTGCAAAACATTTTCCGGGCGTTTTCCTCTAGTGTACAAGCGCAGCACCACATGTAGTAAAAACAAACAATTGTTGGGTCGCAAAAACTGTTGCTTTTGAAGGGGTCGCGACGAAAAAAGCATAAGAACTCCCAGTCCAGGTTATACGATACAGAAATAACTGTATTAAAAATTAAATAAAATGATGAAATTTGAAGAAATTGTCCATTAGAATTCGAAAAGTGAAAAAGTTTATTATTTGGTAGTAATGTGCCAACGCAGAGTTGCGCTGTTCAGATAATCTCTACGGTGACGTGAATGAATTCCGTGTTTTATTTGTTTACTGACAATCCACTTCGACAATTGTTATTGAAATAATAAGAAGTTATGAATGACGTTACAATAAAAATGGTTTTTGCGTGAGTAATTATTTGTTTGTCCAATTATTGTATTTACTTTTCATATCTTAAGGAATGATGTAATAATATTGAATGAAATGTTGCAACACATTTTTGTGCAACTGATGTTTTTAGTAACCAAGATCTCAGCGTTCGCAACCCAGTCATCAACACATCAATCTTACGTCCCACTGCTTGACTCTTCTTCCCACTTGCTAATTCACATAAAAAATGTAGTAGCCTAGCTGACATTAGCACATGCAAGTGTGCGGCTTATACAATGGACGCGTGCAAACCTGGCTTGTTATGCCTTGACAGATAATGTTCAACTTTATTTGTGTATTGAAAGTCGGTAAGTACTACATTTAAACTAGTTGAATATTATTTGCAAAAAATTCTATTGCACTTACTAACAGTAATGAAGCAATATAGTACAGTAAGAGATAAAGTTATATCTTTTGCTTATAAGAAAAAAAGTGTTACAGTGGGAATCCAACAGTGAATGGTGAGACAGGTAGAAGGGATACGGATTTACCATAGATTAAACAAAACAACGCCTATTTATAAAATATTGACAGATTAAATACTACAGACAATACGTAATTAGTTTATGCAAATAACCAAGCGTATAGTACTTAATTTTTTTACATAGAAATATCAGCCTAAATAAAGAAAATCCATTTAGATTTAAAAAAAACGATTTAAATCAAATAAACCCATTTTTTCTTATTATATAAAAAATCACGTTATTTACGTACCCTCATTTTTAGCACATTATTAGAGAACATGCTAAATAACCATGTACAGTTTATTAGGTTGGTATCATTTTAATAGAATGTAGGTCAGACCATAGTTTTTTGTGAGATAATATTTTCTCATAAAGAATTCATAATTGTACAGAAAATGTTTCATTAAATGCTTTTTTGCACTTGCAAAAATTCCCGTGCTGTTGAAAATTAATCTTCAACTTGTCGGGCATTTCCGAGTTGATTGATATTTCGGCTTAATTAAAATACCAGGGTTAAACTTGAAAAGTAAATGAACACAACGATAATGACAGGGGCAGTTGTTTACGCTATAAACTCGTTTTTTGTCATTATCTTTCTTTTTAAATTAAAGCATAAAGAGATTAATACCAATTTTCGCATTTCCAAACGGTTAATCCGTTTGGTATTATAGCTTACGAAGTGAAAATAAATATTTGAAAAATTATGATGTACCTACCACAACAGAAGAACCAGCGGTGGCATCATAAATTCAAAACCAGCTTATTGTGCAAGCCTTTTTGAAAACCACCGACAAAACGAAATAAGAGCTCAGCAAAGCTTCCGCTTTGTAAAGGCGGCCATTTTATAAGAACCCTTCACAGCGGCGGCGGTGCCCTTTGACCCTCGAATCCGGCATAGGACCCCAAATCTGATAAAATTCGCAATCGCAATGAATTCGTAAGCAGATTATTTTAAGGCGAGTTTCATACGGAATTTTTAACTTTTTTCTCTAATGGCGTTTCTGTAGAAACTGAGAAGGTTTCGAATTAAGAAATTATCGTAGCGTGGGCGAGGCTAAGTTAACAGGTACTATTTAATGTTATCTGATGTGGGAAAATGTGTTCTTTTAGGTTACTTTGAAAAATCTGATAAAAATTTATTGCTAGGTGTTTTCCCATTTGGGCACGCGAGGCAGCTAATTTCCTCGGTGCATTTTTATTTATATCTTTAAGCACAACCCCTGACTCAACAGGGAGATTTTGATGAAATCGGGCCATTTTATTTTTACGATTTGCCATTAAAACATCTAACGAGTTTATGCCGTGCTTTTGGTCTACATTCTAAATGCTACCGAAGCAGATTTACGAAGTTGCCAATACTAAAACTCTTCCTTAACAGGACTAAACATTAATTCCTTTAATTTAATAAAAGCTGCTAACAAGTTTACGAGGTCTGTGTTATAACCGCAAAACTTTTTGGCATCCGTCCCGATACTAAGTGCGCTATTAAAGCAGCGCCCTAATTTCAAAGGGGATTATCTAACACGATTACATTATAAAGGGGTTTGGTTGAAAATTACATTTCCTTCTTTCCATTTTGTAATGAATAATTTTATTTGATACATCATCTGTTTCTTTCCAATAGTTATCATTATTTCAAGAAATATAAGACATATTATAAACAATCAAGTGGCACAATAATTAAAAAAGACGAAGAAAAACAAAATAGCAATTTTTTGAATTTTCCAGAGGAGAGTGAAATTCAGAGAATGCAAAGTATCGTCTTATCGTGCCAATTTCCAGATGCAGTGGGCTTATTCCCTGCTGGCGTCAGTGTTAAGCCTTAGCAGCAGAAATAGGGCAGTGCTAAATAAATATTAAAACAAATAAAGGCAGCCCTCTAATAATCTACTGCATTAGAAACTAACTAAGAATATTGTTCCTGATGAGCGATTTATCTTACAATAAATATTTTTACCATTTCTTGTTTATGGATACAGAAATGAAGGCAGCATTTCAAAATTTAAAAATTCGCAAATATCACAGACCAATTAGCCAACCATGAAACCAATTGAGAAATATTTTCAAAGTTTGACAGGTGTATCTAAAATGCGTTGTCATCACAATGTTTGGCTTTTCTAGGACTATTACTGCATTACTTTTGTTACCTATTTGGCGACTTATTTTTAAGTATTCAAGAAATCATAGTAGGCACCATTTTAAAGTTAGATAGTTCAGAAATAGATAAAAATCGAGTTTAGATTTAAAATGAGCGAAACACGTCGCAAGCAAAGAAGCAAGGTAACCGCCCTACTGTTATTCAGACATTGCATTGCGGACATCGGACCAAAAATCGCTCTAAATAGTATATTAAAAAAATTATCAAAAATATGCAAAGAATGAAAAATATAGTTTTTAATTAGAACTAATTGACAAGCGCAGTTAAAATTGCGTAATTTCCGGAAATCGCGTTGGCCATATTAAAAAGTATCGTTTTTATTCTGAATTTTTAAACTATTTAAAATATTTTTGCATCACATAAATGATTAAACTTATTAGGGGTATTAAATAATATGATAATTTTTATCCATTAGATTTTTTGTTTTTGAGTAATCGGTCATTAAACTCAAAGGTTTCAAAAAATCGTAGCGGCCTTCGCTTTGAAGATGCGGCATTCGGAAAAAACTATTGAATTTGCCTTTATTTGCACTACACGGCTATGTTTTTAAATATATTTACGAAAAAATGAGCGAAGGATTTTGCCTGGACTTTTCTATAGTTTAGATATTGATGCTTATCATATATTCCAAAGTATTCAATTATTAACGTTTTCCATCATTTTTGGAAAACGATTCCTTGGGATTAAAGAAAACTAAAAACAGTAGAACAAATTCGTCCCTTTAAAATTGGGTGGGAGGGTGCAAATTAATCCCCTAAAATATTGCTGTACCTGAAAAATTAAGTTGAGACCTTTATTCTAATATCACTCAGCAAGATAGTCTAAACAGAATTTTTGTATCAACCCCCGTTTACTAAATATAAAAGTTTAAAATTAATATTTTTAAAAAATCATAGGAGGCGTTACAGAGAAATTAGCATACTAAGACATAAACCAAATTGAAGGACATTTATAGCTCTTTTAACTAACACAATTTTAAAAAGAAAATCGTTTAGCCAGTTTTTTAAATTATATGAAATTTAAAGAACATAATCTATTGCTATAATCGATTATAAAAATAGCATTGAAAATTAGCAGTTCGAAGTATTGTGTTATGCTGCTATCTCACTGTTAAAATTCTCGTATTTATTTTTATAAAAACGATTTTGATAGTGTAATGTTATTTTTATGAAATCATAAAAATATTTTAACAGACTGTATTTATGTGTCGTCACATTTTGATTGGTTGTTGATGGAAGCGTGCGCATGAACGTTGTGAGCGAAGGTTTTGTGGTTAAGTACTATTGGTCAAGTTCATTTGTACATACTGGTTATGCAACACATTCCACAATTATTATAAAATGTCTGTAAAATTGTTTTTGCAATACGATAGGGTACTATGGCAATATTACATTAGGTACGTCATTTTTATAAAAATATTTAGAAAAATAAATACAAAATTTTTTACCGTGGGATAGCAGCTTTACTAGGAAACTATACAACTCTGCGTATACTGAAATTAAGTAAAGATAACAGGTTGTACTTCGTGAACATATAACTATATTATATTAAATTGATAACGCAAAAATCCATTGTAATATTCCAAGTCTGAAATAAACATAAAAGACAAAAAAAGACTAGAAAAATATCGATTTCAGTAAGCACTAGTTTTCGATTCAAATATTAAGAATGGATTTTCAGCAAAAAGTCTATTTTAAAAATTGTTTATATGAATTAAATTATGCATCGATTTTTCAAAATTAAAAATCGATGAACTAAACAATCGATTACAAAATAATCGATTATAATCGATTGTCAATTCTGCTATCAATTTTTGTACCAACCCTCTTTAAAAAAAATGTTTAGAGCAAGAACAATTATACTACAAAAGCACCTAGATATTATTTAGAAACCACTTTTTATGTCCTTAGAGGTCCAAAACATGCATTTAATCCCCGCCAGGGAATGGGTGTTGCAGTGTTGCAATTTTAAACAAATTATTTACTTGCCGATAAAAGTAACACGACCATATGTTTGACCTTATGCGAGCTCGTTTAGATACGTATTATTTATTTGGTCTGCTGGTTTATCATTCAAGAGATAATAAAGTTTATAAACGTAGAATATAAATGTGTTACGGGTTTTAAAAGTACTACACGAAATAATTTTATAAATTGGTCATTTTAATTTATCTACTTTCGTCATCTAATACCATTTCTTCCTCCATTTTAAGATGCTTTATTTTTTGTTGTTCTGAGACTAAAAGTTCGGTTTTCGGTAATCGGGGATATTATTATTTTTAAATTTGAAGTTTGTGTCAACATATAAAACAATCGAAAACAAGCAGAACCCGTAGGCTACGCTCCACGCTTTTTTGGTAATTTCTTTTGAAATAATAACAAATAAGTTGTTTTGAGCTGTAAGGCATGTACTTAATGCGTGCACAGTGGCGTAACTGCGCCAATGCAGCCAATTCAATTGCATTAGGGCCCGTGATTGAGAGGGGCCCTAATTCATAGTACATATTTGTTGTAATAATAAAAGCAAATGTATTCAATTGAAGAAAAATATTAAATAGTTTTGAAATTAGTGAGCGCACTAAACGAATTTAACATTTAATAGTAGTATTATAATAATCTAAGATTACTTATATATTATGTAATATATTCAAGCTGGGCACAGCTTATTTATTAATTTTTTAAAGAATATACTAAAAGAAAGGTGGAGCGTAGTCCACGAGTTCTGCGTATTTAATTTAAGAAAATAAAACAGTTATTTAAAATCTTCCAATATATAATAAATCTGAATGTGTTTACATAAACGAAACTCTGCGGTTTCGTTTCTTGCATTAGGTTATATCGCTGGTCGGTAAGCGTACACAAAAATGTCAGCTAAGATTAAATGCTTTATTTATCCAGTCAGGCGGTAAAAGAATCGTTTTAATATTTAATATTTAATTACTTAGTGATGTGCAATTAATGTAAAACTTAACTTGTACTTCGTGAACTTATTTATAAATATCATTAATACATTATAGCAAACAGAAATGTAATTTGCGAATACATCGTCTTGAAAAAGGGATTTTGTAAAACGCTGATACGTTCAATAAACAAATTAACATACGCGTCTAAGATATACACAATGTCAATCGGCTATAAGTATAAACCATACTTTTGGTACTTACGAACTTGCGACTGGCAATAACAAACAGCCTTTATGAATCTAAGCGGAGATCCCTGCCTCACACTGTTTTGATAATTTCTCCTTACCGACCTGCTTTACGTGTCGTCTGAACATACAAACATTAGCTTAAAAATCATCATAAACGTTATGGCTCGAGGTTTTGTAATGGTGAGACAGTTAGGAAAGTAATATTTAGACTAGATAATTTTTTGTTTTGTTTTTAAATTTATGGCATTTATAACAGCCTTGATATAGGTATTTACACCTTTTATTTTAGCATTAAATTCTTATTTGTAATACTTAAAATTTTTTAGATGTTCCATATTCTATAGATATTTTAATTACTAATGAAATAATTTCTATTCGAATAATACGTTAAAATTGTGTATGATTTACACGGACCAAAGAGTACAACATATTTTTAGCAAGTGTGACATGTGAATACGTTACATTTGATGTTTTATCTTAAGTTTTGGGAATGTAAACAAAAACCGTTTTCAAAAAATAAATACCCAAAAGTATTTGGAGGTTGGACAGGATTTTTATATTCAAGATAAAAATACTGATTATTAATCACTGAGAATCTTTTGGTCAGTTGAATATTTTACATCTCATGTAAGTTTACAATTTCATATACATGTACACAAAAATATTTTAGATTGGTCATTTTAATAAATATTCGAAAATTACGTGTGGGCATTTATACGAAAAATAAATAAAAACGGCGCAAGTTTGCATGACATTTAAACAGTAAAAGTTGGCGCATTCGAATTCCCAAAAATACAATGCACATAATTCACAAACATTATGATCTAGTCGAGTCATAAAATAAATACCGCATATTCAAAAAGTGACCGAACCACACACAACGCCGTATTGAGTTACACTTCATGTGCGCCCGGTAGTGTACGAAAGAAGAAATTTGGGAAAATGTTGTATCAGATAACTTTTTAGACGTTTCCTAATGTCCTGCGACATCTGACCACCCACCTGAGCATTTGGCGACGTCTTTTAAAACTTGCTTAACGGCTGTCAAAAAAATCGATGCTAGATTAGAGATACGGAAAATAATTTGCTTTAATAGGTTTAATATCGTAATTATAAGTCTCTGACGTGTCACACCTTTCTCGATGTTGTTTGGTAATTGTATCCGTATATTAAGTTTCTTTTCTTAATTAACGGAGCGCGCTCCTTCCTCTAAATTTAAAACGTCCCGTAATTTACATTGCATTCAATTTCGTTTGGTATTCAAATTTTGCAATTAACTTACGTACCTACGTTAAAGTAAAAAGTTGTTTCAATCCAAGTGTATATTCAATTACGTAAATGATTCTTTTGTCGCCGAACTCGAACTGTGAACAAGAAGGCGCTGTTCCTGCTTCTTTATCGCGCGCCGCAGGAAGAGATATACAAAATTTTCAACTACATTACTCCAATAATTAATTGTAGGAATTGATGAGTTTTTAGGCCCATTAATTATATTTACATTAATTTTCTGATAATTAATTCACGTCTAATTGGCAAGGTCCCCATACAACCCATCCTCGTAATGAAGCAATAAAACTTAATTGCGATTTAATTTTAAGGAGAAAAACCTCCAAATTATTCAATCAAAGTTATTTCTTCACAGTTCAGGAAAACCAGGACTAAATTTTCGACAACATTAAATTTAACGACGTCCGTTTTCAGCGTGCGTATGCGCCATAACATCGAAGAGTTCGACGTAATGGGCTACTTACTTGCCGTTGTGCAACAAAATATAAGAGAAGTTTAGTTGGACCAACAACTTTCATATAATGGAGCTTGTGTTTTATGTTGCTTATTAAATGATTCATTGTTAATTCTTGCCTGGCCGGACGGGTCGGCACGGAACGCGGCGAGGTGCTTCATCATCCATAACTGGCATTGCGCCGAAAATGCAGCCCCCGAATACCACTGCTCTTACTGCAGTGCTAATAACCTCCTGTTTTTGTTTTATGATTGACTGAAATACCTCGGCTGAAACTCCTTCCTTTTACCAAACAAAGACAACATACTACCAAATCGATTGTGTAACTCTTTCTCTTTAACAATGCACCGAGCGAATACAAAAACCACCCTTAAGATTTAGACAAAAACTTGCCCCAGCCTTTGTAAAGAAGTTTATCTGATGGACTGAATAAGCTATTGTTTACTACATAATTGACACAAGAGCCTAAGAAAAACTAAAAACGTGCTGCTAAAGATTCGAGCTTGCGAACATTTTGTTTTTGAGTTGAAAGCTAAATCTAAACAGAAGCATTATTACGACCTGTGAAAAGACATGGTTATGCTATGTTATGGATATGCTGTTAGTTAAAAAGTAAATTCTTCGTTTAAAATTTAGCTGAGATCACCTGTATTCAGAACCACCACGGTTTTGAGCCGTTATAGTCTCTATAGGCTAGCACACTTAACATGCTGTAGGCTGTTTTATGCAAGTTATTAATAAGTGGTCAAATATTGTAATAAATGGTAAGACTGTGGTCGACCTTATGACTAAATGCGGTATTCAAGTACGCCTTTTCTTGGTGTCTCCATTTTCACGCTCGATCCGAGAGCAGGGCTCTAGGAGGAGCTTGCTGTGTTAATTTGTCTTGGACCGGCGCTGTTGCTCGATCTGGAGGCAAATTTGCAAGCGTTGCTTTTCTGACGATATTGCTAATGCTTGCGCGAGCTCAAATTAACTAACTGTCCTGAGCAAATTCACGGCTTATATACGATTTTTCAATTTGCCGCTACTTAATAATGACTGCACAACACATGCAAACATTCACAGTTGGTAATTAATTTAATGAAATCAATAAAGAATTGGTAATTTTTTTTCACTGCTATATTAGAGGGTGAGACGGACTACGATTGCATATGCAGAGAGAAAGAGAGAGCGGTATCCAATATGTTCTCGGGGCCGACGAAACAAAAGTAGCTATTGCATAAAAATGTCTAAATAATACAGACAAGCATGCACAAATTCTTTATTTAACAGATGAAGCGAAGTAATTCTTTGGATATCAATTAATTTTATTGGGTCGGCGTAGAATGCGCTTGAAGTGTGGCTGAGGGCATTAAATACGTCGATTTTTATAGTAAAAAGGATTAAGTAGCATAGGAAAACCTGTCATAGGCTAGCTGATAATACGATGTAATTTTGTTCAAATAGAATGCGAACTAATTTATAGCATGGTACTATAATTATAAATGAGGTTAATGAATTAATTTTAACCAGAATACTAATTAAATTAGATTACTACTAATAATATTTACAATTTCTTTTAAGTTTATTTTCATGTGTAATTTTTAACGATTTTCACAAAATTTGCTTTTTTTCGAAAAATTTGTTATGCTAGCATACGAAAATGATTCAATATTCAAAAGAGAAAACAATTCTCTTTGCAACGACATGTTTAAAAATATCCGATCCTATTTGAAAAAGCGAAACGTTATTACGGTGTAGTTAAAAAACGGCAATACATTTAAAAAAATTTGTTGTTGATTTGGATTAAACGATGAACGTTTAAAATTTTTTTTAACAACATTTAAAACCGCATCTTATAGCAAAGTGTAATGTAATATTAAAATAATATATTAATAATAAAATACTAACTGCGAAAAACAACTTAGTTTATTATTACCAACTCTCATTAAATTTTATTTGTCAGCAAACGAGTGAATTTTGAAGGAATTACCTTTTTTCTCTTATAGTCCATTTTCCTGAGTCCATCCATGGCCATACTGTATAAAACGTGTTTTGGTTTAGCAGCAGTTTTTTAAAGAAAGTCCTAATTGTAAAAACGAGATGACACGTAACAAAGCCTTAATCTCGTCTCGTTTCGCAGCAACAGTGTACATTTATTTCACACGAAAATTGGTCGCCAGGCAACTTACATGAATCCACTTTAATGAATAAAATCGCGATATAGATGCGTCAGCAACTCAGCATCACTTCAGCATTTTTTTAATAACAGCAGATTCTAGTGAAATTGCCTTATGGTAAGCAAATTTTCGTGTTTTAACAATTTATAATGAGTATCTGTATATAAAATACTTGATTCCTTTAACAATATTTATTTATTTTAACCTTATACGTATTTCGGCATGTTTACATGCCATTATCAAAGGTTATATTAGAAAGTAAACAGTTAGTGTTGTTATAGCAATAGAACTTGGTGACTTGATCTTGGTAATCGTCTGCAGATGATTTGATTTCTTATTCCAAAATTTTAAATGCTTCTAGTATATCTAATTTACGTTTATCATCACAAAAGTGTAAACATTTTATGGTGTTATTAGATGTCATTGAATGATTGTGTTCTAGTAAGTGTTTAGCGTAATTGGATTTATGTAAGTGTTTGTATTTGTAACAACGTACGTGTTCTTTATACCTAAACTCAAATTTCTAATTGTCTGGCCTATATAAACCGAATTACAATGCCTATAAGGTTAAAATAATAAATATTGTTAAAGTAGTTAAGTATTTTATATACAGATACTCATTAAATATGGACTTTAACGAAGTAAAGCTGGAATTTATAAATTAAAAAACCAGAAACCAAACTTTCGAATAGTATTTGAGTAGCTTATTTTACGATTAAAATAAAATCAATTAATAATAGCGATTTGACAGCGATAAAATGTATATTCGTTTTGAATATAACACTTCTAAGCTACGACCACATTCGAAAATATACAGATTTTATTTGTTCATGCTACCAAATTTTGTTAGTTTTTCATTTAATCGTTAACAGATATTCTCGTAACCTCCTCACAAACGTGCTAATAGTCATAATATGACCATAGAAATTAATTTTTTTTATTATAACAGTTTTTAGGCTACAAAAAAATATTAAAGTCTAAGGTCGTTATAGATTTTCGTGTTCTCGTAAATTAATTGAAACAAATAGAACATGAATATTCTGTAATCTAATTTCGCATATACGTAAATGCAGAAAAATGTAGAAAAAGATATTGTATACATGTATATTTGTACGACTTTATGAGCAGCATAACTGTAGGGTGCATGGAAATGGTACAAGCAAAATTAATTATATGCATGTATTTATTCAGTAAACAAAATTGACTTTTGCTAGCCTATTTTCTTAGTTGTGGCAAACAGCAAACCAGTTAAAACGTAAAAGATTGAAAAGATTGTCCATTGATTCTGACATTTTGACGCTAACCTTTCGTGTAAATCCGATTCATCCAAAAGGTTTTGGTGGCTGTGCACTCAACCGTCATTCCGTTTTCCTGGGTTTGCTTTATTTAGATGGGCACATCCTTTGACGCTTTAGAGGCAGATTTGGTATGAAATTAATCCCCGAGGACCACTTGACGGGTAGGTCAATGGCGAATGTGGAACAAGTTGAGCAACCGATTATAAACAAAAATAAAGTTGCTCTTAAGGGCGAGCAGACGTGAATATAAAATCCTCATTTTCAACACTCAAGGGTTAACATCTATTGAAAGAAGGGGCAAAAAATATTACCAGATAGCATTACTAGGCCTGCAATTTGATACGCCTAGATGAGCTATCAAGTGAACAGGTGCGCCGTGTAATTCGGGTTCCCATTGTGGAATTTAGTGGGATTAATTAATTTTTGTCGGTTTTGTTTTCGGATAAGGAATTAAACGTGCGTTGGTTTTATTTGTGAATATTTGGAAAATTGGCGCTTTTTAAATTGCAGACTTGGGGGCAGTTTTAGTACTCCGACAATTGCTGTAATAAAATTAAATAACTTCATTCGAGACTCAAGCACAAAGTTAATTAGCTTTTATATGTGTACGTAATTCTACAATTCCTGTTCATTAACACACTGCAATGAAGACGTAAATAGGCGTTATGCTCATTTGCTTCTCAATTTCGCGATATGAAAACTGAGACACTGCGTGAAACAATGTTGATTTGACGTGAAGAAATAAACGATAATTCTAGAACTACATCACACAACCTTAAGAGCCGAATTAATGCCTATAATAACCCTCACAATGAATTTCGTCATTACCTGCTGTAATTTACTGCAGCGTTAATGTAATCCATAATTTAAACGTACAAACATATCACCGTAGGATTGAGCAATCGTTGAAAAACGAATACGCGAACCGCTTCATGCGATTTCCCTTTATATTTTTCGTTCTTGAGGTCTTGACCGCTTAAGAAATCGAACAATACGTTTCAGGAGCTGTAAAAAAGGGACGTTAAAACAATATTAAAGATCGCGACGTGCTAAACATTCATATGTGATTGCTGGATATGACGCCGTCACCTAATTAAAAACACGGTGTGTGTGAAATACGCGGTGCTATATGTTTTTATCGTGCAATTTGAAAGGTTCCACCGATATAAAAAGTTGTAGAGCGACAAAGTTTCTCATAAATTCGCTGCAGGTAATTAAGTGCGGGATAAAAAGGCAATAACCGAAAAATAGCCAAGAATTTCTCAATAAAAAAGCTCTGTTTGAATATAATAAAAAATTTTGATAAATTAAACTTAAAGCAAATAATTTTTGTTACACAAAACGCTGCCACGTCCAGATCTTCTTGTTCGGTTTTCAGGAATGATCATAAGAATTCCTATTTATGATTATGTAGGTGGTTGTGTCAAACATTGTATCCATTTAAAAATTCTTTGTATTTATTTCATAACAGAATTCCTTAATTAGTTTATATTTAAACCTAAAATGCTTCTATTTTTACATATTTACTTCGCTTCAGTAGTTAATAATTAATTTTCACTACCATGAAAACAAAAATATTGTTAAAATTTTAAATATATTTCATTCATTAAGTATTTACCATAAATTATGCAAATGTTGCTCTAAAAACTGGCTATTTAATCTTGACTAGCTCGACAGTGCCCATCATTTAATAATTTACCGAGTCGTTCAGAACCAGGAAAGTGACGTAATTAATATAAACTCTATTTTAACCTATAATATAAAATAAATTCGTTCGGTTATTTTGTTTGTAAAAAAACTGGTTTTTACAATGATAAAAATACATATGAATAAATTAAATCGAAGCCGTATATTAGGTTCTTGGCCCGTTTTTGGTATTTTTAGTCTGCTTTATCAGAAATATCTAGAAATAGTATACTGACCTTACAAAAGTTTATTTTTTCAACGGTCATACCACGATTGAATTGGAAAATAATGGGTTTATTAAACTAAGAAAACTTGCTGCAAAGTTGCGGGTATTTTGCATAAAAAAATTTTAATCAGCGCTATCGCATCGACTATAATCTTCAAACGTGCAGGAAGTTTAAGTAATCGACCCGGATTAATTGTCAATTTTCTAATGGTATTTCGTTGGAGCTGTAAAATTATTTTTTTTAACTATAAACTTAAATGGGTAGTTTACTTCAATTTTAGCCCGATAAAAACTAGCACCTCAAAATAATTTTCCTAAGCAAAGGTTGAGTAATTTACCACGATTATTTTTCAGATTCCCGAGTGGTATATGAATTGATTATTATATACATTTTTGTGTTTTTAAAACTATCAAATAAATGTAAAAATAGTTGTGTTAAATTTTTCTATTGCGTGCTAAATCGACATATGCGACAAAGTAATTGGTTGGTATATGGTGAGTGGAATAATCAATGTTAGTTTTTTTTATTGGGCATTATTACTCAAATCATAATATAGATATTTTTTTAAAGTAAAGTTTCCATATCTTAGGCAAATTATGTCACCAGAATCAATATTTTTAAAGCATTTAAGCAAGTTAGTTGATGTAGTTGTAGTACGATACACATTTTAAGAAAATTGACACTTCATAACAGAAAATCTAAAGACAGTCTGCAGATTAAGTAATTCTTTCTTTTTAAGAAGTGAACTATGTTTTAAATATAGTAAATAAACGTATTATAAAAGATGAAATTTAATTACTGATTTGATATTTCGCTTGATTAATTTTTCTTCCTGAAGATTCTCGATAAATAATTAAAATTAGATTTATTTATACAGCTGATTAAACGGAAAATTTAATTATGAATTAATTAATAAAGAACACCAGAAGGTTACCAGCTGCAAAAATGTACAATTATGAAAAATTATTCAGTTTTTGTTTTACTTCCTGCATAACATGAAATTCAGCTTGAATGTGTCACTTATTACCTTTTAATTTTGGATTACTTTTTATGAAACCGGCAAAACCATCACGGAAATCACAAAAATTGACATTTTATACGTCTGTGAAACCGACAAGTGAACTGATTTCAAGTTTTTATCCATTGTACGTCAATTCTGCAAGTATCTTAAAACAGTTCATCCGAAAGAAGTTGACGAACAACATATGCTATATGCCATGACCGTTACGGCTCAAGTCTGAACCGCTTTTTAGCGCCGCTTACCCTTTTTTAGTCCGGCAGAAGCAAAGAGCACTTTGCTTTTACGTTACTCCGGGGAACATTTATAAAATCTTTTGCAGAGCTAATGCACTCAGTCATAAACAAAAAAATTGATAATTTCTGTATGTTCTCGGAGATGCATCAGCGATTGCGCTCGTTTATTACCTACATTACGCAGGTGCATTTTCATTAGGAGAGCACGCAATATCTGATAAAAACATAATTAACACAGCAGATCCTCATATCAACACTAATCTAAGCGAATACGCCTGAGTACAATAACTAACGGCTGTAATAAAGCTGTAAAAGTAATAAGCACACAGTTTCGATCAGTTCAGTCACATTTGCGGATACGGAACGTACCGACGTAGCTAATGGCGTTGCAGATTAAGGACTCATTATTATAGATTAGCAAGTTCTCGATACACACTGCACCATAATCTACCGAATCTATGGCCGCACTAACGGCTGCCGCAAGTCATAACTATAAAATATGGGATCAGCATTGGGTAGCTTTGGTCTGTTCAAGCTCGCTTCATGTGCATTCCGGATAATAATGCCAACAGGACATTCGCTTTTAATGTCGTTGCACTAAAATATATGTTCGATATCCCATTAGGAAACACAATAGAAAACTTTAAAATTTATTGCTTGGTTTATACCATACAGAATAACTATCCAACTCAACTCTCACAAGCTTACGTAAATAAACTGTTTCGATAAAGCTGTAAACTGAATTTATCTAATTGTGAAGTTTAATTCTAAAATTGCAAAATCTTCTTGATATAAATAATTATAACTTCTTATTATAACTAAAACTAACAAAATTTTTAAATATCAAACTACGTCCATCATTGGTTGTTAAGTAAATAAATAAACATTGCAATTATCAGCTTGCACTCAGGGTCAAATAAAATCAACTCTATTTTGTTCTTCCTATGAACCCTTGTTAAATTACAAGCCTGAACGATAAATTTTACATAACGTTGATAAATCTACCTTAATTAATAACGTATACATATGGTGACAAAATTAATTTACGATGCTAAAAGTTTTCCAAAACTGTTGAAATTGCTTTATAAACTGAGACAAAATATAACATTTAACTTTAGTGTTGTAATCTAAGACTACATGTAAATTACGTAATATATTCAAAAGTATCGCTTATATAACATGCAGTTTTGTTCTGCTATGTGGTAGCAATAATGTATATGTATATTTATTAATTAGGGGAGGGGTGAGAGAGTCCCAAAAAGCAAAACCCCCCTTTGGTGCGCCACTGAAACTACCAACACACGCATTTAGTACAAGGGGCTCTTACATAAATAAATATATAATAGATAATATACATTTAGTTTTAGATTATAATACTAATGTTGAATGTACAGAGTGGCTAGGAAAACCTCGGCCACTTTTCTTGCGGCGCTCAAGAGATGGCGCTTTAGTAAAGAAAAGTTAAATTAAAATACTGGCAACAACGCAGAATCCAAGACGTTTTAGTTATTAAATACGCCCCATATTAAATCACAACAACTAAAACGTCTTGGATTGTTCGTTGTTGCCAGTTTTTTAATTTAATTTTTCTTTACTAAAGCGCCATCTCTTGACCGCCGGAAGAAAAGTGGCCGGGGTTTTCCTAGCCACTCTGTAGAATTTGTTCAATGCACTGCCTAATGTAAAAAAATTAATATTTTTCTGGTATTGAATACTTAAGCTTATTATAACTACATTTGTTTTTATTATTATTAAAAAAAATTATACTTGGGCCCCATTGTAACTGCATTGGTGAAGTGATGCCACTGTGCATGTGTTGCAACTCGAAACAGCTTATTTATTAATTTTTTTAAAGCATATACAAAAAAGGGGTGAAGCGTGTTTGATTTAAATGAAACAATTAATTCAAATCTCCCGATATGTAATAAATCTTAATGTGTTTACATAAACGAAACCCTTTGCTTTCGTTTCTTGCATTAGCTCATAACTGGTCTGTAAGCGTACATAAATATCAGTTAAAGATGACATGTTTTTACATTTATAAATATCTGTTTTCATCAAACACATAGCAAGCAAACAGAAATGTAATTTCTCAATACACTTTCTTCAAAAATGGATTCCGTAAAGTGCTGACACGTTCATTAAACAAATTAACAAACGCGTCTAAGATATTCAAAATGTCAGTCGGCTATGACTATAACCCATACTTCTGGTTATTATTTCTTACCTGTAATAAACAATCAAAAATGTATCAATTTAAACATGCTGAATTTTTAATTTTTTTTTTTAAATAAATTAAGGATATATTAGTGTTTATTTGTTCCGACGTCGACCTTCATTGTTATTTAAAACAGCCTAAACACAACAAAGCATTTCTGTCTTGTCTGAAGGCACATTTTATTACAACTTAAGAGTTAATTGGTGCTAAACCATAAATAATCAAATTATAGCAACAGCGGTGGCAGCAATTGTAAATAATTGCAATAATCAATCAATAAACTGAGTGGAGTTACAAGAGGCCACCATAGTGTTATGGTGATAAATGTTGTCGAAAAGCAAGCTCCCGTCGTATTGTTATGGTAAGACAGTTAAGGATTTACTATAGGTTGCATCTAGAGCACGTCTACTGCATAAACTTGTTAACCCACAAATTTTTTTATTTTTTTGTTTAAACGTATACGTGGCTTTATAATCCATCTATTGATGAACAAAGCTGTAGCACCACATCAAGGCAAAGGAACGAAAGGGAGATCACTCATGACAGCAAAACTGCAAAATAGATTATGATGAAGCACCGAAGAACGTTTAGAAAAAAAAACAGGCAATACTACGTCGTAGTTTTCTACACAAAACTGGGCAGGTGTAACTAAAGTGTTACCACTGAAATTTAAATGTCCTGGAAACATAAATTTAAAAAAAATAAATGAACGCAAACTCATGTTTTTCTTCAAGCAATTTAAACGAAAATTTTTTCCGATAATGAGCTAGCAGCTGACTGTTAAACACAACAAAATAAACTGTTTTTTCACTATTCACAAGTCAAACGTATTTAACGTTGTTGATAAATGCAAATTAATTATAATTCTGGTGTTTTGATTTATACAATTGCAGTTAAGTTTTCATGAACTTTTAAGCTAAATTAGAAGAACTTAACAAAAAACAAAGCATAATTATTATTTTTTTTTCAGGTTTTTGGACCTCGGGGAATCAAAAAGATAATACCGGCAATCAGGGTAAGTGAAATTAAAATAAATGAATTTTAGTTCATGAAAAACAAGTTGAGCATTTTCCCCCTCCCCTACCGAGGTTTAACGTCTCTACACACATAAATGTGCTATACTACAGCTGAGATATTGACTCAAGAGTTGTTAACCCTTATTTAAGATCCCCGATTTCTAAAAACTGATACGAGTCTTGGAAAAAGCTTAACTCTCGTCAAAATTCCATATACCGAAAAATATTTTTGTGTTTCACGAAAAATCACCGCGTTATCTTATATGCCTTTTTTTTTAATATTACAATTTTATAGTTTATTAATAGACGAGGTGAAATCGTTGAATTTAATATTTAACGAAACATAAGTAGCCACTGCATACCAGCATCTACATACTGTAAACAAACATGGGAATTAATAATTTTTTTAATAACTTCTAGCCTTGTTTCGTTGAAGTTCATATTGATGTATGAATAAAATACTTTACAGTTTTTCAATATTATTGTTGAAGTGTAAAGTATTTTATTCATACATAATTAATTTTATATTAAATGATTTTGTTTGGACACCATAAATACGCTTTAAAGTGTGGTTGAGGGCATCAAATTCGTTATTCATGTCATACTAATTATTTAATATATCACCCATATTTAAAATTTTACATAGAGGAACAATTCGGTTATTTACCTACCACTGCATTCAAAATTCCATTTTTAAAAAGTTGTCGTAATTCATTATTTTTGTATACATTCGAGAACGAAATGATAGCAAACAAGCATTGCAAGAATGTTTGCAACTAGAAGAGAAATTTGAAACTTAATGGACCAATGTAGTATCGCAAGGGTCGTACTGAGAAAGTCCAACGCTATAGGAGATGAAAGCAAATACATGTGACGGTAAAAGTTTAGCGAATTAGAGAATAGAATATTGGAGAAAAATGAAGAAATATGGAACCAAAAAAAATTAATGTATTTGCTTAAAAGCTTCCAAAATCGCAAATTTTCTTTTAACATGCTAAAAAGACTTTCTACGCTTAATCCATAATAATTTTTTAAAATATTTAGGTAGCGGTGGGTAATTTTCCTGATATCCTAAATCTATACAGATAAGTGTTTTCCCCCAATTTTACAGGTAGCTAATTGGACGTGGTTGAATAAATTTAATTTAGTTAATCTTTATTAAATTTACATAGTAGATAAAGGGTTTGAGAAAATAAAATTAGAGAAACATTACAATTGACATTTCATCCAAAAAGGGTAACGGTACGTAATTTTAAAAAGTAAGATATTTATAGTAATTAATTTTAAGTGCATCAGCAACCATCAACTGGAGAACTGATATTTAATTTGAATAAAATTTTTCTGATAAATGATTTTTTGCCTAAGTTCACAAGAAATAGTAATTTGTAGAGACCTTTTCATTTTTTTTATAGTAACAATTTTAACTGAATAATCTCGAATACTTTAATACATAATAATAATAAATTCCACAAAAATCCTAATTACCCAGAGCTCACTTAACCTAATTTTATGGTATAAAATTACAGGGCCACACTTAGCCTTGCAGGAACAAGAACAAGTACCCTGAAGGTTACTTTCTAAGCCTTGTTCCACCGAAGATTCATTATTAAATTTATAAATTTTCCTTCAAATTCTTCTGAAACGTGACAATTTTTAGATAACTTAGATTTGGTATCCGCCAAAAATCTCAGTGCTGACACAGCTTTTAGGAACATAAACCTTCTAGATTTCTCTATTCTAGGGCTAGGGCTGTCAAATTTGTCTCTCTTAACCGACACTACTGTCAGATATAAAGCACTTCAACGGTTCAGCTCATCTACAACAATTCAGGGCGTTTTTGAAATTGCCTGTTTCAGTTTCTAGACGCACACATGTCACTTCTTAGTGCTACCAGACTTATTCTCTTTTTAATACCTACCGCTTTTGGTGCTGGCTGGCCGAATTACAATTTACAGTCATGCTCTAGAAAGATGTGGTGGAATTTCTGTGCATCATACGTAAATCATAATTTGTGTTCTCAAGTTAATTACTGTTTATTGTGTATCAAAATTGATGCTTGAACAAACAGTAGTATGACTACATAATTGCAAAACTGATCGATATGCATCCTATTAGTTAAAACAAGACACTATACCCGTATAATGCCCGGAGTATTCCGGTTGGTGGCGCTAGACATGCAATCTGTTGGCGAGCAAGCAGCTTTTAACGATTTCTGTGAAAGTCCCGAGCTTAGAACGAAACGAGAAGAAGTTGAACAACAAAAGGAGGGACACGCAAATTTTATATGTATTTCTTCGCTTATCTCGTCTAAGACGCGTACATTGCATGCAATTTGCACATAATTTAGAGCCAATTCCATCACGACATAGTTGTGTAAAGTTAATCCAATTTGTGTGATATAACAGTTTTTCGATCCGCGCTATCTCCGTTTTCAAATCCCCTTTTCTTTAATTAACGAGGCAGACGTCGAAGGTTGAACAAACAGATTTGTGGATGTGCGTGAATACAGTTGCGTGAGGAAACGCACTTAAGCAGCGAGAGATAATGTGGGCGCCTTACAGAAATGCCGCATACGTTGCTTCTGAATAACGAAGGAGCTTTTTTGCTCCTATCTCGTCCAAATATGTGAAATATTTCAAATGTACCGTTTCGAGACAACACACATGTGAGCGAAAATTACAAGTTATTGCAATATTATAAAATAATAAATCGATAACGAGATACGGCTCGTTAGAATCTACTAGAACTTAATGATAGAACCCTGTTAGTGTTAGTGGAAAGAAGAGCCAACTAAGGTTTTTAGTTACTTGAAGCTTTATAGTGCTTTTTTCTTCATTAGTGGCGGTCGATAATGCTGAGAAGCATAAACTCTTGTGTAAAAATTTAAATACCTAAAATTTGTCTCTTGAATCCTTAAAATTTTTCTTTTTACCATTGATTATACATGTACAGCTCTAATTCAGCATTTGAAGTTTTTAAAACCTGTTGAATTTGAAGCGTCTTATCTTTTTAATGGAGTAACTAATTTATTCAGGGAATAATTCAGTTATAAAAGTTATCGCTAACACTGTATATAATTTCGGCCCTAGTGTTTTATATAAATCCTATTGGATATTTCGTAATTCTAAAATATCTGTTTTAAATTCAAACGCCTTTAGAAAAACCACAATTATTTTAATGTAATGAATAAATATGAAGGCTTCTATATTTAGTGCCCCCATGGAACTACTTAGATAAGGTCTGGTTTTTTACGTAAGTATTGGATTACCGATAAAAAGGGGCGTAATAACCGACATGAAGGGGGTTATAAACACGTACTAAACGCAACATTTGGTATCAAATTATAAATAATGTATCACTGTTTATCATAATTAGTGGCACAGCGGCAGTCATAATTGGTAGCTACCGTCCGCTTCGGGTTATTAAGAAGTGAAAAAACAATGCCACCTTTTATTTTAACTGTCTTAAATTAGCGTTAAATTGGTCAAGATTACCTTCGAAAAACCCACGGTCTCGAACATGCAGTCTAAACAATTAAGTAATGTTAGTAAACGGCAGTTTTTTTTACAATTGTGCACCCACGGTGCGGCCTTTGTGCTGTTTTGTTACGCTTTTAACACCTGGAGGTTTGAAATTTTCCGACATTGTTGTTCAGTGATAAATGTAAATTTGCATGCGAGATGCGAGTCATATAAATTCTATACCTATAGAACTAAAAGTAATTGGAAGCCATCAATAACCGCGCTAACAATTGGAGGACTTTTGTTGAATGAAAATCTAGGCTACGAGATTCATAGGCTGCAAGTTGCACTTCCATATCCTGTGATTTTTGTAAACGTAAAATATGAAACGAGGGACGAGATCCTGTGTGACAGGACGACGTAGTGGCTCACGTGCTGAAGTGAACTAAATTGGGTATATCGTATATTTGGTTGAATAGCAAGAATTTCAATTTGGACTAAACTTGTCGGCGCAGCGTTGAAGCGAACATGTCTGCTAAACAAAAAAAAGTGATTTAAATCGCTTTGTTTTAAAGTTTTCGGTTCATTGGAGGGTGTAGCTCATTTCCGACTGTGAGGCAAAAAGCAGCAGCCATGACTTTTAATAGTTTGTGACTAATCGTATATTCACTTTACGCCGCCGAGTCCTCCGAAATCATTTTCAAATCTGTTGACAATGTACGAGTCAATCGAATTTTTAAAACCCATTACACGCCACATTAGCGATAACAATACGAATTTCGCAGTTAATGTGGTTATTTCAAGGCCTCTAAATCACACTGAACAACAACCTGGCCTAAACATGTCAATCTCCTCGAAGACTACCAAGACATATTTCGGATTATTACGCCAGAAATAAATCTTGATATTGGGGATAAGGTAAATATCAGATTTTGTGTCCATTTCTTTGCCTTACTTTTTTTGTTTCCTTTGGTAATAACGTTTTCCTAACCGATGATTTACTGCAAAGGACAAATTACATTTGGGGACGTTTATTTGATATATTGTAAAATATTTTGTAAATAAAAGGGACACTAAGTCCAAGATTTGTAGGGTCACGTAGGCATTCCTTATGCTTTCGATTTCCAGACACATTTACCCTTTTATCACACCAAAGTTACTCTCAATATTTCAGCAAATTCATATATGCATCCATGTTATAAAAAAAACGAATTTAAATAGCGTTGATTATCGATAATATTGAACCTATAAAATTAGTAAGTAAAGAGAAGGCTAATTTTACTGTCGGTTATTCAATTTTAATTTAATGTTACATTTTCATAGTTTTGAACGCATCACTTTTGTTTTCAACAAAAAGCAATAAAGCAGTCATTAAATACATCATTTATTATCTTCAATTTCTGTGTTCTTAATGTTATTATTAAATCGCAAATTAACTCCACCTATAACGCAATCATTCAAGTTGAAATATAAATTAAAATGCCTACGATAAAAGTGCCATTGTAGTATGTCACAAATTTAATTTGCAGGTATTGTTAATTACTGACCAAATCATTTAATTAATTTTATTATAAATTTTAAATGCTTGTAGGTTTGCATGATTGGTAGTAGTTAGTCAAGTGCTAACTAGTATAATATGAAGTGCTTAATTGTTATACCACCCACTTATTGGCATTTGATCTTGGAGAAACAGTTTCATATTATTATTAAAACAAAGCAAAGCAGAAAATTTGAAAAGATCAGATTATGTTTTTCCATTCTATGTTAGAAGTAATTTGTGTGTGGAAGTATTTAGCTTGGAGCTATAGGGGTTTATTTTTCAAGATGTACACTATTGATTGGTATCTTGGAAACCATAAGAGCTACAAACTTGGTTAAATAGGAAAAGATGTAGTGTTTATTGAAGAAATCATCATAATAATTTCATATTTTGGATACAATCGATAAATGGCTAGATATTTAATTAAAACTGAAAACGGCCATTTTTATAAAATGCTTTTAACTTTTTTTATTATTTTTAAAAGAGAAAGAGTTTAACGAAAAAAGTTGTACAAAAAAAGAGTTTTTTCCAGCCATAAGAGTGTAATTTTGTAATCAAATCTTTGAAGATATGACGTAAATATGTATATTTTTAATGAGATTTAATATGTGAAAATAACACAAATAAAAACCTTATTTTCCCGTCTTTTTAACAAACTAGATATATTCATTATAAAATGTAGCTGTAATATGGAGAAAAACGTGTTTCTGGTAATTCTGCATCAGTCAGGTACGCTATGGAACTATTGAAAACACATAAGCGAAAAATAGTTCAACAGATAAATAAAATTTATTTCTAATAGTTTATTGTGTGTGGTATTAAAATACTTATTATTATGGAATGTAATTAAGTTAAAAAAAATATGACATGCTAGAGTGCTATATTTTAATTATAAAAAATAGTACAGCAACAATTAGTTTATACTAGCAAAACCGGGGGGCTACGCCCCATGCTTTTTTGGCAAATTATTAAAATTATAAATAAGCTATGTCGAGACATCAAATACGTAATCATTAAAAAAACGTATCAAATTATAATTCTATTATTTCATTACACATGCCGTGTTGTAACCGGAACGCTATAGGGATCACGAAATTTTGTTTTTCTCAAAATACCCATAGCTTACTAGATACAAGTGGAAAACTGAAAATGCGGAATCTATTTAACCTAAATTATCTCTGTTCACAGTGAAAATAGAAACAAATCGTTAAGAAAAAAGTTGTAAATCTATTGAAGCTGTATTAAGAAGAATATTTTTCTGTCTGTGATTTTTTTCGATATTTAAAAAAATGTATGTTTGTGTTACATTTCGAAAACAAAAGAAAACACAATCGGTTTCTTAATACAACTACAATAGATCTACAAGTTTTTCCTTTAAGGTTTTTTTTTTTCTATTTACACTATGAACAGAGACATTTTATCCTAAAAAAATTATGTTTTCTCAATTTCTTGCATGTATCTAATAAGCTATGAGTATTTTGGGAAAAACAAAATTACTATTACAACGTTCCTGTAATAAGGCAACTTTTATCTTAAATAACCGACTTTGTAACTCTAATAGTTTCCGTTTACAGTATTACTATAGGAAATGTACCCACTTTTACTTTTAATTGGCCTTGTTAATTAGTCTTCTTAATTTTATTGTTTTCACATTTACAACTGTAGAAAATGCTGCTTGTAATAATTGTCATTGTGAGAATATAAGCTGTTGTAAATTAATTTCAAGTTTATGAAATGTTTGTAGCTCTTATGGTTTCTAAGAAACCGATAGTGTGCTTCGTGAAAAATACATCCTGTATAGGGGGATTCACAATTATGGTGCAAAAATTATATGACGCATTCTAGGTACCAAAATAAGTAAAACAGCTTGGTGGGTCTGGAAACGCTTCGTTACGGAGTTACAGCATTCGATATAGGCACAATCTTTACACTTTCGTACAAAGTTTGATGGATCAAAAAGTGTGTAACTGTCTAGCGAGGCGTTTGCGTACCCATATTTATAAGACTTTTCATATTGTTGGCATATGTAGGACTTAACACCAAAATTTGTGGAAACTATTTGGGAATAAAAAAAAAAGGTTTCACGTTTATGACAACTCGATATTACGCAAACATTAAAGTATGTCGAAAACTGACTTTGAGAAGAATGTATTTTTGTATTTAGAAATATACAAAACTTCTAAAATATTGGAAAAAAAATATTCCGTGACGTCACCATATGAGACAACTCTCGTGCCCTTACTAAAACAAAAAATAATAAAAATATTAAGCTAAATGAGTATTGCTCAAATATAACATTTCAAACTTTGAGTGCAACAACAGTGAAAGAAAAATAATTCGACTGTTCCATCTTCACGACGCGACGCTGTAACTCTGTAACAAAGCGTTTTCGTACGCATGTTTATAGGATCTTTTATTTATGTTGGCTATATATCAAATTTTGGATCATAATTTTAAATCGCACTAATTTAAGTGTCTATTTTAACAAAAAACGTGCAACTAATACGACTTTTTGGTTATCAATCAATCAATTTCAGAATTATAATTTATACAACATACTACAAAACTCTCTTCTTCGATAAATACTTTTTCAGATTTGTTTACAAGCCCGGATAAAAACTTTTTTTAAAACTTATTAGAATAATAATTCTCTTTGTCTCAATTATAACCTACTTAGCTGGTTTCTCATATCCAACAAGTTTTCTATTTTTTTCTAAGTTAACAAACCTAGAATCACGTTTAAGAACAAAACGAACTTCTAAGTGTCTGTTTTACCTAGCAGGTTAAAGGTAGGTGTTCATTTGGCAAAACTTTTAAGATTACGTAGCGTTACCAGGAATAATTATGCAAAACTGCACAAATCTCGGCGAGAGCAGCAATTCTCTTGAATAAGTTATTTCCAAACAAGGTCGCAGCTGACAGTGGTTTAGAAGCTCCCACCAACATAAACCAAACTGAATCCTTCTAATCCCCAAAAAACTGGACAAACAACCGCACCATTTCTCCATGCTCGGATAATTCTAGATCCACGACAATACCGAAAGGCAATTTTAATTAACTAGATATTGGATCAGTACGGAATAGTTTCGGCTACAATTTATAGATCGTTGCCGAAGGTGTTGTTATATATGAGGTGGGAGGACCCTATCCGTCCAGCTTCCCTATCTACTCTTTCGTCTGTGCTGTATACAGCTCTATCGTACAGAAATGTAGGATGATTACTGTAAGTGGCTCTCGTTTCTGGCAGAAGTTACCAAACCCATTTATTTGATGGTAGCACGGAAAACTAGACGAGCGCTTTATTTTGTCCATTTTTTTTCTTTGTTTCGTGCTGAGCCGCAGAAGTATTAGATGCCACCCGAAATAAATGAGAAGACCTAACAATTTGACCCAATTAATGTTTGGATAGGGAAAGCTCAACGAAAACGAGTCGATAAAAATACACAGAAAATATCATACAATTTTCTGTTTTTTACGTTTAATGGTGGCTCGAAACGGCGGGAAAGGGTTAAATAATACAGGTTCTTTAAAGTGACACCGGGCATTGTTCAAATAACGATTTGCGCGGCGGTATGGGGTCATTATGTGAAATAGCTGCCTCGCCTGGCGCTTTGCTCGAAAGTGGATTAATAACGCCTGGTCATCGAGTGTAACCGGACAGACGAAATTAATTCCAAAGGATCGTTCGCTGTGAAGCTAACAGCTGTTGTACTCCTTTGTATTTTCAGCGAGTAAGTTATGATTCCCTATTGAAACTGCTCAAAGGAAAGATTCAGATAAAAGCCCGAAATGCGCTCGATACCATCCGACATTCACACACACGGCTTTCCTAATTAAAATTTTTTGTTAGACGACGTGTAGAGCTCTAAACAAAAACTTATCCGCACTTAATACGTGCTTTGGATAAATTAGAGATGCTCATATATAACTCCGTTCGACTTTCACAGCAATCGTTTATCAAACAGATTGCCTTCATCCATATCTAAGATTTGATTCGAAATGAAGAACAAGAACGGAGAAATCGTAACACCTTTTAAATAAAATAAAAATGCATAATATTAATCTCTTTTGATTACTTGATTGCAACAACGTCTATGTTCTGCAGTTTGAAATGTCGTCCATTATCTTCGAGATTGATGATAAGCCAATCCCGTCTAGAATTACAGCTTCATTAATTTAGCAACTAAACGTAATTTTGCAAGTAGTTTGAGTAGATTTCCATGTATCATTGATACAAATGACTTGTTTGCTTGAAGCGAGGTAAACTTTGTCTATAGTATGAGCAAACTTAACGATCCAATGCATCTAAGAAACTTTGTTCGTTAGAGATAAGGTCTTTGGCAGCTTTTACAAAATCGGAAATGCACCGATCGTACAAAAAATATATGCAGCGCTAAACTAAAAGAGAAAATTTCAGGAAACAAGCGTGAAGTTAACAGAATATGAAAAGAAGTTAATTGAAGTTAAAAATGTGCAGAAATAAAAGAAAATCTAAAAATTATTAAAACAAGAAATTGGAAAACAGCTATTCTACAAGCTAAGGCTCAATAATAAATAAAATAAATAAAAAAATAAATGCGATAGTGCACTGGGTGAAAAAGCGCGTACAGCGCAACTAGGCTTGTGTTAGATCCTCCGGAGAATCAAATATTTTTTTAAACTTTAGTTTATTTCATTTAAATGGTGTACAGGTTTTTTTCTGAATTTATTTATAAACGTGTGCATGATGGAATGCTACTGTTTATGCTCCCCGGAATGTTTTTGGAGATAATGGCTGCGCCGTAGTAACACTGCACGTGGAGTAACTATGGGGCGTTTTAATTTTCGCCCGCGGCCAAAAGCTGCCGCTAGATGCAGGGTTCTTTTCTACGTAACGAGGGTCTTCAGGCTACCAAAGTTAAAGAACCGCTTTTCTGAATATTTCGATGTTTTTGTAAACTCCAGTTGCCATGAAGGTCTTACTATGTGGTTGCACTGTTTTGCATAAATCAACTAAATTTATCAAGACAAGTAGACAAATACAAATATCTAGGAGCCACTATAACCAAACATGGATTCGGCCTGCACGAAATTAAAAGTAGAACAGAACAAAGTAAAACAGTAATAGGACAAACACACTACAAGTAAAACTAAGAAACATATTGGAACAGTCCTAGTAGAATCAGTACTGTGCTATGGTTACGAAATTTTGACAAAAAACACGGAATACAAGAAGAAAATTGATACAGTCGAAATGGATTACCTACGAAGACGTGCGAGAAATTCAAAAAGAGCACATATCAAAAATGAGGATATAAGAAGACAAATGGGCCCACAAGAAACAGTGATAGACAGAATCGAGATCAGAAGTCTAAAATGGTTCGGTCACCTAGTGAGAATGCACAAAACTAGATAGGTCTCACGAACACTAAAACGGACACCACTAGGAAAAAAGAAAAAAGGGAGACCAAGAAGGTCTTGGAATGAAAGAATACGAGGAAGCACGAGGTTTAACCGTAGAAGATGCACAAGATAGAGCACAATTGTGCTTTGGCACGGAGATTTCATGATGGCAAGTATGAACTGGCCATCATGTTCTCCTGACATGAACCCCATAGGACACGTATAGAACATATTGGGTAAGCCCGTCAGAAGTCAGGAAATTGCACGATTTTTATTAGACGACCTCCGCACAGCGTTGCGAGAAGAGTGGCAAAGTATCCCTCAAGATTATATTCGTGAGCTGATTGGTGGAATGGAACGACCCGGCGTATGCAAGCATTAATTAGAGCAAGAGGAGACAACACAGATTATTGAAAATAGAGAAAGCAAAATCTTTCTTTTCCAGCTGCTTTGAACAAGTTTGTTATACTTTTGTTGTTTCTACGAATACCATCTTTGAGGTTTTGTTAATAAATATACGGTTAATTAATGTTAAGTTCCACATTGTTTTTTACATTTTCTCAGCAAATAAAACTCAAAGTTTGATTTAAAGTATGGTAAAGGTAATGCTATATGCAAAAAATCAAAAAATAAAAAGTGGCCCGCTTTTACTGCACCTGAGTGTACTTAACGTCGCTCTATTTCTGCTGCTAGGGCTAAACACTATCGCCAGGGAATAAACCCCACTACACCTGGAAATATAATCAAACCCTTGTTT
This sequence comes from Ctenicera cuprea, assembly GCA_958336395.1. NCBI lineage: Eukaryota > Metazoa > Arthropoda > Insecta > Coleoptera > Elateridae > Ctenicera > Ctenicera cuprea. Next base: position 51,342,079 of record OY284488.1, read on the forward strand.
TCTACAGGGTGGGAATCTTTAAGGTGCAGTGACATCGCACATTGCACGAGACTCACAATTTCACGTCTCTTCCGAAAGATGGTATATCTATCGTATGCAGCTCATTGAATTCTTTACCATCCCCTTTGGTTCCGTTGCAGGAATATTAATACCAATTAGGTCACGAGTACATAGACATATGCTGTATTGGTACAACAATGTAAGATGACGATTAGTTGTCGTTTATAATAAGTAAAAACTAAATACAAAGCTGCACTATTTGCGTGTATTAAACAGGCCATGGGCCTATAGTAAGAGGAAGAAGAAGAAGAAATTTAAACAATATCACAATGCTTTCTCAACCAATAAAATAACGACGATGTTACGGACCACCACCCAAAACCAAAAAATCAGGAATTATTTTATTTCACCTCAAACCGTCTTCTAGTATATTCAACGCCTAAAAAGTGACTACAATAATTCTACTAACCTAAATGTTAAATAAAAAATCATAAAATTGTACAAAAAAACCTTTTTCCAAAAATACCACGCAGCTCTTTGCTCATCTATTTACTTGTCGACTCTTGTAATGTATAAGTAATGCTGTTTACATGCCGAAATTTCTGACTTGACCGTGGAAACTAGAATCAAAAATTTAAAACAATAGCACCTTCATTCTATAGTTGCATGCACTTAGAAAATTTTTAATGAGTACTTAGAATTAGATTTCGTGTTACAAACTATTATAAACACTAGTACATTGCGTTCCTAGCATTATTTATACACGTTAGTAACTATAAAATTAAACTAATTCTTTCACCTTCTAGTTTTATTTGTATATTATAATGGCTGTAAAATTAGACTAATCATTTCAAAGATATAACACTTAAGATAAAGTATTTTAATTGTTCGCATTAAAGTCCAATAAGAAATCGCAATATCGTAATTAAGAGCAATTAGAATTTTTATTTTAAAAAAATTAAAAAAAAACTCTATATAAGAAAACATTTAATAAAATTGCTTGAAATTTCCCTTCACTTTTTACGGTCTGCGAGAAATTACGAGCAATTCATCACGCAATCCAAATTTGCGCCTTAAAATGTTACATTATGACGATTATTTTTAAATTCGCTAAACACACATTGGTTTTTGCATACACACTAAATTCATTGTTAATATAGGTCAGCTATTTACAAGTTCATATATTTCCTAAAAGAAATTTGTAGTAACAGTTTTAAATTATATTTTTCAAATTTTATTTTGAGAGTCTAAAAGTACAGGCTTACTTCTCTGTATGAGCAACTAGGTACATAGAAACTGTGGCATACCAGTATGTAATATGCCGACAGTCATTTTGGAGAACAATAAGCTCTAATGCAATTTTTTACTAATTAATTATAATTAAATAATTAATTAGAGAGAAGTGTTAAATTAACATTCCGCCTAAGCCCTCTCAGCATAATGAGACAATTACGAATGGTTTACTGTATTAACCATTATTTGTTATTATGTGGAGTTTATTTCACTATTGTGCGTGCATATACGGAAATATAAACATCGTTAACAGTCGTAATAAAACGTTATCATAAGTCACTACTGCACGAATGTATTTTAGTTTTTCCTTGTAACTATATAAACATCGTTAATTGAATTCCGAAGTTTTTTTTTAAACATATATAACAATTGATTCTAGACAACACATCCAGATAAGAGCTTTAGTTTGTAAGCAGGGAAGTAATTTATTATACTAACGTCAGCCAGGAGGAAAAATAATTTTTGGTGTCGTTTTCAATTTAAGCGAAAAGAATAATTTAATTTTAATTATTACACTAACTGTAGCGTGCATAAGTTAAGTTCCGCGTTTCCGCGTATCCATTTGCTGTGTAGTTTGTAATTTACCTTTTCGCGTTCGTGTGAGACCTAACTCCACCACATCTTTCACGGTAGCTGCTCTTTAAAAATTGATTCGCTGATCTTTTACGGTTTCTTTCAAATCTAACAATGGCAAACAAAGAAAATCACTCATCTATTCAAGTTCTGGTTCAAGCAACTGGCATTATCCACGACTAATTACAAACCGCTGTATACATTACCTACACATTACAGATTCACCACAATTTAAAATTCAGAGAACAAATATAAATAAATGTAGCTATGACAGCGTATAATTATATTCATTTATATAAATTATGTCAGAACGCAGATTCCCAGTTTGCTTTTTGCCTGGAGGTTGTTAAATCGTGTACTAGAGGAAAACAACTGCAACGGCGAACTGCTACTTTACCACTCCGGTGACCTTTCTTTCGAAAAGAAAAACTTTGGCACAGCGCTAAAACTTTTTAAAGTTAAAGCTCTTGTCAGTGTACGTTTGTGACCATGAGTTCGGAAACACATGTTCTAAAACAAAAAATTGATGAGCCATTAACCGGACCATCTAAGCTCGTGTAAGTCTACAAATTGCGTCCGAGATTTTTTGCTTTCCACGGGAAAACCTTCCACACTTGGAACTGAATTGACCCAAGCCTTGCCTCAGCAAACGGAGGAAAATTCTTATAACTAACAGTAAAGAAAGGGTTGTGCAAACTAAGCGATTTTTTTACTTCGGCAAACTGTAGCGTAATTTGGAAATTCGCAGGAAATGAATAACAAAAAATTTGTCTGTTAATCGCAAGAGTGCACTGAAGTGGCTTTTCTTTGAATTTATAGATTAGATAAAAAAACACTAGTTTCCTGATTTACTGTAGAACTTTAAACCACATCCTTACAGTTCTATTAATCTAGCTGACAATTGCGTGCTGTAAAGAATTTCCTTTGTTCGAGAACAAGCATTGTAGAGTAAAGTTTTGTTTTTTTAAATGTGTAAAAGTCGACTCTTAGATTTTGTCAGAAATACAGCAGAGAAATATGTTTTATCTGCTTTCTTTTATTGCCTTTTGATATGTTTTATAGCATACGTGTTATAGTCTGAAAAGTCGATTTTAGCTTCTGTGCTTGAATGTCAGTTTAGCTAACTTAAATGTATTGCAATATAGACTCGTTCTTACAGATATGTAACTTACAAGTAAGACAATTCAGAAAATTGATTTTCTCCGTAATTATACTCGGACGCGTTTTGAGAAAAGCGCAGATCAGCACCAGCTGATATTTTAAATTTCCAATGCGTGATTTACACCGAACAAACACACTCGATTTCGAATTCCGGTCGAGATTTCTAGGCTTTTCTACGCATTTACATTCTTTTCTTGCTGACGATTTTCAGCAGCCTCCGAGCCGCACAACCTCCTCGTTTATTTTTATGCGAAAACTTCCATTCAAGTTAATTCGCATTTTATTGTGGAGTACAGCGTGGTACCTTCAATGCGTTTATATCTTGTTTTTGTTCTGTAAATCGTTCAATTATCTTTGGGAATTCCTAAGCTTTAATTTTAACTAAAACAATTTGGTGCAAATATATTTTAACAGCTACCGAGTACGGTTGAAATACACAGGAAATTAGTGGAAACATCGATATGTAATTAAGCCCGTAATATTTTAATCAACACAGTCCTTTGAAGCATTTAGTTAATGTTTGCATAGTGTAATGGAGGTGCTTTTAGTGCCAAGGCTGGCATTTAGATGTGGGCTCACGCAACGTTTCAAACTCCTTTCGACGATTGTTTGTTGCAAACTAAACTTCCATTTTAAGTCCTTTATACAATCACCATCCGCCTTTATTTTTACAAGAGATAAGTTGCGCAGCTCAAGAGTTATTACACAAATGGGAGTTGTAGTTCCACCAAAATCCTGCGTTGCTCTTGGTCTAGAATTCCAAATATTGCCAGGATCCTGTTGTTTATTGTTGTTGGTGAACCGATGGGCCAGAGAGGCAGTCCGACACCGGAACGTATTAGGCCCGGGCGGCTAAATCAATCCACGGTCCACTGAATGACATTGTGTCCATCAGTAATGAGCCATATTATTAAATGCAGATTGGGTTGACGATTCTAACGGCCCCTAAAGGACTATCAAAACTATCTTGGGTTGCGAAACAATCTCATGAAAATTTTATTAGTTATCTATACCAACACATATTTTCAAAAATAAATTAATCTATCATTTGAATTTTCACCGTTAAGTCGTTAATTACATCAATGTAATTTAAAAATTTTTCTTAATGTAAAATTTCCGGCGAAACCAACAATATGGTTTTCAAAAATTTGTAGCGGCCACCATTTTGAATCTAAAGAGTTCGATAAAAAAGTTTTCGATTTGCATTAAACTCGCTCTTCTTTCATTTGACGGTATGTTAGATTTCTAACAATACAATAAACAACCCTACGATGTCGCATACCGTATAAGAATAGTAAAAAAGGAACCGCCCGCCCTACAGCCAATACCGGACTAAAAATCAATATAAATGGTTTATTTAAAAAGTTATCGAAAATATGCAAACAATGAAAAATATATTTTTTATTTAGAGATAATTGATGGGCGTAGAAAAATCACTTAACTGTCGGAAAACGCGTTGTTGATATTGAAAAGTATCGTTTTTTTTTCTTAAATTTATAAAAGTTAAGAAATCTAGCTGATTCTAATAAAGTACTTCAAATAGTCTATCGAACTGATAAAAGTTTATAACGATCGGCATTTCCGTTTTGAATAAATAATAAATAATTTCAAATTTTTCAAAACTTCCTGGAAGGCGTCAGAGCAAAATTTGGGTGATTATTAAAAAACAGATTTGTAGATCACTGCAAACTCTACCGGATCAAAGAGCTTTACAAAGATTGTGTGAGCAGTTTTTGGAAAATGTTTTTTTGAAAATCTTTAAAACTTTGAAGCGATCGTTTTCAGATTTTCATAATTAATTTTATTTCATCGTATACTACCCACAAAGGGCTCTTAAACAAGTTGTAGCTGATCCCAATCTGACAACTACTTTTTGAGTAAATAGGCGTTAAATCGATATTTTCAAACAGTTATAGCGGCCCCCACTTTAAAGCTAGAGAGTTCGGTAAAACAGTTTTCAATTTACCCTAATTTCTTCTCTCGGATACAGTGCTCAAATGTTTAAAATTTAATTTTGGAAAAAAACGCTACCACAAAAACATGTATAACTTTTGTTTCTGGATTTGGATTTTTTTGAAAAGCTTAACTAGAACTACAATTCGATATACCTCTTGATTTAAAATTTCATTAAAATCGGTTCAGTACTTTCGCCTTTAGAGGCGTCACCTACCCACCCACAGACAGACATTGTTTAAAAACAACTTTTCAGGTTCCTCGAGCCTCAAAACGTGTATTTCCGTTAAAATCTAGATTTTGAAAATTTTCGTGAAATCAATACTTCCCTAAACCGAAGGTATGGGAAAGTAAAAATGTGTGTATGAAAATCACATTCTATGGAGTTCCAGTTTCAATTGATTAATATAGTATAATCGTAACCATTTTGAATTATTCATATCTATATTGACAAGGCCTTTTAGTATCAAAACACAAAAAAATAAATTATTATTGTTGTTATTACTATTATTATTATTATTATTTTGAGTTATCTCAGGATTCTTCTTCCTGGAAATATTTTCGGTGGGGCCTTAGCCAATCACCGGAAAATGTGATGTTATTATTATTATTATTTTGAGTTATCTCAGGATTCTTCTGATGTGATGTTGTTTTTATACTGAGTCTTCAAAGATATTAAGAGTTTGTCGTACTATTCTACATGTTTCTAAAATTACAGACTTTTGGATGGTGTTTAAGACATTTGAGTCATTTGGATTTATTTTTTCCAAATTTTTTACGGCACTTTCTGCTACAAACCCAGTACACGATATGACGATAGGTATAACGGCGACCGATTTCAATTTATATATGCTTTTAACTTCTTGGGCTAGGTCTTGATATTTAGCAACTTTGTTTTTTTCCGTGGCCTGTCGGTTATGGTCATATGGATGGGCAATGTCGAGATAAGCATTTTTAAATTTTTTATTTATCCATGTAATATCAGGCCTGTTGCTGGTGATTGTTCTATCAGTGAGTATGGTGGTGTCCCAATATAGTCTGTGGTCTTCGTTCTCCAGCGCATGTTGAGGTGAGTATTGATAATATGGTATTTGTTTTTCTACTAGGTTACACTCTAGAGCAATATTTTGATGGATTATCTGTGCTGTGAGGTTATGCCTTTTCAGATATTCTGTTGGTGCTAATATCTTGCATCCCGATGTTAAGTGTTCAATAGTTTCGGGTTTTTCCTGACACATTCGACAAATATCATTTTCTATGGGCGACTTTTCAATATATCTTTTATAATTTCTTGTTGATTACTCCATCTTGGATAGCGACTATAAATCCTTCAGTTTCGCCAAAAAGGTTTCCTTTGGTTAGCCAGTTATTATTATTATTATTGTTATTATTATTATTATTATTATTATTATTATTATTATTATTATTATTATTGTTATTATATGGGTCTCATCTAAGATGTAACCAGTTGTTTAACTTTGAGTACTTACCGTTTGAGGGAAACTCGCAGCTCTGGGCTATGCAGCTTGCTGACAACAGATTAAAATTATCAAAAACGTATATTATATGACAATGCGACATTAAGGGCGAAACCGCACAAAGAGACAAATAAGATAAAAATGGAAAGAAGGGACAGGGCTCTATCCCCGAAACTATTCACAGACAACTTAGATGTGGTCCAAAAAAGGAAACGGGACGACCGACGTAGGCGTAAACATCGATGGAAGAAAATCTTAACCATAACCACATTAACCACATCGATGATGTAGTTCCGATATCTCATTGTATGGAATAGGTTCACAAAATGGTAAAAGATCGTAATAAGACGCCAGAGAAAGTTCGATTTAAGATTAATAAACTAAAACAAAATAATGATAACTGAAAAGTGATAGCAACAACAAAACACAAATCAATATGGGTAACACATGAATAGGCGAACAGGCAAATTAAGTTACGGTGAATAGGTTTCGGATGAATGAACTTCATAATAAAGACCAAAGTAAAGCAACAAACAAAAACAAATAGACTCAATCAATATGGATTTAAAACATAGACCCTAACAGCAGAAACTTGCAAAATGTAGCTATTACACAACAACACATGGAGAATGCCTCGCTACGAATAACAATAAAGGATAGAATAACAAATGAGGATAAAAGGCACGAGACTAAGGTAATAGAGACGCAGTACAAAGAGTAATAACATTAAAATAGAATTGGGAGGGAAACACCACACGAAGGGTAGATAATCGTTAAGATGAACAAAATAATAGAGTACGGACCGAGAACAGGCGGAAGGAACCAGTGGCGTGCCGTGGGTTTACCGGAAGGGGTGCTGTCCAATAAGGGTCTTAAACATTTTTCAGTGACTGTGTATGTGTTTCGATCAGGCGGTCTATGGTTTTAAAACATTTTATGCAAAATTCACTATTTTATGCACCAAATTGGCGCCAATTTTTGTTTGGAAACATACCGCGACAATTAATTTACTAATAATGTATATATTTGCAGTTACTTTTTTTATTGATTACTTAGATGAAATCCAATTCGGTTTTGATTTCCAAGTTGTCTCAGTTTAACACAAGAATCAATATGATATTGGGAACAATCGTGCCTTTTTCTTGTATTGCTTAAATTATTTAAATCATTGAATTCATTTTTAATCCACGCGTTAACTTCGACTGAAAACATTACTTACGCTTTTTTGTAGAATCGCAGGAGTTTTCATTTTCAGTATCCATATGCTTGCTTATTTTGTTTTTAATTTTAAAAATTTAATGTACTAACGAAACACATCAACGCAACAAAAATACTTGGTAGATACGTACAGCACATCAGATTCATTAGAACTCACCTACGCTGAATGCGCATGTACTGCTACTCGGCGAGCGCGTATAGTAAAAGATGCGAAATGCAAGCCGCATCCAGGAGCAAAGCGGTTCAGAGCTGACGGCAGACAGAGCACACATGCTTAAACAGTTTGTTTACAATCATTATTTATTATTAGAAACATTCTTAATTGTTAATTATAATTCTTTTAAGTAGTAGATAAATATTAATTATGGCAACTTTTTGAAAATAGATTCGATAAACAAATTACATTAACGCAATGACAGTTTTGTAAATTGCGTAATTGACGCATCCATTGACTACACGCCACTGGAAGGAACGGAGGACGCCCCCAAATGAGATGGAAAACCGGCGTCGTCAACGCGGCAAGATAGCGGTATGTGGATAAATCAGAAAAGCCCAGGATAGAAAAGAAGAAGAAAGTTAGGGGACATGGAATGGCATTAAAATCAATTTAGTATATAAAAATAAATTTCAGGCTCCCCAAATATGACCTTCAAGTTAGCTCTACAAAGTCATTCTATTTTTTTACAAGCAAGTATGACCTTGGAATAATGTTTTTGAAGGTTACTCTGAATCGCTTTTGTGTAAACAAACCAGTCTTTAAATGAGTTATGAAATGTGATTGATGAAATTATTTAAATTAGTCTCGTAATTGTTTGCTTATTCGCATTTCCCGGAATACGTCTAAAATTTGATAAGTTTAGTTCTGCTGAAATCGTGAAGAAGCTTTTAGTTTGCGAAATACCCTTTATAATGTAAATTAACCTTATAGCAAACTACCAATTTATTAGCTTTACGTAACTATGTTATAGGTGACTCATCCGTTCCTTATGGTATGTTTCGAACGAAACAAATCGAGACTTTAGATTATTGTAATATCTCGAGAGGTTACGAAAAAGTATTCGAATAGTTTTGCGATTTAAAATTTATGGTTTGGTCTGCTTCGGACGCGAGCTTTTAAGCGATAGCCAAGTAGTAGCAGTAAAAGCGTCGAGCTTTTTGATATATTTGTCAGATTTGCTCCACTTATGGATACGAATGATTATTTCCAATGAATTAATCGATTATTAAAATCATTTGAGAACCATTCATTGGATTACTAAAATCATTCGATTATGCTTATCGCTACGTGTTAACAGATCTAAATTGTAGTGTATATTAAAGTTAGAGGTCATTTTCTCTACTAACTACAAATCACATTAAATTTACCAAATTATTTCTTTGATTTCGATAGATATATGTTACTTAAATAAATGCAAAGCATAAGATACATTAGTGATGCGGCCTGATGTATTTTTATGACGGTTAATAAAATATTTACAGCAGACAGCAAGTGCTTCGTTTTCTTGGAATTTGATCACACGATGCAAAAACCTCTTATATTTAATAATTATGAAGTGCAGATGTTCTTGTGAAATTTAAAGGTGATTACAGCATCCCAGAAATATTTCGCGCCTTTGTTAATCACCACCAAGTCATAAAATTTACTTCGGTGTAATTATGTGGTCGGCTTAATGATTTTAATACCATAATTGCATTATCATCGAATTATATTATTAGACATTTTATACGTGGGCAAAAAGGTAATAAATACCAAAGTAACGGGACCAGTCATGTGAAACCGTGGCTAATGTTTGTTTTAGCCTGTGAAATTAATATCATAAAATAAATTTACATTAATTTTTATTGTAGTAATTAATTAAAATCTACATTTCGATTAAGTTTTTGCGCACACTGTGTACCGCTTGATAATTATTTCCTTATCCACGGTGTTATCTGTTAAAACATTACTTTGTTGTAAATTATACGTGTCCTTTAAAATCTTGCTAGTCATTACTCTATAGGTAATTTAATAGCACCGTCAAGTATATTATTATACATTTCGAGCCATCAAATTTTCTACATTTCACGGGCACTTGTTGCCCATGGCGTGTCAAAACGCAGGAATTAAATTTTACATCCACGAATGGATACTATCTACCTTTTATCTCAAAGCACACACCTTTGCTACGCAAAATTACCCGCTACTGTATAATAATATCACGTTACCCTTCCTCGTTACCAAAAATTTGTGCCTATTTGCATAGTAAACTAGAATAACAAATGCGGAACATTTTTCATACTTGCCTTTTATGTATGTATGTGACAACCCTATTATTTTCGCTGATTAGGTCACTTCAGTTGACAAAATGTCTTAGTACGTGACTGGAACGTGAATATAAATGAGAGAGGTAGGTAATGGGTCCCGAATTCACGAATTTTGCGGTTTTACGGACCCTCATTTATATCAGCACGCTTTACTGATATAACAACTTGCGAGCTTGTAAAATCTAATCTCAACTGGGGTTACAGTATCCCTCTAAATATTTTTTGGGTACACTAAATGTTATCTTTCATTTGAATTTTTAATGGGAAAATATTAAAATAAAACCCCGATTGAATGAACTGGACCCGCTCAATTTGTCGTACCTGCTTACTTTTTTTTAATATTTAGCAAATTCAGCTTAATTCTAATTTTCAAAAGTCAATACATTTTTAGATAATAAATCCAAGGTGAAATAGCAAATCTACATGTGCTTCGGACTAGTATAGTGGTGTAAAATCTCGGAAATTTTTGAAATTTCTGCATATTTCGGAAATTATAGAAACGTTAAGGAATTTAGTTTTTCTGTTATTTTGATACATATAAAAATAAAAACGCAAGTAATTTGTAGTTTTAACTTCTATTAAGTATTATGCGCATTATCTGTATACTGAATTCGCAACTGTCTCACCATAACAATCTATAGTAAATTCATAACTGTCTCACCATGACAAGACGGTTAAATCTTGCATCTCGGAAACATTTATTATTATAACATAACGGCTGGCCTTTTCTATGTCGACGCAATTTATTGAGTGCTGACACTTTTGTTGGTATAATTTCCTTATTTATGGCTTACTTTAATTCTAGCGAGTCGGAAATGTGATCTATGGCGCCAATAACAAACCAATAAGAAGACGTTAGACGAAATCTACAATTCATTACTACAAATTGAAAGCTCGACTAAGTTCCGCTTATAATTAAAAAGTGTTTGCTACAAAACTGTGTACTACGAATTCTTAGTGACGACGCAGTCAGTAACATTTGTCTTTGTCAAAACACGTAGAGTGATTGGGGCATGAAGCTGATTGTGTAACGTATTAATTATGTCTTTATATCACTACATCTTTGATTTATATCAATAAGGGCAAATTTAACTTTGGAACTATATGCAAATGTCTATAAACATTTTTTAGTGCGCAATTTATTAGTTTAAAAAACATTATCAAAATCTTCGCTAAGAAACTTATCTGAAAATGAGCGATTAGTTTCACCAATTGTTCTCTCGCCGTTCATTAGGAATTTTCGGGGGTTACGATAGAATTGTTTCGGGCGGTATGTTTTTCCTGAAGATTTTACGCGGGTTTTTCTTTATCCAATTTTTTTTTCGAGGCTTTTTCTTTGGAGTTTTCTCCCGGGTCTCTTTTTCTGGGCTTCTCATTCTTTTCACGGATTTCATTTCCGCGAGCAATTCTTATTCACAACAACGCAGCGGAGGAAACACTTGGAACAGCAAGCGCCGGGTTGAAGTTACCAAGAAAAATATCGGGAGGCGTAGCCTACGGATTCTGTTAACAGGTTATTTATTTTCCTATAAAATAACAACGTTTGCTTGTACGTTTCTAATACCAGCTTTAATTTTCCGAACAGAAACGATATTTGCTTGCTCAACATTTATAGAATGCGCTCTCGGGAGCACCTTAGATCCGTAAGGTAGGAATCCATAAACAATAATTTATATAAAATAGTAGAACCCGTGGACTACGTCACACGCTTTTCTTTTCAAAGAATTGCTCGCAAATTTAATAGAAAAGATATACTGATGTAATTCATACATTCCGCTGGTATTTCAGCTTCATGGCACCGGTTACATGTCTTGATTGTTACATAAACACGAAAACCCGTAAACTTAATAAATAAGGTGCGTTGAGAATGTTGCTGAATACGTCGTCACTAAATGCTGAGACAGAGGGAAGTGATTCGGATTTACTATAAGCCCGCTACGCTACCTACTTTATTTGCTTATTTATTGTTAACAAAAGAAAAGGAAGTTCATAGCCCACGGCTTTTTATGTTGATCGGGATTTCCTTACATCTGCCTCATCTTTTAGTGGCAAAGGCAAACTACTACTAAAAGCTACATATTTATGTGTTTATTATATAAAGCAAATTATCGTTGATACAGCGGACCACTACAGTTTTCGATCAAGGTAGGCAAAATTTAATGATTACTGTTTGTGTGTATGATTGGGACATAATGGAGATTTACTTACGATGGGATCAGGGACAGATCAAAAAACTCTGGCGAAAAATGCAGGTCAAACCATGCAAAAGCTGCCGTGCGCAAAGATAACCTTATTATCGTGCTATATTGTCTAATCCATGTAAACAATGTCCAAATCACTTTTTATGAGTTATTTTCAAATGTTCCTTTGGTTTCAGATACGGGTGTTGTGTTTAATAAACTAAAACTTTCCTCACATAAGTTTCATCCAATCTCTTGGTCTGCAGTACAGCACACACCATACTTGTCAGACGGTACTTTAAATGCGATTTACGGTTTGTATACAATGTTGAATGCTAATAGTTTTAGTTAAATATATAATTTAAAATTGGAGTAAAACAAAAAAATCTTAAAAATTTACTTTCACGTCACCTTATCTTTTTCGAAGTATGTACGTTCTCCATGTTAATTTTCTTTTTATGATTTTAGACCGAATTCTTTGTGTCAGATTTTATATTTGGCATTTATTTACAGAAACATGATCACAAATGTGTTTCATGCAATCGCTGATCTTGCGGTATAATAATTAGTGATGGGATATTTCGATAAATGATACGATGATTACCACCAAGGGTAGTATTATGATTCGAATACACAAATACAGATCAAATTTCTGGAATGCGATTGTCTAAAGACGACCTTGCCGCGTTTTTCTTGCGTAATCACAACGAGATAAGAATGTTTTGTCTTGAACGGTTTACATTACTATTTATTAGGAATAGCAAACACAGCAGTTTTTACTAAACTGTCCTGTTTCTCATGGTTATATCAACGCAGCGTCGTATTTGAAAATTTTAATATTGCTATAAAAAATATAAATATTAACAAATATGAAAATATGAAAAAATGTATAATTTTTTAGAATAGACTGAATTACCGTTGATAAAAGCAAGTGGTACACTTTACAAAAAAAATATTAAGTGGTTACATAATAATTACTTATCGGATATTGTTTTTATCCCGGGTTTCATTTTAAAAAAATAATCGATTTATAAAGCGGAAAAGTATATCCAATTTCGCGGTTTATAAAAATATTGCACATAAAACAGGCCGGAATTAGCGACGAAATGCGATAAAATTAATAAAATACTATTTCAAACCTGAAGGTTTACGCTATTTTGCTGGGCGGCCCGAGAAAAACGATGAGAACGAAAATTCTTTCATAGGAGCATTCAAGAAGCAAGCGGAGAGTGTTTTTTTTTACTTTTTACTGCATAGAAACATCCGAGAGATTTTATTCGAATGAATCCTATCATTACTAAATGCTTTCGAATTGCAATCATTCGATTATGAAAATCATTCGTTTATGTGCATCACCAGTAATAATAATGACCACACTTCACTTCGTGAAATTAACTTTTTTCAAAGAATTTTGAATGACAATATCTACTGCAATAAATTTAATGCAAAGTGCAGAGTAGAAATTAATAATTACGAACTTTTATCAAAAATAGCTTTAATCCATTTTTACTTTCTGATTGTAGTAAATTGGACCACCTGGCACTATAACAAAAATGTGCTTCTGTTGAGATTAAACAACTTCCCTGCAAATACTGTAGGATGAGGAACAAAAAATTTTCTGTTCTAGTCTTTGCCATTCGTTGATGAGAATGTCTTCAGCCACCCCTTAATAATTTTTCTTGACACGCATCACAACTAATTAAGGCAAACCGGGAAAGTTCGAGTAATTGTAGTGGCTTAATGTTCTCGGAAACAAGTTGTAACTGAAAGATTATGCAATTCCTATCCGCTAATTTATACCGTCTATGCCTTCTTATGCGCAACAGCACGTACTACGTCCCCGCGTTTCCCATTTTGCAAGAACTATAAGCGAGGATGATCAATCACGGTAGAACTGTCGCATGAATAATGCCTTCTTACCGCCTACACAAGTTACGTGCTCCTGCGAGCTTGGTGCTTAACCAATTACTCTTTGACAGCCGATTGATAACTTCTTTGCGCACAGATGCTTTAGTAATTTACCCGTCAATAGGAGCTTAGCGCGTAAAAATATTAGCCAATCTACACGACGACGTTGGGGTTTTCTGCGAGATACACTTTTAACGATGATAAATTAGGGGGTATTAGCAAATTTTAAAGAATGCTGCAGTAATAAAGTTGACCTATACCTAATTAGGTGCGCAAAAACTTGTTCAATTTAGTCCGCAGGAGTTTTTAATCTGTCAGAAAGCTATGCCAGGTTTAATTGACCCACATTTGGATACGTCCTTTTTTCCACAAACTCAAATGCCACCTGCATTGTTTCAGTATGTCGGACTCTAAAATAAGTTAAAATCTTAAGCAAAACAAGAAATCAAACTTTCAACTACATTAATTAAAATTAACGATGAGAATTTCAGTCCTGATTCTTGTGTGGTAGGTACCTATTTTATAAATGATTTATAAAGTACGTTTTCATTTAATTATTGTTTATATCAATCATTGCAAATAAATACTTACAAATTATTACATAACAAAAATCGAAAAGCAATAACGGTGGGCTGAAAAGGAAATAACAAAATCTCGAAATTGTGAAACGCTCCAGTTAACTTAAATTGGAAACTAAAATTGCATTCAAGCAGAAAAGTGTACAGTAAGCAACAGTTGCTTATATTATTATATTACCATCAACGTATTGGTTAATATAAAATAATGAGGTGGAAGTAAAAGCGGTTATTGATAGTCGCATTTTATTATAGTTGCTGCGTTCTTGATATCATTTGGATAACTTTGCTATCTAATATTATTTCAGTTATGATAACATTACCTAAGGTTTGAAGAAATAGGTAAATAAGCTAGTTTCTGGGAGTCCGACTCATTGTTAAATTAGTATGAAAACGAAACGAAGAATTGCAAACTAATACAAAAATGGAACTTCAGGTGAAAACTATAACAAAACATAAAAGCAACCAAGCAACAGATTGGTGACACGAGAAAGTGGAAAATAAAATAAACGATAAACAAAAAAGGTGCCATAAAAGGTTGACGCAAGCCCCTGAGGACAGAAATCAGTACGCAAAATTAAGGTAGAAGCGCAGAATGCGATAAAGAAAGCAAAAAATGAAGAACGGAAAAAAACTACATGAAAGTTAAACAACATACTTATAGTACGAAATACGCAAAAATTGAAAATCTGGTCTAGGAGATACCATTATCTTATATTTAATAAATACATGTTTGTACAAGAGCTAATTTCGACGAAATCCAAAATGACATTATGTGAATTCAAACTACAATACATAAAATAGCTGTAAGCAACCGGTACGAGTCCTACCTTGCATAAGCCCGCTGCTTTCGTTCCTAATCAATTACTTACTATGATTTCAAAACGTTTGTTATATATTGTAAAACTATCTATAAAATTTAAAAATTTTGAAAATAATGAAAAAGCTTAAAATATAAGATTTTATGAAGATTTTGACAAGTTTGTAATTTCGAAAATATTGAATATTTTTAAGCTATTGATTTAAACATTTTCGCAACAATAAACCTCAAAAATTTCGAAAATTTTGAAAATATTGAAAATTTAGAAAGTATGTAAAGTAGGTACCTATTGTAAATTCTAAAAATTTCATAAATGTAAATGTAGGAAATGTGCATTTGAATTTTAAAGCTGAAAACTGTAAGTATATGCAAGTTAGAATATTTTGACAAGTTCGTATTTCAAAATATAAAAATTTTTAAACTATTGATATTATTTAAATATAAAAAATATAAAACTCGAAAATTTCATAAATTGAAAAAATATATAAATTTAAAAGTATTTTAAACGTTGAAAGATTTTAAAATTTGATAATGTAAATTTCAGAAACTTATAATTCTAAAAATTTTGAATTTTCAATCTGAAATCTGTAAGTAAATGTAAGTTACAGCGTTATGAAGATTTTTTGCAATTTCGTAATTTCGGAAATATTGAAAACTTTTAAACTCTTGATAATTTAAAAATTTCAAACTTTTAAAGTTATTTAAACCTTGTAACTGTAAAATTTCGTAAATTTTGAAAATATTGATAATTTGGAAAACATTAATAATATTGAAAATTTACAAAATTATGAAAATGCAAATTTCGGAAACAATTTAAAATATATATTTTCAAGCACTCAACACTTTGTGCTGCTTTGGTGGATTGAAGACTTTAGAAAATGAGTAATTTACTTGCAAAGGCCGAATTAACAAATTTCCGCTCTGACAAACTTATGAGAAGCTTGTTACTGGAAGAACGATTATAAACAGAATTAAGAGCATTGTGGAAAATATGGAAACGTCCCCTTTCTTGACTGACTTCCTAAAAATGGCCTACAACTTCAAACTACAAGCAAACAATTAGAATTTTTTATATATTATATTAAAATATTTTTTTATTATTTTATATAATGTAAATTGCCAATAAAAAATAAAAGTTAATGTAATTAAATTGACATTGTATAATTTCATTGCTTCAAATTGAAACGGTGGTTTCGTTTTACAGACAGGTGCGACATACGACATTCTGGGAATGTCTGCGCAAATTCTACGAAGTTGCGGCCGTACGAGCAGCTTTTTCTCTTTATTTCGACTGTCTTCTTTTTTTGACTATGTACTATTTCTTTAATCTTTGGCCATTTTTTAAATTATGGTTCTGTGGATATGAAGTCACATGGTATAATTGAGTATTTCATGAACTGCACAGCCACATCATGAAATGAAAAAGAAACTTTTACAAATTATTAAAAAAACTAGTTTCATGACATTTGCAAAATACTCTTTCTGACTGCAATCATGCCTGACCATTTCATGAAAGCCTAATTACAGTATGTGACTACGGACTACGACAACATATGTATATTTTAGGCCGGGGTACTGGGGTTCGGTACTCCACGAGCTTGGTGAAACGTACATGTATTCAGGAGATGTAAAACTATGAACCACATAAAATAGATATTTGCAGGTTAAAGAACGATTCTTCGCATTAGGCAGAGCGTCGGTACTAAGCCTTACTAGCAGAAGAAATATGGTGAATATATTCGAAACTTTTTTTTTAAATCTTTGCAGCTCCGTTTTTCAAATCTTTTGATTTGTAACCGGTATTGTTATTGCTAGCGTAAAAGGCAATATTAATATTGAAAACGATCTTGTAGTTTTAATTGAATTTATATTGATATTTTTAATTGAAAAAGTATATCAAAGTTGCCGATGCAGTAAATTGTAAACATTTGAATGATTTTATGATTTTATTGAAAATAAAGCACTTTAATATCTCATGCCATACACTTTCTGATTGGTCATATGTAGAGTTGGGAAAATATGCTGTAAAGATAGTGCACATATGCACCAATCTAGGTCGCATAAAACCGTCAATATATGCACTAAAATATGCCGCATAAAACCTTCAATATATGCAAGAATATGCAGTAACCTTTTGCGATATGCACTAAAAAAAAATTCTAGTTGTTTAACAGCAATTAAATAACTGGAAGAAGCACTGCTGTTTAAAACACCTACAATAAAATTCGCTATATATCTTCCTTTAGCATCGGTGGTTTCGTCAACACTAAACCAAATACAATTATTCGAAACAACGTTTCTTATTTTTTGAAGATTTTCTTCGTATAATTTTGGAATGCACGTTCTGGAAGCTGTTCTCCGGGAAACGACGTTTTGTTTTGTATATTTTTCTAAGAAAATTTCTAAATTCGGGAACGTCCATGTTATTTAATGGAATGTTGCATGAAACCATCATTCTACACAAATCGTCGTTAAAATTGTTGACATTCTTATTTAAGCAGTTCGCAATAATTGTTGTTTTGGCTCGTTTGTATTATTTTTTCTTTTTTGATGCGGACCGGTGGCTACGTGCTGATCAAGTTGAAACTTTTTATTAACGTTTAGCTGTAAAAACAATATTTAACTACAATTTACTACAGCTTACACAAAGGAAAGTAATTGAAAGTGCCCTGTGGCCTGTGCCATATCCTTTGCAATATCACAAAAAAAACTATCTAATTTTATTCTTAAGTTGTTTGCTTAATTACAAAATAAAATAACAAATTAGTATTAAATTTTTAACACGCTGTTTTGGCTTGTTTGAAGTTTTTTAACTTTAAGCAGCGTAAACAGTTTTTTTAATTCAAAATTAAAATAAAGGGATAAATAAATACCTTTTTTTCACAGATGACGCACAACACAACACTTCCATCGTATTGTGTAACATGTATACGGCTTCAACCACTTCTTAATTAAATCGTTTTTTGAACTAGCAACTTTAGGCATTTTCAGGGTATAGACTGGACAATTACACTTTACAGCTCTCTGTCAAGGCAACAAATGAACTAGTCAAGCACTAAAATTATAAATAACTATTTCTAAGAATAAGTATAAGAAAAATTTCCAAATATTATTTTCAAAGAAATTTGTACCTAAGGAATAAGACCTACCCAAATAATACAACCTTTGTCAGTTAATCCTTTATTTCCTCTACCCCTACTTGGAAATTTAGAAAGTGCAAGTCTAGGGTTTATGTGGTTTCACTAGAAGAAATTATGCAATTTCTTCTAAGAACTAGGAATATTTTATTTGATAATTTATTTGAAATTTTATTTTTTTGCTAGAATATGCATTTTCGTGCCATTAAAAGCTAAAATATGCACTAATATATGCCGTATGCCGTAAAGTTGTAATATATGCCAAATATGCAAAATAAAATTTACTTTTTATGACTCTAAACATCACGAAACGTGTATATACGAAAAATTAACATTTTATGATCAATAGGAAAAAAGATGCAAATATGCATTTGCCCCACCTCTAGTCATATGAGTTAAGTGTTTTATGTCGAATAAAAGTTGTAAAAATGTTCATGTTTGTTATTTAACTACATTTCGCTAATAAACATATGGAAATTTGTGCTGATTTGTTACTTCTAATCATTGGCCTAAACAAATTAAAATATAACGATTTTATTTGTAACAACACTAAAAAAGTAATGAGGTATTTAAAAAGTAATTAAAACTCGAACAAAATTCAATATATTTTTCTATTTGACACAAGTTATTAACTTAATTATTATACTTGTGACCATTCTCTTCGATTGGTGATTTTAATAAACACGATTTATAATGATTTATTAACCCATTAAGAGTCTCTCAGCAAATACGTTTCTGCTTGCCGCTTTTAATCATGTTACGTTATTAATGTTTTAGTACAGTAGCTGTTTTCGTCACTCATTCTACATTCTTCCTCTTGTGGTTTCTAAACCTCAGAAGCATAAATGTTTTGTTTTAAAATTTCCGCTTCAACTTTATTTAAAGTTTATAATTATTTAAACCTTTATGAGTTGAATCATATATTTTTTTACGAACGGCTGTTGGAATAATATCTAAATATTAGGGATTGCGTGTCAGTTTACTTCAAAATAGAAAAATATATACAAAAGAACAGCTGACAGTTACCTAAAATTAAATTTATGTTCCACGCATTTTGCCAGTTCGTTGCAACTTACCCTATTTAGATATATTTTCATTTACAATGCAATAAGTGCATATTACATCTCCACCCCTGCACTCATTGTGTATCATTTGACCATAACGTGCAATGCATGTATTATATCACAACTTGGGCTTTCATAACGACAGCTGAACCCATATAAATAAACATAAATAGGTTCGTTGGTGGCGGCGAAGTACCAGGGGGTGGCCATATCATGTCAGACGCGTGCGTGGGGTTAAAACTATCAATCCACTGAATTATCTTAATCTAGAATATGAATTTTTTATATCAGTAGTCACGAACATCCCTGACTGTATAAAATGTTCGAGATATGGTAGAATTTTAATAGCGCCGTGTGTATTTTAAAACCTCCAGTATGGATTAGAAATTCAGCCACATAAAAGCACCCTTTGCAATTAAACTGTACTTTATCGCGATAACGTGCGGCGATCTAGGCTTGTTCAACGTCTGTGATACACACCCGGAAACCTGCATAGGAAATTATGATCATTTGTTAAAGAGCCCGGACTTTTTCTTTCCCTCTAAATGAAAATTTATGTGTATCGTGGGTGAGAATGGTCCTTATATTCTTTGGTAGACTCACATAAAGACGTGAGCTTTAAAAATTAAATTCTTACCTTGGCAAGGTTGTAAGAATAGGTTGGCGAGTGATTAAGAAAGAACTGAAAGTAAAAATTTACATGTCATTTTTTGAAGGATTAACCCAATCATTTATATTAATAGATTTAGTTCCGTAATTTATTAAGAGTGCGTTTATGTCAGAATTAATTATATTGTAAATGACTATGCAAAATGTAAAATGAGAGCGACTACAGAGTACGTTACACTGCGGCCAACAGGTGCAAGGATATTCCGTTATATAATACTAGCGTGTTAAAATTAAAAATTACAGGTTATAAATTCGCCGATTCTTTGAATTATTTTTTGGGCTTATTACTCAATAAAAAATTACCTACGCAAAACGACGAATTGTAATGAAATTATACCAGACGTGTTATTTACCCGCTCGTTTTTTTCTTTCGAGTGTAATAAACGTATAAATAAAAAAATAGTTATCCTTGATAATTTACTTAAAACTATCACTTTTATCTGAAAATGTTAAAAATCTAAATGTTTGAACTATTGAATCTTTGCAGATTTGTCCATGCCCTAAAAATTACTGTGAAGCCGGTCCTGTTTCTTCGAAAATTATTAGTTTTTAAGCAATTCCTTAAGATTCCTTGTAGTTTATCAAATTTCTCTTTAATTTCGTATATAGGCAATAATAAGCAAGAAATAATTACATGCAATAAAAATTGGAAAAGCAAGACCGGTTCAAGACAATAACAATATTTGACAAAAAAATTTTAAATTTTTTGAAAAGAAACAGAAAATTAAAAATAAGAAATATGTATTCTTAAAATTGTTGGTCCTTTCCACCACATTTTCCCCTTCAAGACAGATTTCTTTCTGATATTCAATAAAAAGAAACCAAGGAATACTCGGAAATACTATTAATAATTTAAAAAAATAAGACTGGTTCGAGACCTGTAACGAGCCCTGGCAAAAGAAAATTAAATACTCTGAAAAAAGACAGAAGCAATTTAAAAAATCTAAACTTCTAAAGTTGTGTTAATAAATTGCTGTGAAAATTTTGGTAGCTTATGCCCTAAAAATATAAAGCTTTGATTTGGAAGTAATTTTTTTTTAGAAAATTGTTCATCAAGTTAATGGATTTTCTATTTAATATTGTTTATGTCAACAAAAGCCAGGAAATGATAACCTTTAAAAAAAAATCAGGGCCGGTTCCAGTTCTCTTAACCACTGAAATCTCAAAATCGATTTTTCACGTTCTATACTCCTTTGGGTGATTTTTTAATCAATTAAACTGTTCAGGTAAACGCTCAAACGCAAGTCCCTCAGTGGTGTTTTCTCATAGGGAGTTGATCCTATTGTCGTTAACACGCTCATATCGATTTTGAGCCAAAATTCGTAAATTTCAAAAACAAACAAGAAGTCGATGGTGAGGGGCAGTGGCGGTGAAAGGGAGATTGCGTTTGCGCAGATCGGCATGCGTAGAATACGAATCTAAGGTTCTTTTATAAAAGTGTCTATTTTGAAATCGAGCACCCCTCTCCCCCCTTATTTGGCGGAACAACCTCAATTTCATGGTATTCAATCCGACTGTAAGTACCAATCTTTAAGTCAAATTTGGGTTTTCTGCGTTACGGCATCTGGACTATAAAGTGTATGCAGACACACACATAGAGACACCTGTGCAGCGCCCGCTTGATCGGTCACCCAAGGACCTAAAACCTACTTATTAATCAAAATGATTAGGTTAACAATGTTTGGCATAAAAGTACCTTTCTTGTAGACATACCTCGTATATCGGCTAGTAAGCCCAAAGCGAAAAAACTTCGCCGAATGAACGCATTTGCTCCAAATCCTACATGACGATCCCAATATCTATAGCTATACTTCGTATAGCGAGGAAGGTAAAAATCGGGGCCGGTTTGAAGCTTTTAACAAACATTTTTTCAAAAAAAATTAAATTGTTTTGGTAAAAAGGTTGGGGAACTTATTTTAATTAAATGTTGGTAAAATGTTTAGTTGTTCAATTACTAAAAACTAACTTGAAGCCTGTTTTTATGTGGAAATTATTATTTTTAACTGTTGATCTTTTTCATCTAATTTTACTCAACCAGGTCATCTTTTTGCTGTAACAAAAGTGAAAAAAAAAATAATTTTGTTTAAAATTTAAAAAGTTTTAACAAAAGAAAATAAAAGTATTTAAAAACACAGGAAAATAAAAAAAACCTTTTGAACTTATTTATAAAAATATTAATTAACTGTAACAATAATAAAAATAATTATCATTAATAATTTACTTAAAGCTATCACTTCTATCGACGTATTCTTGACGCTGCGGGTTGTAACTTTCTCAAAGCGGAGTTTTGTGCTTAGTAAATAATGCACCCCACTCGTGGGCCTTAATGAATACAATCCCATACCCATCTAACGAGCGAAATCCCTAAAGTACGAATTATAAAGTAATGACGTATGAATAATTAAAAATTTTTGCCTAGGTCAAAGGAGACGCTTCCCTTCAGCTTAAAGCGTTCTTCGTCAGGATTTTGCTCTAAGATGTTCCTGATTTTAGCTTTGAAGTCTGAATTTCATAAATTCCAAGGGCTTATCTTGAACTTAGTAAAATTCTCCACTGTTTGCCTTCCGGGTCTGCTTCCGGGTACACAGAAGTCCGGAACTTCTACAAAGTTTAATAATTTTGGCGAGATTTTGTACATTTTGTTGTCACAAGAATTCATATCGTAACGAATATGATGCTGCAACACGATAACGTTTATTTATTCTTGCATAATAAAATTATTTGGCGTCGCGCGATACAGCCTGGCTATTTATAACGCCAGCAGGGAAATTCGTTTTGATTATTGCAAGAACCGGAAATAGGAAAATTAAGGCGATTTCATTGGAAAGAGTAAAATTTAATTGCAAAGATGTCCCCGCCACGTTTACACTTCCCTTTGCAAAGAAAATTCTGAACAAATTGAATAAGAGTTACAACTTTTACTAAAAGCAGCAGCAAGTAGAACCCTCTGTAATGCAATCATCAATTTCCTTGTGAAACGATAACGGAAATATTTCAAAGTTTCATCGAGAAGTTAACTCAGTAAATGTAATATTTCCTCGATTGAGAAGTTAGTACATAACTCTATTATCTTTTAGAAGAACTGAAAACGGGATCAGAAACAGTACTTTGCGGAACTCCCGAACTTCCAGAATTATTATGCACTGACCACAATTTATAGAAATAATGACACAAATAGAACTATAGCCGGTTTTGATATTTATTGTCATGCGGAGAATAATACTGTTAGTGCACATAACGAGGCTATTCTCAACGGTTTTATACCATCGATAAAAAATTAAATAATGCATAATGTAAAACATTTCGATTGTTTGCAAATATGGTTGGATTTAATGAAAATTGAAAAAAGAATCTTACAATGCTTAGGTCAAGTAAATTAATAAGCAAAAAGGGAAAGTCTGGGGAAAGTATTTTTTTACTAACATTGTATATTGTTGATTACAAGTAACACAAAATTTAATTGATCATTAGCCGAGTTGGTTAGTTAGATACCACAACAAAAAAATTAATCAGATCAGTAGTTACCTATGTTGCAATTTGGACGCCGTGGGCCACAATTAACAGCGTAGCTGCACCTGTAGGTATGATTTTAGGAAAAATTAATTTATAGGCGGATCAAAAGCGCACAAATAAAATTGTTGGTTTAATTAGCCCCAAAAACCTGAATGGGCCTGTAAAATTTCTAATAGAATCACCCGAGGCACCATTTCGCTTCAATCATTCTTTTTTTGCGTTTAAAATTGCAAACGGTTCGTTAAGAAGGCCGTTGTTGCGACAATTAAAATGAAATTAAACGGTCAAATACTGGCCACAATATGGGAAGCGCACGGCTCGTGTATCTCAGCCCTCTATCAAGTTGTTATGTTTATTACACACTTGGCGAGCGAAGAGTAATTTGATTGGGATCTTGACATATCCCTTGTTATATTACACGACTCTAAGCACCATACGAGAACCCTCTCATGGGCGAATGTAACACATACTGTATATTAATTTTAAGACACGATACATGAGCGATAGAAGCCTTACTTGGTGATTATTAAAACTTACCTATATAAAATAAGGGCGAGTCGTTATAAATCTGAACCCACACATATTGTTATTGTACCGTTTTGACCTCTGCGGATGACAGCCATGTGCTTTGACTCGTGGCTGCCTCTTGATTGCGATTTATGCTTTTCCAGTCCGCCAGTGGACTATTTTTTAGAGAACCATACCTGAATCGCTCAAAATCAAGCCGCAGTCCCTGGCTCCGTTTGAATCATCAACCCGTTTCGAAGAACTGCATTACCATTCCATTAAAATACCCTCTTAACTTTAACATGATATCCGGTAGATTTATTAGCTAAATGAGATCCAGCGGAAAACGAGCTTAGCTAAGAATGTTATAAAAAATTTGCAAAAAATATTAACTCAATAGAATGAGATATGTAAGTGGCTTTGAAAACAACCAAAAGAACTTTTTCAATAATAAAAAAAAATGTAGAGAACTAACAGGTCTTATATAGACGTACCAAGAACACATATGAATTGAAATTGTTGAAAAGTGACTTATTCATGAGTTAGGTCACAAATTGGACATAGAAAGGCCAATCAGCCACTAACATAATCGGAACAGTATGAACAGAACGTTATTCGAAAAACGCATCCGGAGCAAGTCTCTACACAATTTTTATTACATTCGTATACTTTCGTCGATATACGGCAGAAAAATTTGCGATTTCGAGATTTTCACGGAAATACACATTTTGGACCCAACCTTTAAAAAACGGGTTTTAAAAAATGTCTGTCGGTAGTGGGTATGTATGTGTGTGTGTATGTGAAGCTCATATCTCTATCTCTAGACGCAGTGTTACTATACACAAACATTTTCTGAAAATTTAAGAGAACTATGAAGTGAAACATTTTGTGAAAATTGTGAAAATGTGACAAACAATTTTTTTAATTTGATAAGCTGATGGAATTCTTAATGAGCTACAATTTAGTTCGTGTCCTTGTCCGCTAAATTATCGGTGACGCCCTCTGTGAATTTTTGCAAATCTAAAATTCATGCATCTTCATTTCATAAACGGAGGACGACAATAAAAGTTCTGTTTGCGCTTAATTGCTTATGGGCGATAGTAGAATAAGATTCACAACTTAGATTTTAGGTGCAGTAATATTTAGGGGGTAAATTTCTCCATTCCTACAAATTTGTGACGAACGAATTTGTCCTTTAGTCTTTGAGTTTCTTTTATTTCAAGAAATATTTTCTAAAAAAACTTTTTAAATACAATTAAACATCTTCGTAGGCATACACTAACAGGTTAGGGTTAGCTGGTGTAGGGGAATGGTATCAGTGTTGCGATCTTAGAAGTTGCTGTTCCTGCGCAGAACGTTGATACAAAATTCCAACCATATTTTTGGAATAGTAAGAAAATTAGCAAAGTAGGCGCCCCCCCCCCACACACACAATGGTATACGTACTCTTCCCAACGGAAAGGTATAGTATTCGGTTCTGAAATGTCGAGAGTTTCATTAAATCTATTTCTGAGGACACTGTGTGTATCGCCCTAAAGCAGGGAAACAAATCCTAAAAGCATTGTAATAGCACCCGGATATAAGTGCGAAAAGATGAGGTTGGTCCGCCACAACAATGGGGAGATTAAGGAGAAGTGCTCTGCTTAAATATAGTTGTACTCGCAAAATAAACTCAGATTTGTATTCTATGAGTATCAAATATTAGCTCCGTTGGCTTAACATTTCTTTTAGCAAATTTTAGAATATTTTGTTGCACTGTAATTTTAAATTCTAATTAATTTTTTCGAACCCTTCTATACCTCTCAAGTATTTTGGGATCATTGAACTTCCAACTTAATTGTGTGTTAAAAATAACTTGAACGGATTTCGATTTTTTCGTCGTAATTTAACGAATTACAACTTCCAGAGAGATCTCTTAAGCACCTTGGAATTCTCCCTAAGAATTCTTTTAAAAAACGGTACTTTCTCCAAAGTTATATTTAAAGACAACCTCATATTTTGATTTCCGATTATTTACAAACGAACCCTGATTGATTTAATATCAAGTTTAAATTAATACATCACGGTCGGTGGAGTTTGTTTTCAGTTTGAAATTTTTTTAATATTTAGACGGGCCCTCTGGGATATATTGCAAACGAACTTTGATTGCTTCAATATTCAAGTTTACAATAAGACCAGATCAGGAGAACTAACTAATTTTTTGAAGTTTAAATGGGAAATTTTTCTCTTTTTGAATGCGGAGCGAGTTATAAAAGCAAAATGACCTACAGACTTTCACTTTCAGAATGCGCGCTCAATCTCGGAATACTTTAGAGAGAGAAAAGGATTAAATAAACTAGTTTTGAGTTAAATTTTAGAGGTTAATAATCAGATCAAAAATTATTTTAACGGGCCAATTTAAGTTAGTTACAAAGACTAATTTTTTTGTCGTTACTATGATTTGAATACGTAATGAATTATGCTATTATCTCAGGGCGCTCAAATTTCTTGAGACGGTCCTGTAATCAACCATGAGCTACATACACAAAAAGACGAAAATGTTATATTACTTAAATTACGTCATGAGATATTTTCGGAATATAATACAGGGTGTTTCACAGAGTACGGTCATAGCATTTTAACTATATTATAATTTGCTTGCAAACAAATAAAGTTGTCTACACAAATTTATCACATTTAAATAAATGTCCATATAATAAATAAGATCAAATCAGGTACTTGGTGAGAGTAGTCTTGACTCTTGAGGTACATCATTCACTTACCAATGCGAAGATCCTGGGTGCAACTCACTTACAATTCTTTGTACAAGCATGAATGTGATAACATTTTGTAGATTTTCGATCCCAAAAAAATTACAACATAGTTAAAAGGCTGTATATTATTTTACAGAACAATATGTCATGCACAAATTTATTTATATATTAAATAGTTCCGGTAGTTCGGAGTACACCTGATCCTATAGATGCGCTTATCTACAAGCACTGTTACGCACAAACTAGATAGAGGCAAACGGAAATCCTAAACAGCGTTAGCTGTAAACAAAACATGTGTATGTTCATGCAATTTAAATGATTTTCAGAAATTACCCATACTATGTAGAAACCTTTCAAAATAAGGGTTGTAATTTTTTTTTAACATTTAGCATTTTCAGTTATGTGGAATTATAATTTGCTAGTGTAGAAACGCGCCGTAGAATAAAAATATTAGATACAAATGTTATGGAGGTGATGATCTGAGGGGAGCGAGAGTTTATAAAACCTGTGAAATGTTGATAATATCTAGAAATAAATCAAAAGTCTGCTACAATGGAAATTCTTTAGGGGAGGAATATTGTACGCTACTAGAAAATATTATCCACATAATTGATAATGCAAAATAAAGTCTGCAGGGATGGGAGAGAGGAAATTGTACACTTATCGGGATAATATGAACATAAAAATGCATGAGACATAAAATATAATAACATTTCGCTTACTTTCCCATCTAAAAGAGAAATCTCGAATATAATATAAAATAATACCAGCAAATTCAGCGGTGCTGCAATACAATAGTTTTACGCTTAATTTACCAACCAATACAATCAGTAATCGAATATCAAGCGAAAGTTGTGCAATAACTGTGTTTTGCAATACCGCTAGAAATATCTTCATTTTCTTTTATGTGTATGTCAATTATCGATGTCTGTGACAGTTGAATGTATTTATTGCGAAGGTACAGATGCATTAGAAGTGAAAGTTAATAGCAGAGCTGTAATAAATTTCTTTAGAAATTATGGTTGTACATACACTCTTTGAAATTCCAAGCAATTGAGACTGTTTGTGCCACATTTCACTTTCCTTATCTTGTTATTATGTATTTTGTAATATTACACCTCATCCATAGTGGCAGCATAACGAATAAAATGTTGCTACTTGAATTTACTGCAAAACAATTTTTTCCTTAAGAAAACAAAACATGTAAAATTCATTCAGTTTCCGAAAACATACTTTTTCTTCCAGTTTATTACTTTTCTATACTTTCAGTATAGGGAAGTATTCCAGGAACCCAAAAAGTGTTTTTTTTTAATTTGTCTGTGGGAGGGTGGTTAGGTGCGCTTCATAACTACCAAACGGGTGGTTCTATTTTAGAGCGTTTTGGAATTGGGGGGTATATCAAAAATTTATCGGGGAAATAAGCTTTTACAAAAAATCCGAATCCAGAAGTGCAAGCCTAGACATGTTTTTTGGTAGCATTTTTCTCGAAAGACGATTTTTTTAAATATTAAAACCGGAATCTTATAGCAAACTTTAGAACGAATCCAACGCTTTTTTTTTCAAACATTCTAGCTTTAAAATGGCGGCGACTGCGATTTGTTGAAAATTTTGACTTTAGAGCCTCTTTGCCCAAAAACAAGTTGACAAATCGGCTTCATATTTTCTTGTAATAGTTCTTAAGAGACACATTGTTACTGTGCACAAAAATTTTCAAAAAGTTAAAAGCTCTAAAGTGGAATATATTTTCAAAATTGCGGAAATTTTCAAAACAATATTGTTCAACAACTGGCAACACGATTTTTTTTAAATTTTCTAAGTTTTGGAGTGAAAGTCCTCGACACCTTCGGGTATAAGAGGTGAAAGATAAAGAAGAAGAAGTTCATAAAACTGGAAATGAGCTACAATTTAGTTCGTGCCCGCTAATTTAAATGTGACGCCTTCTATGAATTTTTGAAAATTTGTGTTTTAATGCCTGTTAATTCAAACTCGTGTATTCAGATCGGGATGAAATTTGATATTGGCAATGCCCTAAGGGTACACAGAGAGTACACACGAGAACTTTTGGTATTACTAAAACTGCGAAGTGACAAAAATTTCAAGGTTTGGACTTTTTAAAAAAAGTATTGCTCAATATCGTTTCACAAAGTCCACTCCGTATATGCAATGTTGTGTCGAAAAGTGTTGTAAATTATAGAAATAAATCGGTTGTATAGAAGATTCTCAAACTAAAATGTCGAAGCATGTAAGTAGATAATAATTTGCAATATCACTTTTGTGAAGTACCAGAACAGATAATTTTAATGGAACATTTTGAATAGCATAATTTTCACCGGTGTAAACCTCACAAAACGTTATGTAATATGAAAATTTAAAAAATACGAGAATGTTATAAAATTGTGATAGAAAGTTTATTTGGAAACGTTTGTATTAATGCGAAACATAGGAACGGGAGAGTTTGAAAACGTGACCGAAGAACCGCAGATGTGGTTGCATATTGTGGTTAAAATAAACACGATCAGAGATCAATGAGGGAGAGATTATAGGGGAACATTTCAAAATTCAAGACTGGTAAATTCGTAACACAATTCGGGTTGTTTAATATTACAACAAAATTTATATAAAACCGAGTGAAATTTAAACGAGATATGTCGACTGTGAGTTGATTTGTTTGTGCAGATAAAAAGCAATGGAATAACTTTCATTATTGAAAAACGAATTTGAATTAACGACTTGAGAAACCACACACGCCTTTACTTTTTTTCATCAATCTGCAGAGGCTACACGTATAAAATATAATGTCAGGATTGAGCTTAGTCGTTTCATTTTCGCAAAATGCTTTTTTTATTAAATTCAGTCCGACTTTATAGCAGTTTTATGTACTTCTTAACCATATTCGCGTTATTTTTTCTTTGAAGCGAGATCGTAAACCGGCGTGATTTAAAATTCGTCCTCATTAAAACGAATTTATACAGAGCGAAACGACGGCGGTGCGCATTATTGTCAAATTATTTAATGCCGTTTCAACTTAAAAAATCGCAACATTGTAACTGCCTCTGCGACAACTACCCAATACACTCCAATAAACATGAAATATAACCGTATAAAACAACACCCATGATTTAATAAAACATGCAACTTGCCCAACGGTGATCATTCAATCAAAATATTTTACAATGTTACAAGGAAATAAATATCCTATCAATAGATGGTAACACCTTATATGTCACACTGTTTATAGCTAGTATATTCAGAAAGCTATTCGAGTCTATCTTCAGTTTAGACGTTTTTTAAGGCAATTAAACGTCACAGTGTCATTGATATCTAGCATCTAAACACCGACTGTAAATTTTTAGAAATAAGATACTTGGCTGGTTTATAAATCACATCTTTTAAAAGCAATTCGATACGAGATCGCACTGTTCAGACTTTGGTATTCTTAGCCAACCAGACGTTTCATTACTATAGTATCACCCATTTTTATGATCAGTTTAGAGATTTCGCGTTTCCACTTCGTTATTCTAATGATTAGCAAATTTCTGCTACGTGTAGAATACATTTTTGGGGGGGAAGACTTTATCATCTTGTACTATTTACGTCTCATTATGTTAAGTTTTGTGCTTGAATAAACGGTGCATGTGCCTAAGTATGTGTTAAAAGTTTAATTGGCCGACTACAAAACTGTTACGATCAATTGATGAGAGTGTTGAAAATAAATATGGTTTATGCTAGGTTTGGGAGTAAAGGGTGAGATGCTGATCTACAAATAGTCGGTGAGTAATTAAGAAGCAGTCGGTGAGTTGAGCGATTATTTTAAGTGGAATTAAAGCACGATGTCTTAAAAGTGTATGTTGCCAGCATACAAGTGACAAGGTTATAATAATTGTATTAAGTTGTTTGCTGATGATAAACTGTTGATACCCGAGGAAAGGGGGTGATTAATAAAAAGTAGTGATGTTGTCGCTACTGTTAATAACATATTATTTTATTTATTTATCTACAGAAACGGAAGGACTTTGCCTAATTACATATTTCGTGTGTATACGTACATCTACTCATATAATAAAACATAAGATAGTACATAAGATAATAGTTATTTAAGTAACAAGGAATGTAAAGACGTAATAACATTCTAGGTAGGTAAATACGAGCCGAGGCGAAGCCGAGGCTTGTGGCCTGCCGAGAATGTTAATAGTTGATACATTTCGTGTTACTTATTAAATTGTTCACGCTACAGGTGGAAATTTAATCATATTTTTAAAAGTTCGTTTTGACTGCTGTCATCGGAATTATTTTTTAAAAACCCCATTATTGCCTGTGCTTGTTACCATATCAACGAACAGTTAAAATCAACATTATTATCGTAGGAATGTAAATAACACTATTAAGTTCCGTAGTCAAGGGCAAAAAGTAAACGAATGTTAAATAGACACATGAGAAAAACGCTACTACTTGCTTGTTTTCTTATATTATCTTGAGTCTTGAGTCAATTATAATTATTTTTTATTTATACTTATTATTATTGTACTATACCCTATTATTATTATTGTTATTAATTTATTTTATTCTGTTCTGCGTTTTTTTCTTAATTTGTAACTTTATATAATATGTTGATTTCGTTATACATATTTTTATATTAAAATAAAATTCAATCAAAAAAAATAAGGTGCTTAACCAAATTTTTTGATGGGTCGCGGTCGTCTTGATCTATTTAAGCATAAAAAGCATTTGATAGAGTAGGCTGAGAAGAACGCTTGTTGGTATAATATCATAGGTAATTTAAAAAAAAATGTATATGAAAAAATAAACTCCTCCCAATCCTCTCCCAGCACGAGGAACTTTTAGTTCAAAATAAGAAAATAGGGAACCTTCTACAAAGGATTATTCGAAATTTTATAACCCAATATTACAAGATTTATATTCCTGGGGATTTCAAGGCAGGAAACCTGAAACTCATTTCCAAGATACTGTGTTCTTATTAAACTGTAGTGAGTGCAAATGTTATACTTTTTGAAATATAAAAATCTTACAAATTTGTTTTGTGCTCTGCGTTTTCACATAGCATGATTTATAGTTTGTGCAACCATATTGGTTAAGTTTACTCCAGTTTTGGTCGTACTAAAGTAAAATAAAAGTGTTTAAGAGTGTTTATGTTTAAATATGTTCGACTGTCTGATAAAGATAATGAAGTCCAGTGCACAAAGGAATCACCAACAATACACTCTATACATTTGTGTTAAAATTAAATTTTCTATTACGTCTGGGCGATTTAGCGTTATGTTATACATATTATTTAAATTAAATAACAAATGCGTTATTCCATTTGTCTACTTCACTATTATAGAACATTGAAGTTATAATTTCTTTGCGCACTCCAGTAATAAAAATTATCTATATCTATCTGTAAAAGTTTGTTATTACCCTCCACATTTTTACATCATCGGCAAACATGGGATATTCGGCAGTGCCGGATACGTTTAATAATATTGAGGCCTTAGGCTACGATTTAGTTGGGGCCGTCCGTCCAAAAAAATAGTAATAATAATTACAGACTTATCAGATAGTGCGAACATATTTGCCCACTAATTAATATCGCTGTTTCTAATTCATGAATGTTAATTCACTAATCCTTCTACTACACTTCGCCTTGATTTTGCTATACTTTAAAAATTATTTTATTGTATTTCAAATCAATTTTCGTAATATTGTATCAACGTTTAGCCCACGAACAGTGCTTGTAAGATTGCAGTAGTGCTGTCACTGTACCGGCTCGGTTAGCGCCAATATCTTGTTAGTCTATGTATGTGGATAAGTGTAATGTATCGAAAAAATTTTAAAAAAAATTGATTGTTTTAACAAACGCTTCTTGTCACTCATGAGCAGTTCAGCTTAAACAGAAATGTTTTATCGTCCCTCGTTTTAAATATGGGAGGAATAAAATAATCGATTTTCAAAAATCCATAGAAGGCGTTACAGAGAAATAAGCGGGATTAGATACAAACTAAATTGTAGCTCATCATAGGCTCTATAACCCTACAAAATTTAAAAAAACAACGTGTAGCCAGCTTTTGAGCTATATTTTTTGGAAATTTCCAAAATTTATAACCAATTTTCACTTCATAGTTTGCATTTATACAAAAATTGTAACATTGTCTCTCACTAGAGCTACTACAGTACTAAATGTAAATCCTATTTGCCAACTCGTTGGCTAATAACGCGATAAGGTGAACATTTTCAAAAAGTCGAAGCGGCCGTGTTTTTAAGGCTGTAAAGTTCAGAAAAAAAGGTTGAGTCCTAAGGTCTTCTAAAATACTCCGTTTTTAAATTTAGAAAATTTGTTTTGCGGAAAATGTTACAAACAACGTGTCTAACATCTGCATTTTCGATTATTCTGTCTACATCTTTTTGATATACACCCGCAAAGTTGCTCCGGAAGTCTAGGGAATATAATCCATACGTACATACCCATCCACAGATATTTTTTTAAACATTTACAGTTCATTTATCGAAGTATTTATATAAGACGCTGGACCATAATTTTAGCTAGCATTAGATGTACATATTTCTGTTACTCTTAACATTTTATTCTAGATAGTAATGTTTTTGATCGGCTACTTAAAAGTAATTTGATTCAAGTGCTGTTCACTTGAGGAAGAGGACACCAGAAACGTTTTCAGATGGGAAAAAGTAACATTTACAATTCACCACTAGGGTTGTTTAAAATGCTCTCGAAGATAAGTCTTTAAGCTGCAGCAAGGACTGTAAGAACATCTCTATTTTGAGTATTTTTCACCATTCAAAATAAGAATTTTTGAAACCAGAATTTATTATATCTAAGGACCGGATTTACATAATTTATTAATATAGCTGTAGACACAGAAGGTGGCACTCGGAAAAGATTGGAATTGGACAGAAATCTACAAAAAAATTCTCCAAAATACCAAAGCGCGGTTGCTAAAAAACTCTACAAAAAACCCTTTCTTATAAGCGAAATAGTAAAGAACGTAACTACTACCGAGGCAGGTCTTACCATAGGTGGGGCTTTAACTGTTAATTTTTGAAATGAAACTTTTTTGCCGACGGGTG
Organism: Ctenicera cuprea; assembly: GCA_958336395.1. Taxonomy (NCBI): domain Eukaryota; kingdom Metazoa; phylum Arthropoda; class Insecta; order Coleoptera; family Elateridae; genus Ctenicera; species Ctenicera cuprea. The sequence continues at coordinate 51,376,268 of OY284488.1, forward strand.
CAACATGCGATCGTGATAACGGAAGTCATGTAACGGATGCATAGGCGCAGCCATCTTTCCTCGCTAGCTTTCAGCTTCTAGCATCGGTGCGTCAGTAACAGTACGTAAATGGTCACGAAGTGGGTTGCACCCGTTTACGCAGGCTAAAGAAAGAATAAATATGTAATGAGAATGAGATCGCCTAGATGCAAACTGGCATTGTGCTGGCCATCTCAATAATATAAACATTGGTCGGGTGTTCCTGTTCATTGTTCATGTTCGTAGTAATTATTAGTCGATAGTTGTGTTTTGTAGTTTTAATTGAACCGGTGGATACAGACTAGTGTATTTTATGAAGTTGAAGTAAGTGATGATAAAGAGTAGAAAATACAAAGGGAGTAAGTGTCAAAACTATGTTTCCAAAGTGTATGTAATCTGTGTATGTATAGTAAGAGGTTTCGTACATACAAACAACGAAATCTTACATACATTCTAAGAAGTTCTATATTACTTAAGCGGTTAAGCCTGCGAATACCAGATACCACTTTTACCAGGGTATGTAGCACGGCACGTAAAATCTTTCGACTTTTCTATAGCACTAACTCAAATTTCTAAATTTCGATTCTGATGTTTTTTCGTATAATAAACAGTTTGTTAAAAAAATATGCATGTAAACTTTATGGGGAAGAGGTTCTTGCTTTGGGGGCTCTAATTTGAAGTTATGTCCTTGACAATAGGAAAATAGCCAAAGTTTTATATGGCGTTGAATCCACTGACTGTACATAAAATAAGCGTAGAAGAGTTGCCAGTTCCAAATACAACATTGTTACCGACAGAAGGCTAAATTTTGCACCTGATAATTCAGAATAATATTCCATTTGCAATTGTATAAGCACTCGAAGCAAACATTCCCGTATACCTACACAATCCAATTTATAACAGTATATGAACATTAACTGAGTGTAACATAGTTTAATTTTTTTGAAATGAGGCAATTGTAGTTTTTGTCAGCATATTGTGCTATATTTTCTGTATATTCGAGCTTTTTTATGCATATAAATCCGGCCTTTAGTTATGAATCAACGAAACTGTATTTTTTTCTAGATTTAAATCTAAATTAGTGGTAATTGTATAACTAAATCGCTGGCCTTTAGGTTTCAGGTTGCAGAACTGGCGTTGTTTCGATTTAGTAGTTATTTTCAAAAATTGGCTTTACCCACTGTTTGTAAATTAATTTTCTATATGATACTTAACTTTTCACTAACCACTGGTCAATTAATATAAACCAAAAGAGCCAGTGGAGCAATTAATATTTGTTCCACGGTGTTTCTAAAATTAGGGAAAATTGTAATTGCTTATATTTCTAATTGTAAACCAAATAATGACAAACGGATCTATTAGTTATTTGAATTATCCCAGCCTAACTCATTAGCTAAGGTAAATTTCCAGAGAAACAATAAAAAATTACGATTTCGCCAAAGTTTGTTGTAACTTCACGGTTGATTACGAAATTTCCGCATCACCGAGTTTGATCGTTTGTGATGCAGCAATTTTGCAAAAAAAAAGAATTTAATAAGCGGACATAATTCAAGGTAAGTTTCGCCCAATTCAATACATCTGCCACCAGAGTGCGGACCATAAAGGCTAATCCTATTATGAGATTTACATACACGAGCAACGATAAATTAGTATTACTCCATTATTCATATAGCGTGGCATAGTAAATACATAAATCACAATTACGAACTGCAGATACTTCGGATTTTCTCTGTTAACTTGTTGCAAATTTTTCTGAACCCACATCAACTTTTTCTCCATTTACTGCTTCATACCTTTTGGATCTTGATCTCTTTTTTTACCGTTCTAGCTTCTTTACTGATTGTTGCTATAAAAATTACTGTTTACAATTTTGTTTTGTATAATACTTAAAAGAAGAAAGTTTCCTACTTTTCCAACATCAATTTAAAGCTCAATTAAGAATTTACACGGAAATTTAAGAAAAGCTCGTAGATTTTCATTCTGTAACTTCAATTAATAACCATTTTCTAACTAAATTTATTAATATAAAGAAATGACTAGTCCATCTTTTAACTTTAACTAGAAAGCAGCTTTTCAGTATTTTTGTTTAGCGTACTGCATAAAAGAAGCATTATTCTTCGTTATATGCAATTTCCAAAGACCTTACACTAGAACTGCGTACGTAAAATATAGTGTTCCAAGTAATTGATATAAATTGGAACTTGGGATTCCTCTTGGCCGTTTCCTGCAAAAGTTTTTCTGGTGAAAGTTGTTACGCGTTTATTTATGATCATGGTTCGCAATCTTTGCTCGTTGTAGCTACGCCTTTACATATTTTCACGAGGAAATCCGTGCCGCAGTTTCGAGTAACATATAAAACACTTTTCGAACACATGCGCTTCTATGTGTTTGTCAATTAATATAAATTTATTTCAGATGTTTAATACCCATTTAAATTCCAAACAAAGAAATAAAATATAACCATACGTGCTCATATATAAAGATATTTTACATACGAACATAAATTATTTTGTTTTGTATTTAAATGATATCTGATACCATATTTGTATACCTTGGCATCTGAAATGACTATTAACAATTGGAATGACTTTTAACAATTATGTGATTCCTTTTGTATAGTCAATAATACATGGAAAGTATAATCTTAATACAATCTTACTTTACTTTGACGGAACCCGTGCGACATTCTTCTAAATTCGGAGATAGCATTTGAGGAATATGTAACCAGTATTATATTAGTGGTGCATTTATCATCACAATGTCAGTGTAACAACCGTTGTGTAAAATATTACATGTTGTCGTTTCCTTAGATACTAGCAAAGGTGACAAGTCGAAATTTATAAAGGTAACTCGGTAACAATTTATAGCAGATGACAGCGTAGCAGTAGCTTAATAGTTATAAAAAAACCTATAAACTGTAAAAATTAGTTAGTATTAAAAAGCTATTCTTGCACGACTACAGCTCAGCTAGCGGCTCTGAGCGGGACGATTTCAGATCGAAATTCTCGCCAAATTTGCGAGCTTAACATTTCTGAAAATTACAGAAGAATTGAATTAGTGGGAACACTGGAACGTCCGATAGTTGGAAATCTACCTAAAGCCAGCGGCGAGTTTAAAAGATGGTGAGAGGGATGTAGTCCCCCATCATTAACAAAGTCTACTAAAGCTAAATTCTTGCGAACCGTCTTTCCAGAGACAAGCTTGGGCTTAAGGGTTGCTCTAAATAAGAACTGCTAACACATGTTTGAATCCTGCTAGAATGGGCAATGTACTGACGTTGTCCTTTATATCATATTTAGCATAAACTTAATTCAATAAAAAAACCTCATAAATTGTCGAATGCTTGCCTCTCATTCTACGTATCCAATAGCTCATTCTCATAACAGATAAAACCGGTAAGGGTAGGGGTAGCACTGTAGCAGTAATTATTAGGGATGTACCGAATAGTGATTTTGGTCAGTGGTCGAATACCAAATATTTGGCCACCTATTCGGCAAAGTATTCGGTTCAGCCCAAGAACCGAATAGTCGGCAAAATATTCGGCTGAATTCCAAATATTAGACCAATTAGATTATTTAAAACTTGTGCTAGATTATGTGTAACGTTATTTCAATATTGAGAATATTTACCGATAAATCCAGAGGTTAAAATTCCCTGATGTTTACAGGTTTAGTAAAAGTTACTGCAACTTGCAGATTTGTATGTGTAGGCCATGGCAAGTGAGATGTCTACGACTGCGCGGGCCGCGAATTTAGTAGTGCGATATTCAGTTATACTTTGAGCTAGAGGCGCGCAAATTACTGGGTAGTATTTAGGAATGTTTTTACGTGTCTACGGAAAGTTTGAAATAAGTTTCAGAGGCTACTGAAACTTTTCAATAAAACTTTTTTCCCAAGCTTTGGTTCAGATTATTAAAAATTTGTTTATATTATTTGTAACGTTATTTCAATTTTTTTAATGTGTAGAAAATTTCTTGATAAATTCAGAGTTTAAAATTTCCTGATATTTTGGTAAAAGTTACTGCAAGCTTGCAACTTGGCATGTGTAAGCCATCGCGAGTGATATATGTGCGCCTGCGCGGATCACAAATTACGTGGTAGTATTTACAAATGTTTTTACGCGTTTAGAGCAAGTTTCAATAAAGTTTCAGAGGCTGCTGAAACTTTTCAATAACACTAAAACTTATTTAAAAAGTTTCATTGAAGCGTTTCATGTCACACATTACTAATAATCAGTCGCCAATTAATTATCAAATCCTGACACCGCCACTGTGTAAATATGTAGGTTCCCACGTTCGTATAAACTTGGGGCCGTAAACCTTTTTTTACGGAGTTACAGCATCTCAAAGACGAAATATGTTAATTACGCTTTAGTTATTATTATCTTCGCTATAAATTGAAATATTTGCTTCAAATTTTGTTTGGATATTTTAATGACAATGATTTATATTTTCACTTGGTTTCTCTTAAATCGATTTCTCAGAAGCGTAGATACAAAGGGGCGCTTGGCGTATTATTGACACATTCAGTTTTCTAACTTTAGACTTAAAAACTTCGGTACAGAAATACACAAAAAAGCATGTAGCTGTGATTCAATGAGAAAAGTTTTGAAAAACATAGGTCTGGAAACGCTTCTTTACGCGTGCGTCAAACAAACTTTTCCGAACCCTCGTATTTTTTTCGCTAATCCCCGAGGGTAGGTACACGTATCCCAGTTTGATACATTGTTAGGCACAATAGAGGTCAGATAAATTTTGCCAACATAAAAATTTCTTTATATATTAATTTTAAATAGCTATATTCCTCAATTTGTAAAGTAATTTCATGTTGGGTAAAAAATTAATTAAATTAATAACTGTTTTGAACAAATAATTGGTATATACACAGTAAGCTCATTATTTTATTAAAGTTTATATTAATGAGTGCTCTTTAAATACATATTTTGGACTTCATTTTCTTTTATATCACGGCCATCGTCTTATATGAATAAACACGCATACCAACTGTAGCTTCCATTCTTTTAAATACCGCCCCTTATTGTTACTTAAATTAGATAGAGAACATGACATAAGGTGTTTGTATCGCCTAGTATTAGAAAGCATTACGGATACCCAGAGCGCGGATTTATAAGCATTTATTTTTTGAAAATAAGCGCATAAAATAAGCTTGATAAAACAGAAAAAAAAGCATAAAAATCACAAAATAAAATTACGCCAAAAATTTCATTTGTTTTGCATAAGAATAAGGTATTGTTACAAATATTTCAATATGAAAAAAACCGTTTTACTTTTGGTTTTTCCATCGATAACATGTTTTCATACTCGCTGTTTTGTTATTATCCTGCAGTACTCAAACAATTTTTCGGCAAATTTTAATAATTATTTTTTTTCCCTAAGGTTCCCTTTAACAAACAAATGTTTTTTTTCTAGTTTGTATATACGTACTGCAATTTAATATTTGTACTTAGTTTTGATACATCCCGTATATTGCGATAATAAGACTTTTATTTCTTATTTGTTAGTTTTAGATTTATGGTTTCAATTTACATTTTTTTAAATTGTCTAACTAGAGCAAAATAGCTGCTCCCTATCATGTGTAACACCAAAGAACAATTTCACTGTAGTTACATTACTTTAAACCAAATCCGTGTTAATACTCCCACAGATTAATTTCGCCATTAATTTTATTAATTCCAAACAATTGCGTATTTTAATTCAAGAAGATCTCATTTAAATGTAACTCCACGGTGCTTTGCTTTATTTTCCATTTTTTTAGGCAAAAACATTTTTTATCATATCTTTTATTTGCCAAAGCTAGCGTATCTCCCAAACGTATATCAAATATTTCAAAGAGACTGGAGTTCCTGGAGGACCTTGAATTCTTGGAATAATTACTGAATACAGCAATGTAGATTTTATCACTTGGAATAGTTTTATATTCCGTGGGGCCACCACTGTAAAAATAATTGTTTTAAACTAGCATCGGACAGCGGACGCGCAACGTGCCGGCAATTTATCGCCCGCCAAGCCAATAAAAAAAGATATTAATGGCACTAATGTAAAATCAATGAAAAACTTATAATACATTACTATCAATATAACACCTACAAGCGCACTGCGGCATTTAATCAGCGTAAATGAGCCAGGTGACCCACGGACACGGTTGTGGGCGCCATTATTCCTACACGGCATTGTCTAACGCGTGACATTCTAGACATCTACCTGTAAATGTATGCAACTCACCGGGTATGTCTCGCCTATTTTTCACATCCGAATTAAAATATTATCTTACACGATGCTCGGCTCTTCGCGAGATAACCATGTAGGATGACTCGCTTTGTACTGGGACTTGTTCTCGAAACGTGTTCGCTTCCTATTACTTTTTGCCATTTAAAGTTTATCTTTGCTAAAATTCATCTTCGTTAACTTCACTCTGCAGACCATGAGATATTAAAAGATATGAGATCATGTTGAGAGTGTTTAAACTAATGTAACTTGTACAGGACGGGAATGGTCAAAAATACCGCATTATTCTTCATTATGCTTATAACGTTATTTGAAGCTATTACAATAAGCTGATTTTTTTTTCTTATAATCCGTAATATCTCAATTACGTCATTTTTCGGTAAAACTTAGAACTGAAAGGCCTTTCTGTAGGTATGTTTTGATTCCAACTTTGACAAAATTAATAGCTCCTGAGATACAGTGCCTTTATAGAAACTAAATTAAAAAAGACGAAGAATACTTAAGTTACACCAAAAACACTATTTTTGACGCAAACTGCATTATAGGGGCGCCGCAACGCGACGCTTTGCAAGGTGGCCGACTGACGCCTCATTTTAAAGCTCTCTTTAGTCTGCTTATGATAAGCTGGTTTTGTTTCACTTTTATTCGGTTGAATGAAAATGTCTGCAGGTTTACTGTTATCTATTGTTAATCTGAATTAAATGTAGTAATAAAGAATTTATTAAAAAATTATCAAAATTAATAATTTCTGAATATTTCGTGTTCTACCGTAATTTTTATTAAATTTAGTAAAAAAAATAGCGAATTGAAAGCTTTAAAATGAGGCGCCAGCGGGTATTGCAAGTACATAACTTTTTTGTTTGCTTAAAGTGTAGTTTTTCAAATGTAATTAAAGTATTTTTGGTCCCATTTTTCTAAATTTAATTTTAAAAGTCACTAAGGGAGAAAGGAGTACTGTATAGACATTGAAAAAAATTAGCCCATCATAAGCAGAGCAAAGAAAGATTTAAAATGAGTTGTCACTCGACTAACCTTGATATTTAAAATTATTACGTTGGAAAACACTCAGACCTTCATGACAACTTGATTTTTTACAAAAGCTAACTTATCTGGAAATCAATTAGATTTAGAGATTTTTAACAAAAGCGCCTTCTTTGTGTATTTGTGTATAGAGAATTAGAGTTTTAAAACAAATATTCAGAGTGTAAAAAATTAAAACAAAAATTAGAAATTAATGTTACGTGATTTTCCCACATAAAGTATCTCTAGTGCATTTGTTCAAAAAGTGGAAGTACCAAATTAAATAAATAGTGCCCACAATAATATAAAAATTTCAAACTATTAATGTAACTATTGCCAAAGTTATCCCTAAAAGAGTTATTAAGCTGTTCCGCTTTTCGGGAGCCTGTAACTCTGTAACAAAGCATTGTTTTAATACAATTAATTTCAATTTAAGTGCTATATGGCAGATTAACATGCAAACAGCAAAATAGCTCTATCTTATGTACCTACAGGAATTTTTTACTTGCAGAAATTTCTTTGAAAATTCATTACAAATATTGCTTTTAATGAATTATTTAATAACATTTAAAGCACTCGTGCATTGATATAAGTGCTTGCAAAGTTCATGTTTCCGTAGCGCCCAGGTAAAGGATTTGGTTCGTAGGTGAGAGGTTATGAGTTAAAACTTTGGCGAGGTCTACTTTTTTATTTTTTTTTATTGCTATAAAAAGACAGTCAGGTTTATATTATTTATTTAAAATGTTTAATCATTAATTTTGAATGCTACTTAACGAAACGTCAAATAAAAATTAAAAGTTAACGATAAACGTTTAACATCCGAAAAAACTAAAACCCGTAAATTGCACTGCTATTTTACAATATAAGTAAAAGTAAACATTTGGTTTAAGCCTCAACAGCAAAATGTTTCAATTCGACCTAATAAGCTGATAAGAGTTTATTTTTAACTTTTTATGTTTCACCTGAATAATTTTGCGATGTAGTACTAAAAAACAATATTAATATACATTTCAAATAAAATATTATAAACCTGATTGTCTTTTTATAGTTATTAGAAAAATAAAACAAAGTAAGCTTCATCACGGTTTGAACTCAGAAGCACTCCTATACGAAGTCTGTACCTGAGTGCCACGTAAATCTGAAAATTTAGGAAAATGTCAATGCACTAGTATATTTAAAGCATTAATTCTAATGAATCCTCAAATAAATTGCCAGTGGGCGAAACAATGTTATCTTTCCATTTAGGGCGTGTGCAAGAAAATATTCTTCTAGGGCATGAAATAGAGCTATTTAATTTTTTGCACGTTAATCTGCCATGTTACACCTAAATTGAAATTCACTGTATCGGTTATTATTGGTTATTGGTAGTAGCAATTGCAGAGCACGGTTTTGTGAGTCCCTGAACACCCCGGCCAATAAGACCTATTGTGTTTCTCTGCCTTTGCGTTTTGATTTAGGCGAACAGTTTAAGACCCTTTACTAGGTTTAGTAAGCCTGTGGACCAGATCTTTTTCCGGTATGCCTACCTGTGGGTCTATTTCGCCCAACAGGTTGTGACGTCGGCGGTTTAATGCTTCACATTCAAAGATTACATGAGAGGCAGTTTCTTCCTCTTCATTACAGAGTCTGCATATGGGTTCTTCTGTATATACGCCCATTCTGTGCATGTGTTTCCTTAGACTGCAATGACCGGTTAGTAGCCCCGTCGCAATTCTAAGATTATTTCTGTTGAGTTTCAGTATTTCAGTTGTTAGATTCTGAGACGGTCTTCCCATCATCAGTTTACTGTGTCTTTGTCCTTGCACGTGGTTCCAATATTGCTGGTGTTGTTGTTTGATCCACTCAGTTATTACCCCACGTGCTGTCGCCTTTGTGATACCTAGTACTGGTTCAGGACCAATAAAGGTTGCCTCAGATCCTTTCCTCGCTAATTGGTCTGCTTTTTCATTGCCTGCTATGCCCTTATGACCTGGCACCCACACCAGTGTTACTTGGTTGTGTTTTGCCAGGGTTTTCAGGTTTTGCAGGCATTCCCAGACTAGCTTGGATCTTATCTGCTTTGATGCTAATGCCTTTAGGGCTGCCTGACTGTCAGTGAGTATGTGGATAGGTTTGCCTTTGGTTTGCCTTCTCAAATTCTCATAGACACAGGTTCCCAGAGCGAATATCTCCGCTTGGGATACCGTGGTGTTTTGCCCCAGTGAGACATGCATGTTGTGCCTTGGGGTTTCGCCGTGTATTCCAGCACCTGACCCGTTATCCATCTTAGATCCATCTGTGTACCAGATCAGCCCTCTTGACGGATTCTGTTCTTCCCTACGACGCCATTGATCCCAGTCCATTTGGATTTCAAATGGTTTCACTGTATAGGTAAGGGTTTAATTTAAGTAATTTGGTCTAATACAGCCGTTTTTAAATTTATGATGAACCTTTTAAGGACATCCTGTATGTTCTATTAGCTATCCTGTAGTTTGCGATTTTGTAATGTGAGATTAGCAATCAGAACAAAAACCGCTATAACTAAACTTTTGTAACTATAGTAACATAGGACAGTAATAAGAAAAATACTAAATTGCAGAAAGAAGTTGATTAGGAGCAATTTTGAACTACAATATACAATTATGATTTTTTTCAAAGCCTTGAGCATAGTAATTTCATACGGAAGTTTGCAATTTCCTAACCTCTAAAATTCTTCATTAACCTATAATAACTTTTCCACCGCCCCTTTTGAATTAACAATGAAAACATTTTTTGGGTATCAGGTACTAGTAGTGTAACAGGTGGATCCACTGTAAAAGTTGTAAATTATACAGCACATTACAATTTTATTACACGAATGGAATAAAAACCAGGTCACAATGTTGGACCAATTTACATGAAAGTGCTTTTATTATTTTTAAAAATAAATTGAAATTCGCGGATAAAACAATTGAATATTTGCAGATTAATTGGACTAAAATGTATAAAAACATTCATTTAGAGATACGAGCTGTTGAATTTAATAAATGGTTAACGTTTGAGGTTCGGACATTTATAATTGGCGGAGCTTTCATATTTAATTAAGATAGCAGCGGTGTTTGGATTTCGCACGAAATCTAGATCTCGTTTTGGCCGAGATAAAATCTTAGGTGCATAGCTGACAAATATTCTCTAAGGAAGATTCTAAATTAAGCAATTTAATGGTTTTTATATGTTAGGACGATTTTTCTTTAATCGTTCAGAGATATTGAGGACATTTGTATTAAAAATAAAATGGCAGTGTTTGAAATTTGTATTCGTTATTTGTCACTTTTTGTATACAGCGTGGAACTGGGTCATTTTATTTTCCAACTGTTGAATTTTTGAAGAAAGCAATTTATAGAATTTATACTCACGGTCTACTTCCAAATGCATTTACATTTGTCGATTATTTTTATTACCTTAAATAATGATGACGTCATATCTATGCACTAGATGAAAACATTAAAGATGCAAAACTATGGAACGCCGTTTTACTTTCTATTGACAGCGATTTATGCACAATAAATGCAAAAACTTACATAATTTAAAAATCTCTCATAGATATTTGTATTTAATTAAAAATATCTTAGATATTTGTAATTGTTTTAAACTATCTTAGATATTCATAAATATTTAAAAATACTCTTTTTAAATCGCATATTCAAACATATTTTAGAAAAAAGTTAAATTCATTTTAAATACCCTCTTGTTATAATTTAATAGTCGACGTGTGTTTGTTATGGTACATACTTAAATTTTAAAATATCTTTAAGAAATCTTTTCTGTTTTAAAATTTCGCTTGTGATATTGTAAATAAACACCAGCTATTATTTCGATATATTTTTATTAAAATAAGTAGTTCCGTGTCGTTAAAAATGTTTTCAAAGCTTACAATTATCTTAGATATTAATATTCTACTTGAAAAAAACTTCTGTACATTTTTAATGTTTTAAAAATATCTATAGGATCTTAATAAATAACTAAGAATGTGTTTAAGATATTTCGACTATCTGAAAGATACTTTTAAGAGATTTTATTTATCTTATAAATATTTTTAAAAGTATTATAATTAAATATATTGTAGATATTTTAAAACAATTTTAACTTAAAATATCTTAAATATTTCAAAAAATGAGTTTTTGATATCTTGGATGTTTAAATATTAGTCTATTTTAAAATATTTTGGAGACTTTAAAAAACAGTTGTTGAATATCTAAGATATTCGGAAATTACCGCCATCTATAAACTTTGGAGGTCCACTAAATTTCAATCTTTAAATCTGGCAACAATGAACAGCTGCAGATTTGAACGCAGACGTTGCGCGCTAATAAAAATAGATTGTATGTTTAAGTTTACACGTGGATAGTGCACATAACCTGCGAAACAAGATCGTTGTAAATTGTTATTGCAGTTACAAAACATATGCCATTAGTCTATTTTCTATTACTTAGCAGCCCAATTTGCACGGGGAACACAAAAAAATTAAAGGCAATATTAAGTAAGGTTATAATATAACCACGCAAGTCGGAACGTTGCCAGACGTAGTTCGACTAAATACAAACCTTATAGATGGCGGTACTTTCCAAATATCTTAGATGTTCGACATTTCTTTTATTTTAAAATATCTAAGATATTTTAAAGTACATTTATTGTATAATTTAAATTTAAAATATAAAGATATGTAGAAATAGAATAATTTTAAATATCTAAGATATTAAAAAAATAAATTTAACTAAAAATATCTAAGATATTTTAAATTCATATTGCTTCTAAATATTTTATAATATCTATAGGCTATTTCTAAATAGATAATTAGAAATATCACAATTTTTTTAAATAATTGAAATGTCTTATAGATTTTTTAAATAATAAGATATTTTAGATAGTTTTAATTCAAATATAATTACAGTAGAAACCTATAGTTATTATAAATTAATAATAACTCTAAAATATTTTTAAAATAACAATTTTTATTTTGTTGAAATATGCTTTCACTAAAATGCAAAACGGCGTTCCATACAAAATATTAAAATGTTTAGAACTTCTCAAAATCATCACTCCCAAACGCTCTAAGGGACTGCTCAAAATTGTTTATTTCAAGAGACCTTTTGGGTGGCCAGCGCGGTTACTATTACTTGACACTTACATAAGTTATATTCCAAATATCAAATAAGGAGAAGTAAAAGATCCGATTACATACTTACGCCGCACACTGTATAATTTGAAATATGATGAATGTGAGATAGCATGTATAGTACAAATATCGTAGACTTCTAATCAACAGGGTAAAAATAAAACGTAAAAGTATTTGAATAAATATAAAAAAAATCATTAATGCTTTATATTCAGTATGTTTTATGTCGTTTTTACTCCCTTTCAAGTGTTTTATGTAGCAGTAAATAATTAACAATTTACAGCTACAGTCAGTGGTATCTTGACAAATAGTTAGTTAAATGAAAATACATTCGAATAGCAAAAAGCTGACACGTTCATACGGGCTCTTGTCTGGCACATAAATCTAAATACGCTTTATTCGTTCTAGCTTCACAAAATCGTTGGACAGTTGCTTAAATTATCGTTATTCCAATTTGTTTGCTAATACATAATTTCCAAAATTTGGCTCACTCTTTTTAAACGTTTCTGCCTGCACACCAAGCCAGTTGGAACTTACAATTTTCATGCTATTGAAAGTAACAAACGTGTTAAATAAAAATTTAAATAAAATTTTTTACAAAGTTATGTTAAGATATGGGCACTCCTGCATAAGGAGTTTATATTTAGAAATTTAATGCAAATCAAACCAACGAGCCAAAAAAATAACATAATGTTTCGCAGCATGGATCCGTCAAACTGCCTCATGTATGTTTGAAAAGCATTGACACAAAACGCGCAGTTCATATTAAACCATCAAACGAAAACGCACGACAATTCATATTGTCCTGCATTATAAGGCATGAATACATATGTTATGCTGATGACACATTAATAAACAATACATTCTGATGCGAACAACAAAGTGCATTTGCATTGCATTATGCGTAAGTATTGTCCGCCATCAAGCCCTATGCGCGTCCTTTTCCTTTATCACCTTAGTAGAGGATAAAGTAATGACGGGTATAATAGGAATTAAGATGAATTTGTCTTTAAAATATCGAGGATCGGCCGATGCCGCATCCTTGAGATACACCCTTTATTCATTTATATGCCTTTTGGTAATATTAGCATACAAAAAGAGTTCCACCCCCTCGGTCCACTTACCAGAGGCGTAGGCACGGTTTAAATAATGGGATCATCTGCATATGAAATTCGCTCCAATTTTTTTTAAATAAAATGGTTTTAAAATGGCGCTCGAATTGCAAAGCACACTCATGCAATATTTAAACAGTAATAAGAATAATATTGAATAAATTTTAGACAGGTTGGCCAACATGCTGTGTGTTCAATTAAGGGAATTATCTCTAGAGTAAGCAATATTTCAAAATTTTCGTACAAAAGCATAATTTTTTATCGTTTTAGCAAATCAATAAAACAGCACAACCTTTAGAGAATGAGACAAAACATTAAAACAACTAAAAATACACTCAAACAAAATTATCCAAAAAAAAAGAAATTATTTCGTTTAATCTTTACCTTCGTGCCCTGCATTGAAAGTCTACCTAAGGAAAAGTTGTTGTGTTCAATCTAAAAACTGAAATTTCCGCGAATAAGCAGGTTTTAGGACCCAAGGAAACCGATGAACTTACTTCCTCTATGGTGTACATAAACATGAGGTTACAGCTAAGATGCTTAATGCAGGAAAACCACTCTAGGCTCAACAAATTGGAAATTACACTCGGTTGAAACAGCAGAGATGTTTGGTCCGTCAAAACATAAGTACGTGAAATAGGGGCGGCATGCACCACTTAAATATTCATTATAGTTGTTATAAAATAGTCGATTTGCACAAGGATGATGTTCCTACCAACCTCCCTTAACGGTGAAATGGCCACAAGAATAATATTTTAGTACAAAGAAGCTTCTGGGATAGGGGTCGATTTCCCATGTAGACGTTCCACAGGTGAAAAGGAAGCAAAAAACAATCTTTTTCGCGGTTCCTTCAACTAGTAATTTTCTTCAAATCGGAATCTCTAGAAATATATTTATGAATTTTTAACGTAAGAGCCTCCTTGTAGCCACAGTATTATTTGGATCCTTTTTTTTTGTTTCAAAATTTTTGCTGTAACTTTAACGTGCAAGTACAGGTCACAGCGTATGCTGATGACATCCACCTATTGTGGCAGAAAAGCTAAAAGAAATATACTCCAAGCAACAAAGTGGGACTAAGAAGAGGTGAGACCTATCATTTTTTTTGCTGCAAAATGCAAAAGCGTATTGACGAACTCAAAAACAGCAATTGATAAGAAGAAGATTTGGACCTATAAAGGAAAATGATGTATGAAGAAGCTGAATATAAGATTGCAGAGCTTTACTTTCATGGAGCAATGCAATTTTAAAATATAACATATGTACATTAATTAGTAGTTACTCTATAACAGATCGGCCGATGCCGCCAGGTCGTATTCTCAAACAACCCTAATTACGTACCTGTCGTAAATGTGTTGCTCTCAAACACATCGAACATTCAGCATTCAGAATACCAGCACTATTTATATAAAAAACAAGCAAATATACATTACTACATTAGTAAAGCATGATCAAAATATGTTACTTACGGAGAAGTTAATTCCCCCACGTAAATTCCACGTCGGCTGAATTTGTTAACCCTTTGAGTGTATTAACTTCAGTAAATCATTGGAGTTTTAATCTATGCCATGTCTCCCTCTGGCCATCCCAGTATATAAACTTTTGGGGTCACTGGTTAATAATACTCTTTCAAAATTAACCATGTCGGGGAATCTCAACTAGTCCCACCGTACTAGTTAGATTCTGAAAACACAGTTGGGGACACTAAATAATATAGCCAAAGGCGAATACTACATGAAAAATCATGGTAAAGCAAGAGATACTTGAACCCAATAAAGTATAAGGTTGGACGTGGGCTCACTACCACCCCGCAAAAACACCAAGCTGAAAAACCCTCAATAAAAGTAATTTTTTTTATTATTAAAGATAAAAACTTAAATTTTTGCAGAAATTTTAGGCGAAAGTAATGTCAACTTTATCTTTTTAAAAAACACCATAGAATTTTGATTCTATATTTAAAATTGGCTAGTTTTCCCGATTGCAAAAATTGGACAGAAGTACCTTCGATTACATCAATACATTCGATTTTTTTAAATTTTCGATACTTCGAAACTTTCGATATGTTGATGCTTTTGATGCTATTGATGCTTTTGATGCTTTCGATGCTCTCGACTCTCGACGCTCTCGACGCTTTTGACGCTTTCGATGCTTTCGATGCCTTGGAAGCTTTTGACGCTTTTGATGCTTTTCACGCTTTCGATACTTTTGGTGCTTTTGATACTTCTGATACTTTTGATACTTTTAATATTTTTAATGCTTGTAATACTTTTGATAATTTGGATACTTCGATACTGGTATCGATGCTCGATACCAGTAGTACCAGCTGGAGGAACTGTCGATATTGAGAACCATGTACGGGGCGCCAAGTGTAAAGTGAAAATTTGCTGTGCATTTTACGGTATTTAAGGCAATTTGTCCCAATATTTATTATACTATATACACACATTTAGCTAAATGCTTTTTATTTTAATAAATCATTCTAGATTTAAATAAATTCTTAGACATTTGGTTTAAATATTACAATATTTAATAAAGCATTAGAGATTTAAGTAAATCCTAAAACATTTATTTTAAATTTTCAAATATTTAGTAAACCTTTATGTATTTAGCCAAATCTGCACATATTTGTGTTAAATCTTTCCGTATTTAATAAATATTCGCAGATTTAAATAAATTTTTTCCGATGTAAA
The DNA here is from genome assembly GCA_958336395.1 of Ctenicera cuprea. NCBI lineage: Eukaryota > Metazoa > Arthropoda > Insecta > Coleoptera > Elateridae > Ctenicera > Ctenicera cuprea. The sequence goes on from OY284488.1 coordinate 51,392,483, forward strand.
TAAATCCGGACAGATTTAAATAAATGTTTCAACATTTAATTCTAAGCTGTCACATTTAATGTTAACCTGTCGTATTTATTTGACCTTGGTGAGCCCAGCCGACTTAGGACACCAAGACCGTTTGTACCGGTAGTAAGGTGTAAGGCAGGGTCATGGTGGGAGCGTTCGACGCTTAAACAAAACAGACTGAAAATTACATTCTTAGGGGAATGTTGAGGAAACTTTCATTGTATGAATAATAAATTATGCAATGTTTATGTTGTTAAATATGTTGTTATTGATGATTGAACTAACATTAATTGTACAAATTTTTGAAATACGGTAAACGTGTTCATAATTGTTGAACGTTACCACCAGTGTAAACGGTCTTGGTCTGCTATGTAGGCTGGGTCTACCAAGGTCAAATAAATATGCTAAGTTACATTAAATATGACAGCTTAAAATTGAATGTTGAAATATTTATTTAAATCTGCAAGGATTTATTTATATCCGTAAAAATTTATTTAAATCTGGGAATATTTATTAAATATTGAAAAATTTAAAACAAATATGTGCAGATTTATCTAAATACATAAAGATTTACTAAATATTTGAAAATTTAAAGTAAATGTTTCAAGATTTATTTAAATCTCTAATGCTTTATTAAATGTTGGAATATTTAAACCAAATGTTTAAGGATTTATTTAAATCTAGAACGATTTATTAAAATAAAAAGCATTTAGCTAAATGTGTGTACATATAATAAATATTGGGACAAATTGCCTTAAATACCGTGAAATGCACAGCAAATTTTCACTTTACACTTGGCGCCCCATAACCATGAAGCTATAGTAAGTAACTGCGTTGATAGACTTATAACCAGTAAATAAGTCGATCAACGGTAACTGCTTTGAAGAAATTTGCTACAAAACCGAAAGCTTTGATTTTTATTCAATTTAACGCTTTAAACTAAATTAGGAGTTGTTTTAATCTAAGTTGCAGGCTTCCGCGGCCGTTGTTAATAACAGCTAGGCTTCCGGGTTGGAGCCGCGTCATCGGTGCATGAACTGCCGACCTTTCGTCTTCGGTGCCACGGGACATCTTCAGGGCTGTGGTCACTTTGGGATCTGGAACACAACACAACACTCAGTTGTGTTCCAGATCCCAAAGTGACCACAGCCCTGAAGATGTCCCGTGGAACCGAGGACGAAACGTCGGCAGTTCATGCACCGATGACGCGGCTCCAACCCGGAAGCCTAGCTGTTAGGAGTTGTTTTCTTGGGGTTTTAAATTAACGGAAGTGTTTGCTATTAAAACGTTATTTTTTATTTATAAATTCCATTAAAAGTCATGATGCTAAGTGATTACACCAATTTCGGTTCAATTAATTTCAACCTTTAGCCAACCTATTAAATTTTGATTTGTTAACGAAAAATTGTCTGACCTAACTAAAAAATGTATTTAATTAATAACTTGTTTATTTTAGTTTACGTAATACACATTATTTGAGGTAACTCTTATTTAAAATTATTACAATTTTATCTTATTCCCTAGCGTAATACATACAATATTTTAAAATCAGACCACACACCAAAGGTTACGGCTTTCAAGAATCGGAATTATTACATTTGACATTAAAGCGTAAAAAATGAGCAAGGGAATTGGTTTAATTTATCAGTTCCAACATTTCACCACTGGATCTAATAAGATATTTGGCAAACTTCCAACTTTTAAATAAAAGTTTGTTGTGCTGTTCAAATAATATATTACTTACAAGAAGAATACGTTCTGAAAATGTAATAATTTTTTAAAAAATACGGTGATAAATATTAGGTTAATCTTAAAAGTGATTGTTATGAGCGTTGGGCCACCATGAAACAATTTCTAAATATTTTTGCAAAAATAACTTTTACTTTGTGCTTTGTATTCATGCCATATTTTTGGATTTTTATTTTTGTGCCAGTTATTCTAAATATTTCAGTATCTTTATTCTGGTAATTTATTAGCCATTCATATTTGAGTAAACCGGTTGCCTACAGCAAACTGCTAATGAGTTAAAATATCAATAAATTATATTTTTGGATTTGAAAGAAGAGGTTTAAATTCCTTTTCTTGTTTCGCGCAATCCATGGCGTTTTGATAAATTATTCCTTAGAACAAGGCATTTTTTGAATATCACCGCAAAACCACCTCATTCCTTACAACCATACACACTAGCAAAAAAGAGTTGCCTGTATTAGGAAACTATGATACACTGCGAATGTTAGTCAACTAAATTAATTATGGCCTTCCTCCTGTCATCTGCTAACGACTAGTAAAATAGTATATAGATAGATAATATCCTAGTTTGCTATTAAAAGGGTAAATGTAAAATGTATATAATGAATGTCCCCAAGTGTTAGTCTATTTGATGGGGTGAGACATCATTACTCTACGTCAGTGTCTGTGTGGGGTGACACATGGTGACAACCATGTGTAGCGGTCCTGCGACATCGAGCTTGCCTCTTCTTGTGTTTAGGCACCGGCCACACCTCTACATTGTGGCTACATTACGTACCACACATTGAATGCCGTATAATTAAAATTTAAACACTGAAGATTGTAACGGCAATCAAGTTGCATACCGGAAAATAAAAAAAAAATAAAAACAGAACTTCCTGCCTACACTCACGAAATTTCACAACGCTTTGTGTCTAAATGTACACCAAAGTGCGAGCCTTTTCATATTAAATATTCTTCCATTGTGTATCAGTTCTTTCTTACATGGTTTAAATAATTTATAATTTCATAAACGAATACATTACACCCCACATTTTGGGAGGTTCCGCCGTCTGCGGTATACAAATGACCCTTATGCGGTCATTTATCAAGTGGCCAATGTAAGTCTCCATATATAGAAACAAAGAATGAACTGACGTGTTCGGAGGAGTCTCAGTTTGGCCCACTTCTCATATCTTGCATATTAATTTATTGAACTTCGACCATAAAGTATAAAATTTGCCAAATTTGAGAAACGATGGTAGTTTATTCAAATTTCCCGAATAAATCTTAACTCAAAAGGATGATTGAAGATACTTTATAAAACCCTCAACCCCAGTCACAGCTTTTAGACAAGTGTCTGTTTATTTCTACCAGGTGGCTTTCATATTGATTGATCTCTGTTTCTAGATTAATACAGATGTTAAAACTCAACTTTTTCAACGTCACATTCTTGAGGTTTCCTCATAAGCAACTTTAATTAAGGAAATGTGGTTTAGTCAGTTCACAGTAAGCGCTCATTTTTATTCTCCAAATTAAACCAACTAAAATAAAATTAAATAAAAGACCAGTCAGTGTAACACAATAGTTCATTTCTTCTACTAACATTAAATTAATATCTGTTGGTGATGCCAAATGAGATCTACATACCAACAATGCAGGTGCTCAAAATTAGCGATAAATGGACAGAAACTGTTTTATATTTTGTATATATTTGTACGTACTCTGTTTTAAATTTTTTTTTGTTTTCTACATCATCTCAGACTTTTTATTTCAAATTGACGATCCATAAAAATAATGTTTTCCAGAGAAATACAATATTATTTTAAAGTAATCATATTTATTTACTGCATTAGAAAATAAAACATATAAAGAACTTAAAAACTGCGGTATATTGTATTGTACCGAGCCGTGCCGAATTTGTACTAATAAAAAATCGATTTTATGCTTTACAAGCTACTGAACTATGCTAAATATATTTAAAAAGTAAGACAAATCTCAATAACGTATTTTTCACAAAGTTAAATGTTTTCGATGCAATTAAAAAACTTAAAGATGTTGGTTCTTTTAATTTACCGAGCCGTGTCGGATTTCTAGTTTTCAATATGGGCTATAAAAGTTACTGAATCTGTGCATGCTTTAAATTAAAGCCATTCTTTACTGCGCCCGTGCCGGGTCAAAATATTTATCATGTAGTGCGGGGCTGGATTTTAATTCTGAACTCTAATTCCGAACTGTACATTCCTTGCCATTCTGCTTAATTTCTTTAAAAGGTGTTAGATTTATATTTAAACTGACATTTACCGACTAATGTTACACCACAGTTTCATGTTCTAATAGTTTGCTATATATATAGATTAAAATTTACCGTGCCGTGAGGAATCAAAATTCAATAAAATTACTTCAAGGTTGTTGTGAAATGTTTTTGGATCTTTTTGTTTATATTCCAATCAGGAGAAGCAATTAAACTCCATAACTGCTATATGATGTACACTTACTCAACGGCTGGTAACAAAACTTCAGCAAGTTTTTACACTTTTGGCCCCCATACTAGCAACGCGAATACCTGCAGATGACCGTCGACGCGAACGCGATTGTGTAGAAAATCTATAAAGTATATGCGATGCAAAAAACCTCCGAATTACAATTTTCCGTGCCGTGTCGGACTACAAATTTATTTGGTACTTGTAATAGGTGAACCAGCTAGTATAGCAAACTAGCGTGGGATGGTAAAAATCAATTTATTTTAACAACGCGATGCAATTTCAATATATACCAGATGCATAATGAAGATCCTCAAATTAATATTCACTAACATCTTATGGACATCCTGTGCATGTTATGGATGTCCATAAGATATTCTTCTAAGATCCCGAGGACATCCTATAGACGTATATCCTAAATGGATATCCATAGGACATCTTCAATGAATGTTTAGAGGACATTTTTAATAAACATAGTTCATGTTTCATTTTCTTCTAGAAAAATTAATAATAATAATTTCTATTAATATTACTAATGCACAGACTTCATATAATGGGGGGGCACCGATTAAAATTCGTTCCATTACCCAGGTCGATGAATCTCAATTTACACGCCTAGTTACTATCTTACAAGACCACAGTTAGCTGTATCGACGGGCTTAACCAATGACAACACTTTCAACAGCAACAACAATAATAACATTAACCCATCAACAGTTTCTTAATCTCCTTCCCCTCAACCCTTAAGTTAAAATACGACAATGTCTCGTTTGTTTTCCCTACACTGGTTTCATTTACCGGTTCCCATGCTTGCATCCTACCATGTTTATTTCTAACCCCCTCATCAATGGACCGTAACTATTTTATAGTCGGCCAATTAAATATTTGACATATTGTTTGGTAACTGCAACATTTTTTTAATAAAATTACAAAACTGAATATAATAAAGTGTAAAGGGCACAGTATAATAAAATAGTCCGCTTCTCCAAAAAAATATTCTAGAATTACACTACAGGGTGATTTTGGGAAACGGGCCACTTGCCAACTTTCTTATTTTTAAAGATACAAAGTTGGAAAGTCTTGTTTTACGTGAGCGGTTCTTTTTAATCCTAATTAAAGAGACATTAAACTTGAAAAAAAGTTTAAGCAAATGAAACAAAAAGTAATTCAGGCTTAATTAATGCTGCAACTCTCGATAACCAATAACGTTCATCATCAGGTAAAACCGATCGTAATTCTTTATACAACAAAACACAGAATGCGTAGAGCATTGAATTAAATTAAACTGCTTATACAACACCTGTATGTTGATTTGAGCTATTCGATAGCTAGACACGTGGGTTCGAATCAATTAGTATAATTACTTAAATTACATTAAATAGCAATTAATTTCAACTTATAAAACACACAAATGCACGGTTTTATCTCCATTAATCTTTAATATGTTTATGATTGGTAATAGTTGGTAGTAATTGTAAATATAATTGTATGTATCTAACACAATCTCATTTGAATAAACGAACAAGTAGGCACAATTTCTATGTGTAATAATAATATGCAACCTAAAAGGTACAACGGTAAACCTACACCCAACAAGCTCCTGTTGCAACTACTCGCATTTATTCACAAACTGACGTCGTAGATTTCCTGCTGTTTTTCAAGGCGAAAACATTTCGAAGGAAAATAATTAATTCAGTCTCGCAAAAACCGCTGTAAACGCCCATGTAGAGGACATTTTAAAATTAGAACAGTAAATAAAAATCGAATACACCATGTTAATTTATGGGGTGTCACGGATGTTGTACTAAGCCGAACAAAAAGTGTATTCAAATTATATTTGGAACAACATAGCACAAGCACACTGGTTTGAAACAGGAGCAAACATGCAAATAAATCAAACAGGGTGACACGAAATTTAGTAGAAATCTTGAAATAAAGGACTATCGAACTGAAACACAACTTTCAAATTTATGGCCAATATAAAATGCATATAGAAATATGTTCGGAAGAGTTCGAATATACCTATTGAACTATTTATAGACCTGATATATGCTATTCGGCCCCTATAAATCAACGAGAAATATTTTTATGGGTTATTTACAAAAGGGTCGCGACTCTTGTAGGACGCTGTTTGAGTGCAACCGTTGTAATAAAAATCTTAGGGGGCAATTCCCGATTGAGTTTACTCTACGTCCATTTTAGGACACCCTTAATGTTGTTATTAGATTATACGAAATCGTAATCCCACATGGTAACATAAATTATTTAATGTAAGAGACATTAATAAATTTTTTGTGGATATGACATTAATTACCACTTCAACTGAATTCTTTATGGGGAAGCTGTAATTGATTTATCAGAAACTAATAAATTTTATACTTTAGTATAGTGTTTAAAGTCTGCAGTATACCACCAGTAATGTGTAAAAAATTTAAACTTCTTCATTCAAGCAGAATAATACTAACGAGCTGAATTCTTGGGCTACGTCCCACGCATCTGCGGCCCGCGGAGTTTGTTTGGATATAAAAAGTGATGACACGTAGCAGCAGGTAAAGATCTGGCTTTTAGTAGATCCGTCGGTTGTCGCGTACAGGTGAGACAGTTCCGGATTTAATATATAAATTCCAATTTGAACAAACATTATTTTTACTCACATGTAAATAGATTTCTTCATTTTTACTTTACCTAGCTTCAAAGCTGTAGCCCAAAAATAACGGGCATAATTATAATTATATTATATAATTATAAATAATGTATATAAAACAAATAAATATTTTTTTTAGCATCAGGCTCTAATAATATAAATAACCAAGTCATATTTGGTTGTCATGGTTATGGGGCAAAGAATTGCTCGAATGTAAAATTCAGTATAAGTTCATAATAGTACATACAATGCTGTTAACAGAACATAATGTATTGTTTTTTTTACTTATTTACAAGTGAAAATAATGGTACTTTTGAAATAAATGTAAGTAATTTAAATTCCTCGGTTTTTCAAAATAAATGAAAGAAACAGATCCAAAACAAAGTACGTTTAAACGTTCGTTTCAAGTTTGAGTGTGAATAAAACAATCAATTAACAAAATTTAATAACCCAACATGTGCAATACTTTCGGCAAAGAGGTGATCACACTATTTTTCAACATGATACATATTTGTCTGCATTTTAATAAACATATGACGTTGTACGCTGTTCACCGTAACTATAATATTTTCATTTTATTAAAAATGATACGACGCTCCGAGAAGCTCAACTCTAGTCAATATTTAGACAACGACAAGTATTTCTTAGTTTTATCAAACTAACTTCGCTTTGTTGATGCACAGAGCAAGTTTAACAAAACTTGGTAGGTGAAAATACCTTTTTAGAGTTTTCTCGCGGATTTGGTTGCTACGGAGTTAAACTTTTATTTGGACCATATTTTGTGAATTACTCCTAAGGTGTATTAGCATTAACTTCAGGTATTGTTTCTTAGGAACAGTAATATTCTCCATAGCTCAATTTATAAACAAACTCAGTCATTGATTTCTCAAAACTAATACGGACAAACTGTGATTTCTTAAAGCTCAAGTCCGCAGTAAATTTAGCACGATGGGCGAAGTATAAATTTTCGATTTGAATAAAAATTCAAAGTTTCTAGCCCGTAATTATTCCAAACGAACACTGATTTCTTCAATGTTCAAATATGCAATAAATTGGGCACGGGCTGTTGAGTTTACCTTCGGTTTGATTAAAATTCCATGTGTTTGGCGGGGTTTCGGGAAAATATTACAAACGAACTATGACTGGGCAGATATTAGAGTTAGCAATAAGACCAGACCAGCAGGACTAGTGATGTCTTTGAAATTCAGGTAAACAATTCTGATCTTTCTGACTGTGGAGAGCGCGTTTTAAAGGGAAAAGAAATAGAACTACTCGCACTTATGGGATACGCGCTTCGACGCAACAGAATTTGGAGGGGAAAGGTTAACGAACTGGTTTTGAGTTAAATTTTAACGGTTACTAAACGCATAATAAAATTGAGTGCGTTGCACCTTGATGCGCAATCTGGCGATGAATTGGGGTAAATTAATTGAAAAAGTTATTGATTTCCCACTGAAGACTAAGTCTGTGATGGTTTGGGCAGGTTTTGCACAAATCGATAAAGCGCTCCTCATATTCATCGAGAAGAGTATCAAGATCAACCAAGAGTTGTATCGAGCAATGTTGGAGTAAAGGTTACTTCCCTGGGCTGAATAGACAGTTGGACGTTCCAACAAAACGCAGCACGAGACTCATTTTACCCAAGAACGGATTGTTAAACATCTTTCTAATGTCATCACTGAATGACGCACAAGAATGGCCACCATATTCACCCGACCTCAACCCAATGTACTATTCAGTTTAAAGCAAATCTGTTGAAAGCTTAGCGTAAATTATCATTAAAATTTATTGAAAAAATTGTCGACAACTTCCCAAACAGCTTGCTGCTTTGCATCGACGCTAAAGGTAGCCGTTTATTAAAAGAAACGATTTTAATCTGTATTTAATTATCCAAAATAAAATACTTAATGTCTAAATCGTCTTCTTTTTAATTTATCTATTTATTCGAACTTATCCAGAATAAAATAGGTGACCGTTATTTTTGAACCACGATGTGCATACACATAGTGATAAATAACAAGCAGATGAAAGGCGTTTGCTATACCAATATCATTCCGTTCTCTGGTTAGGCGAAAACATCAAAGTTTTTATGTAAATTTATAAGTAGTTGTTATGGATTTTTCATTTTAATGTGACTTTTCAACTTCACCATTTGTGAATTATCCCAAATGCTAAATATAAACATAATCTTAGAATTTTGCTTTGAAAGTATTATATCAAGTTATATTTCCATGTTTCGAACTTTTTAAGATCTTACTTTTATAGCTTTTGAGCCAATTAAAACTTCCTGCATTAAAAAGTTCATGGAGATCGCACATTTCTTCCCATTCTATTTTCAGGAATCCGTTGTAAATTTCTCGTGTATAAAGTTTTTAAATAAGATTATATACAACTTGCTATTACACATCAATTATGGACACAATTTGCTTGTAAATAATGCGAATATGAAAATTTATTCAATGTAAACTGCAGTAGAACTTAATATAAATCAAACTTTCCTGTAACAATCTGCTTTTATTGAATATCCATTCGAGTGCAACTAACTAGCAGTTGATGTTACAGCATACGTAATAAGTTTGCAAATATGGCTAATAAGGAATACTGAAAAATTAAAACCGGATCTATAATTTTGAATTTGAATTTGCTTCTGGATATCATAGCAAAGATACGTAAATGGTTGCAAGAATCTTCAATAAAATAAATGAATCTAATCGTTGAATTCTACGAAAGGAGGTCAAAATTTGCTGTGTTCACTAACCACAGTTTTGTGGTTTCGGTTTTATGCATAGATCCAAAACTTGTAATACAATAAAGCCAGATAAATACAGCATTGCCACATTACGGCCCTGTAATAAATTGAATAGCCAATCTTCTTGGAAAAACTAATCAAATTACTGCTTGTAATGCACGATCAATTCATCTTATGAAATGATATATCCAGTAAATATCAGTTTCGTGCCATATAAGTCGCCTTCCCATAAAATAAAGCGTGATCGCTAACCCATATATCGCTAATTTCAAAGAAATGGCGACCGCAATGATTTGTCAATTCTCTTCTAGACGAGGCGTCAAAACATTTGTACATTAAATCACTTTGTCGCTTCTCGAAAGCGAAAGAATGCGAGATGAGCAGCGGCCAGGTACCAAAATAAAATATGTAATAATAAGAAGTATTTCCGGTTATTTCGATCAGATTAGGTTTAGGAATATTTATTATTTTTGTATAGGACTGCTTTAGGGCGACGCTTAAGGAGAATCAACTCCAATAAAACACACATAAACGCTAGCGAACGCACTGTAAAAATAAAATACAAGACAATTAAAATGGGGCCCGTCCCAGCATTGTCTCAAAACTAGTTGGGAACGCCAACGTTTCTGTGTTCATCTCGTCAGACCGTGTCGAACATTGGGCTCTTGCGCCCCAAACAATTTACTGTTTGGATCCGTTTAGATATTTTGCAACAACTCAAAACATGGGAGTGCTCAAAGCTACCAATTTATGAGGCATTGTCAGCACTATTATAAATGTGATTTAAGAGGAGTGCTTGCAAATAGGTACAAAAACACTCGACGAAAGATTTATTCCTAACAACGAGCCTAACGAAACGAACCAGAATCTGCTTAAATATTTAAAGCTATGTTTAGAAGAAAACCGTTTAACTTCCAGCAGGCAACTTTAATTATGTAAGGACTCTGGTTATCTTCAAATTATAAATACCCCTCCTGTGTAAACTCTATAATGCTAATTAAAATCTAATTTTTTGTAATATTTGATTAACTGGTGTATTTACAATACACTCCTAGTTGAGGATAAATCTAAAGAGCCTAAACTTTTTCAAACTTTAAAATTTCACACTTTACTAGTGTAGGATTTTTTTTTAGAAAATAGCAACTGCTACGGTTTAATCAGACACGAACGGACTAGTGAGAAGCAAAATCGTTAACAATGGCTAAAAAGAACGAAGCAGCCTTGGACTTTCCTACATTTTAAAAACTGTAACTTTTCCTATTTTCAAAAGTGTTTACTTATGTACAACGTTGTAACCTCAACAGCCATCAGAATCAAATTGTAGCCTTTGCCTATCTCCATAAGCTTATAAAATTTAAATAAAGAAATTGTGCCGCCAGTTTTGGAGTTTTGAAAATATTCAGAATAAAAAAATAATTTATCATCTAAGTTGCAGGCTTCAGCGGCCGTTGTTAATATCATCTAGGCTTCCGGGTTGGAGCCGCGTCATCGGAGTATGAACTGCCGACGTTTCGTCCTCGGTTGCACGCGACATCTTCAGGGCTGTGGTCACTTTGGGATCTGGAACACAACTGAACATAACACAACAGTTGTGTTCCAGATCCCAAAGTGACCACAGCCCTGAAGAGGTCCCGTGCAACCGAGGACGAAACGTCTGCAGTTCATGCTCCGATGACGCGGCTCCAACCCGGAAGCCTAGATGTTAATAAACTTATCAGTTTTTATTTGTACAAAAATTCAAATTCAAATTACTCAATAAAGTATATATTTGTGATGGGGCCCCCACGTAATTTTATGCAAATTCTTCGCTCTGTTGTGCTTGTATCTTCAATTTTAAAAAAAATGTCACTACATTCAATCTTCTTTATTGTCTAAAAATAAAATTAAAATTTCTATGTACAAAAACAAATGTTTGTAGAACGTTTTGAAAGAAAAAAAGAATGTAGCAAAGTAAAATTATTTGCAAGTACAGAGAAACACTCTAGTCTAAACATATTTAACACCGACAATAAACTATTGTGGTCCAAACAAAAGCAAACCGCCGAGTTGCATAAAAATAATCAAATTGATAACACCTCAATAAAAATTCCTTCTTATTTATTTATAATCATCAATTTTTTCTTATCGGCAATATGCTACCAAGGGTGAACTGAAACGATTACAACCGGTATGATAATTGGTTGAACGCATTTTTACCGAATTGAATGTGAAGATAATGAAAAATAAAAGAAACTACAAAATTACAGCTCGTGCCACCACTTTGGGCGCCTAGAAGTACCGCTTTTGAGGGTTCCTGGAATTCCAAAACAGGGTGTTTCCGCCAAAATCTCGAATTCTAAAATTATCACGAAATCAATACTTCCCTATAATGAAACGAAAGCTGAGGAAAGTAAAAATCGGTTTCTGGTTGTTGCAGAAGAAGATGAGGGGATTAAAACCAGGAAATAAAATTCGTTCGTCAAAAGAAGGGGGGCAAATGCCCCCCTCCCTACATCAGAGCAGTAATACCAATCAAATTTTGAATAAATTAAATGTCAATTTAAAACATTCTAACAATTATAACGGCCGTTATTCTTTATCTGGAGAATTCCGTAAAAAGCATTAGATATGTTTTCAGTTCTACATCTGCTTTATTATTTAGGAAATTCCGTAGTAGATAAAAATATACCAGAAAACATTTATTTTGGCCTGAGAGTGACTGAAACATTTTTCAAAAAAAAACTTTTTCTTATAGGGTTTGAAAGGTGTTATTTCCGTCAAAATTTCAAAACGGAATTGCTTCGCGATTACAATATAGTTCCGTATTAGAAGTATGAGAAGGCGAAAACGTGAAAAAGTTTTGCTGGATTATCTTAAAAGCAATTAAAATTAAATTTTTATTCCAAAATTTTCTCAAAATACGTATTGTCAGATATTCATACACGTGGTACAACCTAAAGAATTATTTAACCCCTTAATATTGGTGGTTCAATCAAAATACCAAAATTAGACGTTTTACAATTCTTCTGAAGTGAAAAATACTGTAAAACATATTTTAATAAATACAAGAGCAGTTTAAATGTTAATTATTTAAATATTATTAAATTTTTTTGGTATCTTTAAGTAATAAAAATATCTTTATGTTGCACAAGTATAATTATTCTAATTTTAAACAATTTAAAAAAGGTATGATAGTGATAGTCAAAATTTTTGAGTTTAATTGTCGCATGGTTAAGAGTTTTAAAAATATTTTATACATGAGCATTGTGGATTTGAACTTGACTTCATTTCCAACCATCCTGGTCCTACGTTAAGCTTTTCACAATATTATAAAGTTTTTAAAATTAAAACAGCCACTATTCCTGTTTTCTAATGTTCCCAATTCCCAAGTGGGTTGGTTTCTATAAAATCGTTAGGCTAACTCTAGTTATCCCTCCTGACTAGCATCGTTTCTTGCACTAAACAAATAAGGCAGGCCACTAATTCTTTAATTTTATGTTTTTATTGGACGTAATTAGCACAAACCAGTTCATACAACAGCAAATATTATTTTTAATGATATCCGAGAACATAAATTAACGATAAGCTAGCTAAACCGATAGGTGTAATTATTTAAGCAATGATCGAGTCTTTACAGAATAATTATAGCGTTCACCCACATTAAATTAAACATAAAGATTTCATCTGCTGTAAAACCTCTTTATGGGATATCGTCTTGCATTATTTTATTCATATTACCTATTAAATAACATCCATTTTAATTACAATATAAATTTTTCTTGATGCCGCCAGTAGCCTATAAAAGTATTTAAAAAAATGCACAGCCAATTAATTCTTGGAATACAATATAGGTAACATGCGATCTTGGTTATGAAACAATTTGTACTAACAATTAAAGTAAGAAGGAGAAAGCAAGAAACTAATAACATCCGAAACGAATCCCAGTGTAAACTAATCGTAACTGAAACAAATTAACCAGAAAGAAACACATTGCATTAAAAACAAGTGCATCGTGGTGTAGATGTGGTGGAGGTAACCCGGAACATCAAAGAGGCTGGAATCATGGAAAAAAGAAAGATCGGAATTTAATTTTAACTTCAGAAAGGTACAGACTTAAACTATTTTTGTAAAAAAAATAGGCACCTATTTCATCTTTCAGATTCAATTTTCTTAAATTTCACTTGAATATATGACTGAAGTTGGTATTTGAATCTCTTTAATTATGGGTTATATATGTTGTCTGTCCGTCTTAGTACGACGTGTTTTAAACACCTTTTTAACATTTCAAATATTTGACGGTTTGAGTTTTGTTTCTAATGGTTTTTTATTGCAAATTCGCGTTCTCCTACAACATTATACGTTTCTTTTCTATTAAATTATTATTTGAATGCCAGTCACGGTAATACAAGACAAATGATTATTCTTTGTGAGTTATTGCAACTTCTAAACGGATTTGTAACAGTAATAGAAATAATTGGCATTAGCAACAAGCAATAATCCAATCGAACTCTAGTCTAAGCTATCTGAATTAAATTAGCTGTAAGCTTAATAGTATTACAGTAATAGGAATAAGCTCAGTATACAAGAAGGCGGTTAAATAACTTGCAATGTAATTCAATGTTGTTCTGATTAAATTTTTGGCTATACATATCGGTTTGATTAATTAATCCCAATTATTTTGTATACCACCATTGATTTTATAATAACAGAATGGCCGAACCAGCATATTAAATACATACACTTGAGAGAAATTTACCTAACAATTTGGGGAGCGTTTAATATTAGGATTTGGTCAATCTACTCAATGTAAAATTAACCCTACGTTAGTCACGTGGTCTACAATCGTAGACCACCTCTCTTCAAACACTGATATTTTTTTGTTTGTTTTTTTAAACTGCGCGTGCTTCTCAGTAGCTGTTGCTAAAGAATCTCTCTACCTTATCAGTGTGTTGGGTGTGCTTGATATGTGCAATTGTAAATCTTATCAAGGCTGAAACAGGACTGGTCTACACATGTAGACCGCGTGACCATCGACGTTACAGTTTCTCGCTGCGGTGCCGCCCTTTATATCTCTTATTTTGATAAGTCTAGGTTAGTATTCTTCTTCTTATAGTGCCGTACCCTATTCAGGGCGTTGGCCACCTCTCTCCTATGTCTGTGTTTGGTGCGCGGCGATAGATAATTTGCACAGACAGACATAGGGGACCTACAGTTTAACGTGGGCTCCGAACCACAGGAAGTGCATGCACTTCTTCTCCAGAGAGGTTTTCCTGGGGAAAAATCCACCTCGCTGGTTTTCCGTTGCCTTGCGAGGGAGAACGACCGGGCCGGGGATCGAACCCGGATCCGCTGCATTGGTAGCCCGCGCTCTTACCACTGAGCTACGGCCGCTCTTAGTTAGTATTCGTTATTAATTTTTGGCACATGTGTAGTAAATACAATACATTTTAGACAAAATTATGTCTGCCCCGCAAAAATTATCAAGAGAAACGAAGCGGCGAAGTCAATCGCTACTGGGCATTGCAAACGTTCCACCTCCACTCCCTCAGCAACCACCGAGGCCACTGAATTATGTCGGTCGGTGTCATGTTTGTTCACGAAATATAAACAAATCTTCTAGAAGGTCTTGTGTGAAGTGCGGGAGGTTTGCATGCAAAAATCATATGAGAGACAGCTGCACTGATTGTTTGAGCGAGTAAAAATGTGCTGTTTTCAGTGATCTCAAACTCATCCATTTTTCTTACTGAATTTCTGCTTTTGCTGTTTTGAGTGAATTTTGTTTATGTTTTATTATAAGGTATACAAGTTTTTTTTCCAAAGTTGCACGAAAGTTTACATTTGAGCAAATTACTGTTGATTGTCAATAAACATTGAAAAATGAATGCGGTAGTGTTTTTATTGGCCCCATACAAAATAGACGAATATTTTGGGGTGAGAACTAGTCCATATCATTGAGAACAGTTCCGAGAATATAATTAATAAGGTATTATCATTTAAAATGCCAAATTATATGATCTATAGAAAAAATAAAATGGTCTACGATTGTAGACCATGCGACTAACCACGTTCCAATATACCACGTGACTAACGCAGGGTTAATGATGCAAACCAAAGGAGGTGCAACTTTATAATTCGTAGTAACACAACAGTAAACCAACTCTAGTCTAAACTATTTGCATTAAATTACCTTTAAGATTAATGGTATTATCTATTACATTAATAGGAATAAGCTTAGTAGGTATACAAGAGGGCGGTTGAACAACTTAAATGCGTACTTCTATGTTCTGCTGATTGAATTTTTGGTTACACGTTTCAGTTTGATTAATTAATCCCAATTATTTTGCAAACCACCATTGATTTTATATTAAGCAGATAGGCAAAATCCATATTTTTAATTTGATGCAATTCACAGCCAGGTAACCGTTATAAGGCTTCTATTTGATATAGGGGGTTTGGTCTATCTTCTCTGTATAAAATCAGCGACACAACTTAAACGAGGTGCACTTCCATAAATCGTAATAATATCAAATTAAATTAATGTAGCACAGAACACTAAACAAACTCTAGTCTAAACTATCTAAATTAAATTAGCTGTAAGCTTAATGGTCTTACAGTAATAACAGGAATAAGCTTAGTTTAGATAAATTTGATGTTGTGCTGATTTAATTTTTGATAATACATCGCAGTTTGACTGTTTTATCCCAATCAATTTGGATAGATTCATTGATTATACAGGGTGCTCTAAAACAATTAGGCACAAATGATGCCTCAGATTAGATTCTGGGTTTGAATATACAGCCCGTTCTATAAAAAAAACTCCGACGCTACAGCACCGTTATTATTAATTTTAAGTCCAGTAAACCATATCCCAGATTAAATATAAACCAAAGCTCTATCTTTTGGCGATGTTTATTTTTAAACTGCACGGTGTATTTTCTTCTCTTTTTAACCACATAAAAATTTTATATCATTACATAAGAACATGTTTGGAAAAAATCCGAAAAATTTTTCTATCGAGTTTGCTGTAAGTTGCAATAAATCGCAACCGGAGGTAAAAAAGAGCAACGGAAACATGTAAACTAAAAACATCATAGCTGTCAAGTTAATTGGCAACGTACCTAATTTCATGCGTGTATCGTTTTTGTTTTATTACATTTTATGACAAATCTGATGCTAAAATTTTTTAAAATAACGACATAAAATTCTCTCTACCACAAAATGAAAAATATGAATACCGTGCACTTTCGAATTATTGACAACCGCGCCATAACCTCGAAACAGTTGAAGATATAAAAAAGTCATCTACACCCGCTACAAGCCGCCCGCTCCAAACCTATGGCGTTGGCACGGCACGGCTCCTCACGTAAAGTTGCTAGCTAGATATTACGCTCACGACTTCGGACTAAAAATGTTTATAACAATTTTATTTGAAGAGATCACTTAACTTGATAGTTTAAAATTATTAAAAACTATTGTTTTTTTTTCTTAATTTATAGAATGGTATAAAATTTGCATCCTAGTAAACAACTTCAAATAGGATATCAAACTGTTTAAAGTATATAACAATTGGCGTTTACGTTTTTGAATAAATCATTAATCAATTTCAAATTTTCCAAAAATTCCTGTAGGGCTATAGCATAAAATTTGAGAGATTAATAGAAAACACATTTGTAATTCACTGTCTATCGACTCACAAAGTTTAAAACAATGGCGTCGGCAGATTTGGACGAATATTTTTTTTTAAATGTACAAACATTTGAAAAGCTTAAATTTTTTTAATTATCATATTTCCAAAAATATGTTTACATCATTTGATTATACTTATTAAGGGCTATTAAATAATATTACGATTTGTATTGATTGGATATTTTGTTTTTAAGTTACCAGGCATCAAAAATGCAAAATATCTTTTTTTAATTTAATACATAGGCAAATAAAAATTAAAACTAAAATACCTAAAAAGTACTTGTTAAAAGGTATTTGCTATAAGGGTTGGTAAAACTCCAAATGTTTAGAAATAAAATATCAAAAGCCCGTCGACCTGCAATAAATTAAGACAAGTAAAAAGTCTCAAACATAGACTTTCTAACCCAAAAACAACAACGAAAGTTTGTTTAAAACCTAGAAAGTAAATATTTGTCTCAATTATATCATTACTAAAACTAGAGAAACGACAGATTCTCGTGTGGTCTCTCTAGGGTATCTCTCGTCTCGTCTCGAATTTTAAGTGGCTTTTCGTCTCCTCTTACGAGAGGATTTTCTCGTATCGGTGGCATCATCAAATCTAAATGAGGCCAAAATAAAAATTGAATTAATCGAAAAATTGCAAGCACTGTTATTTTAAGTGCAACCCCTATCCGTGATTTAGAAAACATAAATGAAAAACTTTAACTTTTGTCAGATTCGGTAAAGTTTTTCTTGGTTCTAATGTTTCGTCATTATTGGTTTCTACCAAGTTCTTCATTTGTCACTTGTAGTTTGTTTTTCAATATTTCTATTTTTATTTAACCCCCATTTACGCACGCGAAACTATTTGAGGTTATATATTTGTAGCAGTTTTTTATATTGTTGCTCAAACTATTTAATTATTTAACCAGTAAAAAACTACAGATTAAAAAGAAATGAAGAAAAAAATAGCACCTCTCCATGTTTACACGCCACTCATGGGCTCTTTAAATTGGCGATACTATGTCTTGTGTAAAATCACTTTTCTATGTTTTAAAGGTATAGTTCAAAACGTTTTAAAGTCATCAACTTCAATTTCAAAACATCATAACTCTGAAACGAAGAACTTTTCTATTTGAATAAATTTAGTTACATCTACATATTTTCACGTCCAGATTATGTGGTATAATTTATGAATACTTTTTTGAGAACACTCTGTGTATTAGACAAGTTGGCAAAATTTCTAGAAATTCAACCACCAAGATATCTTTAATAGGGGTCGTTTGGTATAGGAGCTTTGCCAATCTGTTAATATAAAATCAATGACAAAACTCAAAAGAGGCGCACCCCCATCATTCATAATAATATGAAATTAAACAAATATAGCACGAAACAATAAACAAAGGAAATTTAAATGACATTAAGGTTAGATTTATGTTTCACTAAGCATTTTACCTCCCAAGCAAATTGTAGGTGCGAATGTTTTATAGTAAATTGATTTCAATTCAGGTTTATTTGTACCACAAATGAGTGACGCTGGGTGGTCGCAAAATCGTGTCAGCGCGGACAATTAAATGTCGACTGTCGACATTCGACATAAATACAATGTATTAGAAATCTCAGATCTTACTGAAAATGCGTGGGCTATAATTGTCTGTCGAAATTAATGAAAATTCCTGTTGGTTTAGACACTGATTTTGTACCGGTCATAATTTAAGAATGATCCCATTTCAAGTTAAATTGTTGTTTAATTTATTGTGTAATATTCAGGACATGCAAAGAAGTAAATTTTTATTTTAACTGATGATAGTGGCAAAATTTACAATATGTAGCAATAATTTTGTAACTAAAATCATTTTCCCACTAGCGTTACAATGTAGTACAAAATAAACGGTCCAATTATTTTCATCTTAATAATTTGTTAGGTAAAGACTTTAATGACACAATTTATGGAGAATGCCGGAAAACTGTTTTCGCGTGTAGCTAATTTATTAGCGTAAGAATATCCAGGTCGGCGGAAGCTGTTTCTAATAAAATTGTATGAGTTATTTTCTACTAACTAGTACAAGATCTTGCATTTTTGCGTAAAAACCATGCATAAAATTACCTCTTTATTATTCAACTTACTTGCATAAAAGGAGCAAATTTTACCGACGATTTTTATAGTTTTCTCGTGTTAAAAATAAAGTATCATCTATTTTGAAATTTCCTATTCAATTTCCTAGATGGCCATGCATTAGTATTGCAAATAGAATTTCAAAACGTTCCACTCAGGTATGAACGTGGCTTATATAAAATTCAATTAGTTTTCGAAAGAAAACGAATACGAGGGAACGTAACACTGATTATTTTGTAAAGGACGGTAATTGTGGCTGGATATAAAATAATATATGCACGTTTGCGACTATCATACCAGGCAAACATGCAGAGCAGCGTTATTAATATTCCTCAAGCTAGTTATGTAAAATATTAACTCGGTCTCTGGCATTCTCTCTGAAAACAATATGTCGAGGAACGCCTTATTTAAAATGCAGCTACGTGTTTTTCGAACTTCTATTGTTTTATTTCCCTACTACCATGTATTTACCTAAGATCATTTCCATTTTATTTTTTTATTTTGCTCTGATAGAAGATATAATAATAACAACAGTGACTGTGAAACAATAGTTCGAAGTTTCACACCAACTAACTATGAGTCAAAATTTGCATTAGTAGCAAAGCCATAAATTAAACGAAATGGACAGGCCCCACATGGAGGGTGTAACACAGGTCTAAATAAGGTGACGTGTGGACAAACAATGGGGCCTACAATTGTTTTACATGTTTACAAACAAGTTCCTTGTAACCCAGGGCAAAAATATGGGCACGCTTTTAACTGGCCAAGCTGTGGTAAAACAAACACACTCTACTCACTACCGAAGCAAAACTAAACCTGATGTGTGCTAAATTTTCTGCACGATACATTTGTTTGGGTAAGAAAGAAAAACAGGAAGTAGGCGACGCGACGCCGACGTCGCTACAAAACATTAAAATGTTTGCCTATTAAAGAACAAACAAAGATATTGATAATTGTAATAAAAATTATCCGAAAGTGACTTGATCTAGATAAAGTTCTAAAAAAACTGATTAATGTTTTCAGTTGTTATTTTCCATTAATCTTGTTTCCAATTAATTATAGGTCTGAAGATATGCCTCTTTCCCAGAAACGTTTAAGCAGTTATACAAAAATACATCAGAAGATATTCGCGATTTTTTGTGGTCACCACGTTTCTTTTTAATCATTTTTACACCGGTTATTCAAGCTTACCAGGTGGCAATGTTTAGCCGTTTGCTTTTCTGATTTATGAATATTATGATATTTACATCTACAGAATTCTATTCACAAAAAATATTACATTCTAAATTTTTAATTTAATGAATCAATTATATCTGTTGACTCGTGAGCAAGCAGATGTTGAATTTTGCTTAGTAAATCCTAAAATCCCTGCCTAACCCAAGAAGACAGAAAAGATTATGAACTCATCCTTTTTTTTATTTTAAAAATATTACATACACTTGTCTTCCTAAAATTAGAATTATGGAACTAGTAAAGCCAACTAACTCCCACGTAATAATCTAGGACCTGTCTTGTTTAAAGACAGGTCCTAGATTATTACCTCGAGTAACACCATACAAATAATCCGTTCATTTAATTGACAGTTTCTTTTTGGCCAAGCCGCACGTTTGCAAACAAAAAATTTTTAATTTATTTAAGTCAATTATTTTTTATTCCTTAAACAAATACTTCATAAAATTAATTTTGCTTATTATTATGAAATACGTGTGGGTAATTTAATTACCAGTTACGAAATGAGCCCATTAATTGCTTCCGCTTTTAGTTATTTTTATATGGCGCCTATGTTGCATTCCATTTCTTTTTATGGAAGATTTTGAGACCAGAAAAATTTGTTAAAATTCAAAAGTACTCTGCGTCAAATTCTTTTTTAACACTAATTTGTCTACAAATGATTTAAGACCAGGAATGCGGCTTTTCAAAATACTTAATTGGCTAGAAGACTAGAAGAAGTTGATTTAACAGCAGTCGAAATCGATTAAAATTTACTGCATGCCAATAGCCTTCCTGTGTGAGTGTAAAACGTATTTTATAACGATCTTTCGTACACAATAACCTGCAGCGTTTTTGGAATTTTTCGCAAATTATGTGGCTGATGTACTCTTAATTTCTAATACCCTTAGGCAGATATTTGATCACAAAAAAAACCGCAGTGCACTTTTACTTATTCTCCTTAGAAGAACAATTTTTATTTATAATTTCCGAATTATGCAAAGAAAATAAAAAAACACTTGAGGTTTTATGTAAAAAAGTGGTTAAATTAATTTTTTTGTTCCAGTTCATAAAATAATATGAATATTTATTCTTTCTTAAATTTGAAAAATGTTTCTAGTTAAAACCATTTAGTTACATAACCAAATTGTTTAATATACGTGAAAAATTTATAAAAAATACTGCGTGTAATGAGGCACTAATTTATGAACAGAAATCTAAATTAATCACACGTATTACTCATTTAAAGTCAGGCGTCTTCGACCTAGCGACCGTTTAAATTTGAATCATCTTATTACAGGAGATGCTTGCTAGTCAAACAAGAAACAAACATTAATATGAGTAGAAAATTATTATTTACAAAGCAGCGGGATATCCGTATAAGTCTAGGAAAACTGGCGAGGAGCGCGGGGGGTGCGAGCGGCTCATGCATTTAGATGAAGGCTCGGAATATTATAAAATATTATAAACAAGCTCAGGTATAGATTCTACGCGATCGCACGATCCCTGTGTCTAAGCATTAACGAGACGGACGAAGACGATTTAAAATTAAAATACCAGGAATTTTGACTTTTATTAATCATAGCCAGAAGAAGAACGCGCCGTGCAGAATACCCCAACATCATTATAATTAAATCTATGCCAATTTTGGAACTGCCCACAAATTCATGTAGATTTGTAAATGATAACGTATTTCTTTTTTCTGATCAGCTCTACAACCACAATAAGGTAGCCCAAAACTCGTGCTAATAGCTTGCGTGGAACAGATCTGATAAACTGGAATTTTGAAATGATTTTTATTCAACACTGTAACCAGAAAATGAATTACCCTACCCTACCCTGCCAACAAAATCTGACTAACATAACAAGAACGAAAATTGATCGACGCTCGTAATACACAGCAATGTTATCCTGTTATTATGTGTCCCCTTTTTTGGCTCCATCTGATATGTACAAGTTTTAAAAATGACAGCAAACCAAACCATCTTGCGAGTTTTGCATGATTACTATGAGAATTTGTTGATGTCTATTTTAAAGAATTGAGGTTTTCATTTATGATTATCTTACATCCTTTCTAGGGTTGATGGACGTATTTGAAAGCTATAATTTGGCCCTAATATTAGACTGGGATTGAGCGTGTGAAAAAGTGTACAAAACTGCAAAAAATAATAAATTATTTTTATTAAGGTTAACTTTCCTTTTTTTTAAAGAAGTTTAATGTAAATTTAAGAATACTATTTAGTGTAATTTAAGAAGACAGTTTAGTTTTTAACACATTAAGCTAAAATTGCTAAAAGTGATAATAAAATAAGGAAACAAGTACCTACAGTTATTTATTTGTCAGAAAATTTAAAAATAATTATTTACAACTTGCGTCATTAGTACAAAAGTGTGCAAATTAAAAAAATTACTTGAAAACCCAATGGGTGCATTAAGTAGCTGCAAAATGCTAATCATACAAATTCGCATATAATTTCGATTTTTCCTAATATTAGCTATCTTACATGTTTCCACTGCAGTATCAGAAAGATCCTTCTTAACTCTGAAGAAAGTTAAGACTTACTTGAGCAATTCTACTTCGGAAGTAAATAATTAATATTTTTGCTTACAGTTATTTTTTTAATAGTAAGCATATTAAATATTTTAGCGCAGATTAAACGGTTTGACTTTACTTTATAAAGAGATCTGCATATATAAGCTCTGACGAGATTTTTATATAGTAATATGGTTCATTATTGTTGTTTTATGAGGTTAGCGTCTAGCCCCTTGGACTTCCTGCCGATCCTACCCCCTCTGCATGCAGCCGAAATGTGTGTAAACCACAACATCGTAGTGGCACAGATGGATATGCGGGTGTGTTCGGTTGTGCTACTTTTTTACTGCATAAGTAGTTGCGGGGTCGAATCTCGGTTGAGACCAAATTTTTTTTTATTTTATAGTTTTTTTAAAACACTGTTGTTGCGTTTTACTGTTTACGCGAGGTTATTTGTTAAGAGCAGTTATATTTTTAAAGAAAAAATACGAAGACAAATTTGGATTCACTCACCGATTGACGGCATACTAACACGCAAGTCTGGTAATAAATTAAAAAAAAAAGGATTTGTTGTTTTCTATTGAATGCAATTTATTAGCAATGAAAAAATCGGCTTTAACAATGCAAATCTCGATGTAAATATCACACTCGTACATATGCGAGCCAATATTAGATGATATTGCGCAATTCAGGATCGGCTGAATGTCTAAGGGGCTAGACTCTAGTTTTTATGAGTACTCATAAATGTTTTAATTTTTGAAAATATGTTAAATAACTTTCTGGCAAAGTTTTGTGGAAAATATATTAAAATGAAGTATATCAAAAAGTTTTTGAAGTTTCTGTAGGGTTACCCCCTTTCGCTCAGGGGAGTGGTCTACATCCCCCAGACCACCGATCATATTCTGATCCCCCCTGCAACTGTCGAATCTCTGTATACTAATCACTACTACTCCCCCCCGAAATTGTTAATTTTTGCTATGTCACTGACACTCGCTATGTCTACGCTATCTACTACGCCACTGTCATATGGATCACAGGAAATTTTTAGGCTGGTTTTCCACTTTTTTACGAGGCAGATCGCAATTAGATAATTAAATCTATAAACTTCCTGTAGCGATAAGACCCTCACAGGCTAACATCGTGAGGCCTATTTTACTTTTATTATTCGGCATTGCATTTCCACAAAATTTTAAAAATAGTGCTTTCATGTAAAGTACGACCATTCCCGGTTTTTTCTTTTTAAACTTAAACGTCAAATTTGTTTATTATTTTGCATTTTCCAACCAGACAGTTACACAGTAAGAAATTTTTTGTTAGATTGACTAAAATTTTTAGTTCCAGCAGGTCCACTACTGTTTTTAGTAACATTGACAAACAGCCTATTACTAACTTTTAAAGAATTTTATTTGGTAAATGTTACCAAGAAATAAAAGTTAGTTTTATCATTTATGCAGCAAAACTTACAACAATGCAAGAGTACTTATAATTATTTAGTTGGATAGAATTAATAATTAAGTAGTAAATTTAACATTTTTTTGTTAAGATGCTCAAAACAAATTTATGTCTATTTAATCAATGCAATTTGTAAGATTTATAAACATGCGTTGTTACCTTGAGAGTAAAGTATTGTAAGTTTAGCAACAGCTTTCTGTTAAGATGAACAGAACATTTATGTATGCTTAATAAATGCAATTTGTAAGATTTACAAACACGCGTTGTTACCTTAAGATCAAAATATTGTAAGTTCACCAATAGCTTTTTGTAAAGAGTAACAAAACATTTATGTCTACTTAATACATGCAATTTGTACGATTTACAAAAATGAGTGGTTACCATGAGAGTACAGTATTGTAAATATAGCAACAACTTTTTGTAAGATAAACAAAACAATATCTACAAAACTACATTGCTACCTTAAGTGCACAATATTGTAAATTTAGTATTTCATAATCGCTGATTAAAAAAAAGGTGTTTTAAAAAGTATCGAGAAATTTAAGGGCGTATAGTACTCGCTTACACAGTAAATAGTCTTGATAAACATATGTCCGAAAATGCTTCATTACTGAACTATGCCTGCTCAAAGAGGCTTGGTCAAAAACACAAACATTGTTTGCGCGAATTATTTGAAATTTGGTATAGACATTGTTACTGAAAATTTACTTTTTTACCTATTTTTATTTACGTACGACAACCAAGGGTTGCCCAAGAAGAGGGGGTTACACTTTTACAGTTAAAAGATATGGTGTAACCCCCCACTGGTTGACGTATGTAAACGAAAATAAGTAAGAAAGTAAACCTTCAATAACAATGCCTCCACACCAAATTTAAAATAATTAGCGCAAAACAATGTTTGAGTTTTTGACCAAGAAGTGGCGTCTCTTTGAGCAGGCATAGTTCAGTAATGAAGCATTTTTGGACATATGTTTACTAAGACTTGTTTAAGCGAGTACTATTATACGCCCTTAAATTTCTCGATACTTTTTTAAACACCTTTTTTTTAATCGGCGATTATGAAATACTAAATTTACAATATTGTGCACTTAAGGTAGCAACGTAGTTTTGTAGATATTGCGAATTGCATTTGTTATGTAGACTTAAATGTTTTGTTTATCTTACAAAAAGTTGTTGCTATATTTACAATACTGTACTCTCATGGTAACAACTCATTTTTGTAAATCGTACAAATTGCATAGCAACACAATACTGTACCTAAACAATTTAGTTTATTATAGCTGATAGGTTGGTAGAAAGTTGTGGTTAAAAACCAAAATTGTTAGGTAGCTACCATTTTTCTTAGATCGACGTCCAGTCAACACAAGTTTTTACATTCCTGCACCAATTATGATTATTACTACTTAAATACTTTCTCTTACTTTAAAAAATTAAATGTTATTAAATTAGCCAATATCAATGTTTGCAGTAAGAGTGTATGAAGGAGATGCGAAGAAAAAAAAAGTTAGGTGCATACAATATTTATTTCAATAACACCGCAAATAACATGAATAACAACATATTATGTATAGGTACTTAAAAGACTAACTCAAATTGAGGAACAATAACGTTAAGATGTTCCTGTGTAGGTTGGTGTAGATCATAAGAAGCAAAGTGCAGTAATTTGTTTAAGTCTATTACTTTGGGAAATAAATTAGTTATAGTTCGGGCATAATCAGTTTTTGTTTCATGAGAAGGGAGAAGATCTGGTGGCATATATTGGAACATATGTTCAACTACTATGCTAACAAGCTTCTTTCTGTTTGGGTCATCCAAGGTTTTGTGCTCTTTATAGAAAGCTATAATTTCCCTTCCTCCTGGATGGGATAGTATATAATTTTTTAAAACCTGAAACAAAAAAAATATAGAAATCGGTTTTTAACACTTTTTACAGGATGTGTAAACAATGTTGCACTTAGTGGATTACAGATATTGACTTACTTCATTTGTTATTTTGTTATAATTTACAGCGGCAGTTTTTATCTTTTTCTTAGGGATGCGACAAAAAGATAAACACTCATCATCAGAATCGTCAAAATTTGTACACGACGTGTTGGAACTAACAGAGAGATTATATATAGTATCAGTACTACAAGTACTGGTACCCCCTGTATAGGCTTTTGAGTAAGTTGAAATGGGAGATGATGATAGTGCGGGCGAAGTTGAGGATGGTCCAGGTAATGACGATGTCCCTGAATTTTATAACACATATACTTAATTATATTGAATGGTTGCAATAATATAAGATGCAGATTTAATAAGTAATAACTAAATAATAATCAAATATAACACACCTAAATCGTAAATGTGATCTATTGCAGTTACTATTTTTAAAATGACTCCTGTATGAGAAAAGTTTAAAAATGATTTAATAAAGTTGTCTTATTATTGCCCCTTCTCTATCATAAAATTCTATATCTTGCCCAAGAAGTTCAGGAAATGTCTGGTACGCTAAAAATTAAAAATACTTAAATAATCAGACATTTAGGTATGTATGGTTAAAAGATAACATTTAAGATAAAATAATAAAATTTATAAAAGTTGATAATCATGCTATGAATTTTTGTCAATACAAACCTGTGCTCTTTATAAGATCGTATTCTGGCGAGATCAATGTAGCCCACTCCAATCTGTCTTTATGTTTAAAACGGACGTGATACATTGGAGAGGATGCTTGACTAATATTCTCACAAACATTTCCATTAGCTTCTAGCTCATTGGAAATAAACTCAGGAGTCTACAATTTAAATTTTGAAAAGTAAAGTAGGTAGTCTATGACTTTTTTGTCATTTTACATGTGTGTTAATTCGCTGTTTTTTTCCAGTCGAATGCAAACAATTCGGAACGGATCGAACACGGTATAAAATGATAGAGAGCTATATACGAAAATCAAAACGGGAAACATTTTGGCCACCCTGTATAATGAATATGAAATTTAGGTATAATAAAACCAAAAACATATGGGAATACTGATACTCGATACTCGAATCTTGGGTGCGTAAGTAGTCCAACCTTAAACCAGGGTTTCCATTTTTTGAATATAGAAAAACGGGACGGATCTACTCCCCCACCAACCACAAAAGGTTTGGGAAGAATAGTCCGTAGTCTTGTATTTAATTTTCAAATATCATATTGTGTTTTCATTCCATGTCGTGAGGTACAATTGCTACACGTCATAACGCTAAAGTTGTGAAAACAAAAAAACAAGCAAAAACGTTCCCCTTAAATTTAAATTTAAAATTTTCTATTTTTGAACTGCTAATATTATTGTGCAGTGACACGAAAAAATTGAAATTTCAAAAAAAAAGGACAAAATGTGTCACGATGACAACTAATCCCGGTCGCGGATCAATTTCTTCAAAGTACGGGGAATCCATGACAGGTAAGAACTCTGGCCAAACCGTTGATTGAATATATTTCAATCAGCGCCTAAACTGCTAATTATTGCGATATTAATTAATTTATTAGTTAGCAAAATATGCCTTGACAACGTCAAGGACAAACAGCTTATTTCTCGTAAAACGAAACCAACCCGCGCAGCCAGAAGAGCTACTTCGTATTTTGTATTTGTAGTTTAAAACACGTACTACTCAAGCGGGAGGTAAGACAGAGACGCGCGCTACTCATGGTTTTGAAACGGCGCGGCGCAACTACGCTTGGATTTCTTCTTACGTGAACCAAGTTGTACTTACAAGCACAACCAGGGGGTTCCCCTATGCTAGTCATAAAATTTTTAATGACAATAATGTATTGTTACATTGTCCTTAAAAAATATGAGGAACTATGATCATGCAAAACCAATTTTCATGATTTCTTGTCAATTTATGTACACTTTTTACAAAAGGAATTGTTTAGTTACGTTTGTGTAAAATTTTAGTTAGGTTAATTTTTAATCAAATGATCTGATCGATGCCCCTACATTAACTTCCACAAAGTGAAACACTATAAACGAACATGAATGAATTGAAGTACTTACCATTTTATCACAAACTATCAACACTACACCACTAAATAGGCGGCGTGTAGTGCAATGCAGACGGATTTGTTTTAAACAAAGACTCCTACAAAAGCGATTTTAGGATTTGATTGCTGCCGATTTGTAACGTACCGACCCGATGGTCTGACGCAACTATAATTCTAAAAATGATAATACAAATAATTTTATAGGTGTCAGCAAAATATTGTGTCAAAACTACAACTTTTTTGTAAACCCAACTTCTTACCATTTAAATAGAACAAAAATGGTAGTTAATTGTAGAACACTGTAATGCGGTTGTAGTTATGATTGTAGTAACATTAATCAAATAAGCCAGTAGTAATTTCCAACGTTTGTTATGTAAAGTTATCAAAGTAAATCATTGATCTTACAACCAAATTTTCATCTTAAAAGAATTATTTGTAAAATTTACTACTTAACGTAGTTACAATAGCGTTTCAATTATTTACAAAATTTATAAAGTAAATTTTGCAACTAATAACATAAGAGTTACTACTCATTCATTTAACAAATATAGGAGTTGTTGATGTTGCTAATTATATTTGTTAAAATTAACTAGAACGAATTTACTCTTTACAGTTTCGTAAAATTAGCAAAATATTTTTTACTGTGTACTATAGGATTGCTTTATATATATTTCCACGAAGACTGCATACGAATAAACAATTTAGACTTAAATTAAAATTAAAATATTATTAGTAGTTTAATCAGAGAATCTCAAACAATCGATTTATTGAACACTTAATTCGTATTATTTGATTAATTGATTAATTGAATAATTGATTTTTCAATTAATCGATTGTTTGATTACACACTTGATGCATTAATCGATTATACAATTAATTGATTGATTATTCATTGTTTGATTATTCGTGTGTTTTATTAAGTGACTGTTTGAATAATTAATAGTTCATTTATTGGTTAAACGGATTTAATTAATCAAGAAACGTCAATGATCTAAGTAATAGCTACTGTTTTCTTATACATTTAAGTTTTTTTTAACTTTATAAATAAATCAAATTTTATTAAGAAGAAAAGAGTACGAGAGAAGGACAAATTGAATCAAAGGAGGACAATAATTACATTAACGACAACAACATTTACCCAAGAGGGACTGTCCTTTCAAAGAAGGACCTGGTCTGGTGGTTAGAAATAATAATAATTTGGAAAATTTAGGTGAAATAATCAATTAAGTGGTTTTTTTATTAATTTAATCGATTACTTGCTTGGGTAATTAATCAATTTTTGATTTATTATCTGAGTAATCGATTGTTTGACTAATAATTAATTTGAATGGTCGATTATTTGGTTAATCGATCAATCGATTTTAAAACATTCCGGAACCTAAAACATATATTAAATAAGCAATTTTGGTAACATATTATTTTTAAATACAGACAGAAATTTCTGAATACAAAAGCAATTAATTATTGATTAGGGCTTCCAGATAATCCAACAGGTTGTACTCTGTAGCAACAAATTGATGGCGGTTACGATTTTGACTGTAAGGCTGGTTACTCCAGTATGAGTTGGTAGATCTGTATAAAATTTCTTATTGGAATAATTCTGGGAAAAGAAGGGGGATAAAACCTTGCTAGAAGAAGTTATTCTTGAAACCAAAAGAACTTAACAAAATTATCAATAAAATATTATTCAAAAACCCACCACCTGATATTTTTCTAATTTTATTAGCTGATAGATATGAGGACAGACTACTATTTGATTTTTCTTCAAAATTACAATTTTCCTGTGACAAAATCTATGATTTTTTGAATTTGAAGTAAGGATCTGTTATTCAACAACCGCGGGTAATATAAAATCCAAGATCAAGCTGATTTGCTCATAACGGACAAGAAAATAACTATTTATAGGTACTTATTTTTACATGCAATAATATTTAGAAAAGGCAGTCCTTGAGTTTAGCTGTTTAATATTATTATTGCGTCTATTATGTTTTCCAGCAATTTTTTTCCAGCAGAAAACGATTTTTTTTATTTCGAGAAGCACGGATTTAGAAAAATTGTTTGTAAACTATTACTAAAACAATTTTTCAAAAAATGTAGTTTTAAATACAAATTTTTCGAAACGGATTTTTATCGCATAGCAATTATTTGAAAATGAAATTTTTGGAAATAGCCACCAAAAACATTAAATCACAACCAAATGTAAAAATAAAAAAATGAGCAAAGATAAGAATTTCTTTTATTTTACTATAGTTGTTCTAATAAGAAATGTTGTGAGCATGAAAATATGTTTTCGAACAATTTGAATTCTAAACATTTTCTGCATACCAATGAATCACATGACAGTGACAATGTATTAGAACTTTAGGAGTATTCCGATCTCATAATAACTACTGGGCCTGGAAAATTTTTGTGAATAACGTAAAAAATGTGAAACTTTTGGATGGCAGAGTTCGAACAGTAGTATTAAAAATACAACCACAAAATCACCTTGATCACACACGTCACGAAAATCGTTTTCTCATTATTCTTAACATTCTTAGTTGTGATGATGTGACCACCGATTACTTTCTGGGTATCTTAAAAAAATTCGTTATTAGCGATGATAATACCAGTACCAAACAGATCTCAAATTTATAACATAGAATATTTAGAGCAAGTTTATTTAATTTTTTTACATAGTCATCAAAGTTCTAAATAATTTTATAATTGTTATAACAATCTAGAGTGAAATATGAGGCGATATTTCACGAAATTACAGTTCTAACATGATACTTAAACATCCATTATGCGCATTCATTTTAAACTACATAATATTAGCATTAAAAACTCATTTCTAAAACTTTTAAAACTAAACGATTTTAAACTACTCCTTTTAAAGCACTATTATAAATCCAAATAAAGTCTTATCGGGCTATCATCTCATAATCGTTGTAATAATTTTGTAATACACGATGGTGAATTTTACAGGCATCCCTTTATTTTCCTTGATCCTTTTGTGGCCACTATCATCCACTCAGCCCTTCTAGTAGCGGCCAATTAATAATAAATCACTCCGATGTTGAATATGTCGGAAACTTGGGCTCTTAAGGAACTATTTTAACCCAGTTAATACTTCACGAAGAGCTTCAACTTCGTAAGAGAAGGTGGAGGAAGAGCAAATATAGGGGTATGCCCTACGAGTTCTAATTTAAGTCATCATCTCCGGTTGATTATAATTTATGTGAAGGATCATTAGCGTTAGTACCTGCCCGACCTCAAGCTGAATTTATAAACACAGGTCATAAAATGTTTCTAACTTAGTTACATCTTAAATATTATGCTAATGTTGTTAGCATATTTCGAAGATACAAATCGCATTAAAACCAGGTACGTCGATGTTACTTTAAATTTGAATAACTTCCAAACGTCTTGTACCGTGTTTCGTTCGCACTATTTCAGAATTGCATTATTGAATTCAAAGTGTGTTTGGCTTGGAGTTAGCAACTTTGAAATTCGTTACCTTTAACAGTTTCGTGCACGAAAACAACGAATAACGGAACGTTAGATAGGTGTGAACATTAGGGGGGCTTAGAACTTTCTTTCTCGTCAAGCCCAAGCTTAGAACTTCAAAATTACAGTTCCATGATGTCGAGAAGTTGGAAATTATGTCTAAAGTACTGAATTATTATTCAGTGTATGTTAACATTGTCCTCGTCATATTGTTATGTTTGATCTTAGTAAGCGTGCATAGAAGTGACACTGTAATGACGGGAAGTTTGTGATTAAGAAAATTACTTTAAAAAACCGAACATCATCAATCTAGCCTATTGTGCATTGCAACTAACTGCATGACATTTCTGCAGAGAAATAATATTATAATCTACTTATGACTTAGAAGAATAAGTTCCAAGAAAGAAATTATAGTGATTGGCGGCAGAAACTATAATATTTATTTTTTTTTAGTTTTAAAGAAGTTATTCATGACCCAGTGTCGTGTATGAATAGCGTTGCATCATTATGCATATGCACCCATATATAATTATTACAACATAGAAATAGCCATGAATTATGGTGCCTCGCAAAGTTCAATATGCCGCTGTTATTCTACTGTTTTGCTCTATAAACTTATTTTCGGAAAGCAGATGTAATGAGCGAATTTGCGAGATCTTCCCACTGTCTATTTAAATATACCTACTCGCAATTCACATTTTTTTGGTACTTTTCCAATTCTTGTCATTATAAGGCTGATACCGCTTAGCTGTAGGCAAATAATAAAAAGCTGTTTGGCACCCGCCACGGGACCGTCCTCGCATTTATTAAAACTACTTAAACATTTTTAAATATTTCGAAAATATTGACAATTTTTAGAAATATTTCGGTTTTTGACAATTTTATGAAAATTTAGAAAATGTTTTAATATTTTGAAAAATTTTTAAATTAAATCAGAAGCCGAAAGTCGGTTTTTACAAAGTGATAGACTTTTGTTGGCATTATTTAATTAAACTGTTTAGTCCATATTGAAGTAGAGCACTCCTCTCCATCTCATTATTATTTGCAAGAGTTATTTCGCTAATTTATGTTGTCTGGTATTTTGTACAGGGTTCCCAGTAACTATCAAGAATTAGAATCCATGACTTTTCCAGGATATCCATGACCAAAAATTATACTTACCCATGACTTTCGACAAAAAAATATCAATAAAATTAGAGACGCAAATATAATCACGTTTATGCATTTTTTATCAATTCACAAGACAGTATGTGGCGGTCTGTCTCACTTGCACCTAATCATAAGCCATATTACGTTCCTTGGAATTTAACATGGATAAGAAAAGTACCTCAATGATATTTTAAAAACCTTTAGCAGCAATTGTTTTATAAGCGGCAGATTTAAAAATTCATTCGGAAAATTTTTAATTTTTTTAAATTATTTAAACACTGCTGCAGGAAAATCAGGTTTTTTACTGTAAATCAAGAGAAAAATCAAGGCTTTTGCCAAATTTTGCATAAAATCCATGACTTCCAGGTTAAAGTTTTAATTCCCTGACTTTTCCATGACTTCCAGATTATCCAGGGTCAGTGGGAACCCTGTTGTAATAGCAAACAATATTTATTCGGTGAAAGCAGAAAACAGATTTTTCAAAAAATGATTAGACGTTTTTCTGGCAAATATTTAATTAAGTTGTCCAGGTAAACAACCAAAATAACACACCCTATACGCCTTTTCTCATTGTGACTTTTCTATGATCATGTAACATGTCCAGGCCGATTTTGAAGTCACAATTACTTAATTAAAAGAAAAAACAACAATCGACACCCCTCCTCACCACCCTTTATTTTTTAACAGAGTTATCTGGTTTTAAGATGTCTCGTATTTTGTAATTGCAAACAATGTTTATCTGCTGAAAGCAGAAAATTAATTTTTCAAAACATGATAGACACATTTTGGAAATTATTTAATTAAACTGCTTAGGTAAACGACCAAAAAGACATACCTTATAGGTTTTTTTCTCGTTGGGCGTTTCTATGCTCATTTAACATGTCCATACCGATTTTAAAGTCGAAATTCCCAAATCTTTAAAAACACAAAAGATCTATGTGGAGGTGGCGGGGAGTGATAGAAAGATCGTGCTTGCGTAGAACGACTATTCGACATGCATAGAATGCTCTATTTTCGAACGCGTCTATATTGAAATATAAGACCCCCCCACCGCCCCTTTTTTTGGGCGGACCAATCTCGTTTTGTTGCAGACTTATACCAGTATGACTAAAAATCTATTAAACTACATTGGGTTTTCTGTGTTAAGTTGTCTGGGCTGTAAAGTGTATATAGGCACACACACATACACAAGACAGGGTTTTTCGGTATTCTTGGACCCTGAAACGTGCATTTTCGTCAAAATCTCAACTTCCGAAATTTTGATAAATACATTACCTGCCTCTAGCTATACTCCGTATAGCGTGGAAGGTAAAAAATAAACCAAATGTATAAACGGATGCGTTGCGGGAAAGTAAATGCATTTACATTTTAATTACATGCATATTTTTGCGCTTCCTTGGTGGTTTTGTTTTCAGATCATGAATATGAGTTACATAAATTTAAATTTGTCATCAATTTTTCATCTAACTATTTGTCTCCGTAGCCCATTGGTTAGTGCTTCGTTAGCGCTCCGTGCAGTCACACATAGCCAAAGACCTACATCGATTTGTGTTGTTCTTCCCACTTTCCGAGCAATTTTTTCTTCACTCATCAATAGTGCTTCGTTAGTGCTTCTTAATGGCTCACATAGCAACCACAGTCATAAGCAAACAGAAACTACTTTATAAGTTTAACTAAGTAAATTTGTGGGAGAAAACGCTAACGCTTTAAACAAAAGTACTTGATAATGAAAACTGTGATAAAGAGCTAATTTTTGTTTCACTTATAATAGAAAATACAATAAAATCACAACAAAGCGATGGCCTTTATAACGAAAACGAAGGAAGCGAAAAAATACCGATCATTAGTTGTCTCTATTATTTGAACTTTTTATAATTGCTGATTTTGCAGTACACACAAACTAGCGCTTAATGGTGTACTCCGCAAATTTTTGATTTCCTTCATTTGATGGAAACGTTTGTGAGTTCAGAATAACTTTTTTTAATCTTCATATCGCCTATAAAGTGATATTTTTTTTTCTTTACAAAACTCTGCTTTAATAACGTCATACATAAAGAACTAAAACAGTTACAAAGAAGAATGTCAGTACAACAACAATAACATACAAAAACAAGAACAAAGAAGAAAAAATAATATAAAAACTAAGTATTTTAATTATTTCCTCGATGAATATTTTATACATCGCTACATTTAGAAGCTCATTAAAATTAAACTATTCGTATGAATGGGACGCCCCAACCCCCCCACAAACGATATTTTTTTAAACCACTTTTTTGGGTTTTTGGAGGTTTAATACATTTTCGTTAAAATATGAATTTTGAAAGTTTTCATGAAATCAATACTTCTTTATACATCGCAGTGTAGGTAGTAGTATCTGATGTAGCTTTTTAAGTTGCTCGCTATACTGAGTATAGTTGAAGGCTAGATATAGATATTGGTATTAACTATATGATTATATATAGTGGGGGTAGCTCAGAGGTTAGGCGCCGATGCGATGCAGCAGCGGCGTAGCTAGGATTTTTGGGCCCCGCCGCAAAATATTATGAGGGGCCCCCTCCCGGCTGTTAATGTTGTGAAATTTAAAAAAAAATACGTTTTTGGTTATTATAATTTTCAAATAAAAAGGTTACATTTATTTTTATAAATAACATATTAATTAAAAGAACATCACAGTTATATAAATTATACTTAAAATAAAAACCAACACAAATGGGTACACTAGACCTCACACCTAAACTATATTTATTTCAAAAAATTAAAAATTTTTTTTTCTGGCTTTAGTCATGGCAAAATCGTTTATGAGATCTTTCAAATCTAATTTATTGGCAGTATGACTTTCAATAGATATCAAAGATAGATATGTTAAACGTTCTTGTGTCATGCTGTTTCTTAAATAATTTTTGATGAGTTTCAGTTTGCTGAAAGATCTTTCAGCAGACGCAGACGTTATTGGCAAAGTGCAAAACAACAACATAACAGTATAAATTTCTGAAAAATCACTTTCTAGAGAATTATACTTACTTAACAACAAATTATACAGATCTTTAATGCTCATCGATACATTCAATTCTGATTTTAGTAAAGTTAAAGCATTTATAAATTGAATGGAGAAGGTTGGGGATATTATTTCACAATACTTATTTTGAAGATTGTCACAACTCTTTATAACCTCGGCTTCTGTGCAGTTTATTAGGTTTGCGGGTTGTAAAAAAGAAAATATGTTGTTTACTTCGTTAAATCCAGTAAATCTTGTTGTTAGTTGAGAGTTTATTATATCCACAACTGAGAAAAAAACATTGACTTTAAAAAATTCTTCTCTCGTCTCAAACCGATAGTCTAAAGCTAATTCGTCGAAATTTCTTTTTGCATGAGGTTGCCGTTTATTTCTAAAATTGGGTTGAATTCCCCATTTATTTGCAATTGTTATTGTTACTCTTTTTACAGCCTCAAATTGATCTCGGTAATTCCCCACATTGGTTTTTACCCTCAATAAAGCTGAACTAGCGTCATCTAAATTTATATTTTGTTTTTGTAATACTTTTGAGGCATAATTAATCTCAGATAACAAATAATGAAGCATAACAGATAAAAACACAAACTCATACTCTAGCATATTCTTCATTATGCGGGCAGCCTCTGTTCTTTCATCTTTGATTTTACTGGATAAGTTGATTTTTGTGAGAGCTTTGATAATATCGGTAAACCGTAGTTTCATGGCAGCCACTGAAGTTAACCTACTTGACCACCTTGTTGGATTTAATTTTTTAAGCGTGACCTCAGAGTCGCCAGTGAAGCTTGATAGCAAATCCCATCGTTTTATGCTATTTCCAAAAAATGTATAGACATCTTGTAAAATTGTAAAAAAATTACTTACTTCCCGACAGCCTTTAACTGCATCATTAACCACTAAATTTAAATTGTGACTAGCACAATGTAAAAATTCAGCATTTGGTTGAATGGCTTTAATTTTTTTCTGCACTCCATTGTAAACGCCACTCATCACATTCGCTCCATCATAGCCTTGGCCATAGCATTTTTTTATATTAATATTGTGTTTTTCAAATAAACTTAAAACCTCTGCCACTAAGCCTTCTGCCGTGTGGTCTGTCATGGCGTAAAATCCCAAAAATGTTTCTTTCACTTGTATATCAACCGCTTCTAAGTTGTTATTTCTTACTATATACGGATATCTAATAACAATGCTCATCTGATCAACTTTTGAAATATCCTGTGTAGTATCCAAGATTAACGAGAAAAATGGTGACGAATTTATTTCTGACACGAGAGTATTTTCGAGTTTGTGCCCCAAGCAATTAATTAATTCATTTTGTATCGTTGGGCTCAAGTATCTTGTAGTACCTTTTGGCATGTCTATTACTTGCTTCATAATATCGTCATACTTGGCTAGAAGGTTGACTGCTGATAAAAAGTTTCCATAGGAGCATGAACTACTTTGTTCTGTTTGTTTCATGTCTTCGCGATGTCCCCGAAATGCCAATGAACTTGTTGCAAGACTAAGGGTGATGTCAAATAAGCGCTGTAAAACCATCCGCCAAAAAGATGCCTGATTGCGAATTTCATTTTCAGTCTCCTTATCTATAGTTCTGTTCTTTTTCCAGGCATCATAGACGGCACATGCTTCGATGTGACGTAGTGAATTACTGTGAACTTTAATTCTAGATGAAAGACCTTTCCAGTCTCGTACACCTGATCGCCACTGAGTTTCTTGTAGAGAAAACAACCAGCAAGGTTCACAGTAAGCAGCGTCTAAGATTTTTGAGTAGTGCAACCAAAATCTTGGGACTGGCCCATATGAAGACATTGATTGGTAAAATTTGGCCGAAAAACTCCTGTTATGCTGTTTGGGATCTTTGGGGAATGGTCCCGGGTATTTTTCCATTGTAGAAGTAGATTTGTCTACTATAAGTCGCTTCTCTTGACCAGTTAGAATTTTTTTTAGGAATTGGCCCATATCATTAACTATTACTACTTCTGCTTTCGCTTCCGGTACTTCGTCTATGATTTCAGGACGCGAAAGGGGAAGCGCCGCCGCCTCGAGATCCGATAATGTTTCATCTAAAATTTCTTCTGTTTCTAAATCGGGTACTTGCGATTGCGATTGAAAATCATCAACACTCTTTGAAGTCGACGGGTGTGGTTGTGGCACTGGCAAAATAAATCTGTCCAATGTCGGCAATTTTTGCCGTTTTTCCACTAAATCCTGTCTTAGTTTTCTTTTTTGAGCTCCGCTTTTATATCTACGGTCACTCATTTTCAAAGTGGGCCTAGCAAGAATAAACAACAAAACAACTTAAGGTCTAAATCTATCCTAATTTTTCAACTTACGTTTTTACTTTTTATTCACTGAATTACTGAAGCACCTAGTTGACCTAGCTAAACTGATTAACAATAAAATTTGAAGAAAAGTTTTTTTATTTAATCACACATAAATGAAACAATTTTAAACTGCACCGGTAGCGCTTTGCTTTGTGGACTTTCGAAATAAACTAAAACGACTGAGAAGCTGAGAACTGAAAATCATTCTAGGACAAAATTTGAAATTTATCCTTGTTTATTCTATTTATTTTATTTCTTTCGGAATTGTTACAAAGAGCAATAAAATAATAAATACAAAAATAAGCAATAAAGTAGTTGCATGTGCTGTCGGAATTCGTAATTTATCAGAAAGTACACATGTTTCGATGTTTCTTTGTATTTTTCTCCCGACAGGCGACAACGGGTAACTTGACCTGACCGGCTGAAGGATTCGTTTATGGGTACTCATAAACTAATAACACCGCAATAGCCCAATTGTAAAACGTAAAATGTTTTGTCTGGTAAACTATTAGTTAAGCAAATAAGCAATATGCAATAAGTAGTAATAAAATTAGAGAGGAAGTAAAATAATAATTTCATTATTATGGAACTATTAAAAGAAAGTATTGTAAAAAACATCAAGATTATAATATTATGGTATCCGCGTTTATTATTTATTTTTTTGTGAACTTTACGGGACGGGGGCCCCCCGGTCTTCGGGGCCCCACCGCCTTGCGGTTGCTGGCACTATGATAGCTACGCCACTGCGATGCAGCAATAAAAATCTATGCCGCAATCCGCCACTCACATTTCCCAATCCGGTGTAGGCAGCCATTGGGTCTTAATGCCTGAAACCTTCTCTGGAATTTAGTCGTTCGGATTCGAAGTTAAATTGTAGGTCCCCCGTACTCCACCTTAGCGCTGAGGAAAGTACGTGGCAGAGAAGAATGCCGATGTTTAGTAGTGGGACGTAAAGGCTGATTGCGATATGATTATAAAATACAGAAAAGGATATACAAAAGAGCGCCATTGAAAGCAAGGCAAGGACCTATGCAAGTATACCAAATTTGGTTTTTTTTCTTAACTATGTGGACAGTTGCCGAGAAATATTTACATCAGTAACTTTTTACGCGATTTTTGCTATTTCTGAAAACGGAAGCACTGATAAGCACTAGCTAACACATGCATGTAATTAAAAATATTAATACTTATACTTGTTCGTGAACTTAACAACAAATACGTAGGTTTTTTTTTATTTTTAGGTAAATATGTAATTAAAAATTATAAAATAAAACGCTTAACTAATTCCTATACTGTTTTACTTTTTACAATCAAACAAACATATTTGTCTTTCAAATTAAATAAACATTGCACTTGATAACAGTAATTGGCAATCCTGTTTTACTGTTGGTTGAATAAACAATTTTCCCGTGCTTCTGGGATTTTCAGCTGGTCAACTAATTACCGGTTTTTTGTTTATGTTTTTATTTTATTTTATTTGCTTCAGTACTTGAGCATTGCGATTGGAATAAAAACCAACATTCACGTATTCATTTAGTAGCTAAAACACCACAATGCGTATGAAATTTATTTCGTGTTGCGTAATGTAAGGTAATATTTCAAGTAGGCACGGAAATAACATTGTAACTACTTATTTCGCTCTTTAAATTTGAAATCGGCTATAAAATCTCACCTTAACTGTAGGTTCGATCATACACGCACTTCTACTACTCGCACTTTCCTTGTAAAAGTACAAGAGTTTTGTTATCTAAACACACGACAAAAGCGTTCCCGGACGTTTTTTGAAAACCTTATAAATCACACTTCGCCATTTTTGCTGGCTATACCTACACGAAATATTTCAACTTTTATCGCGTTTCTGCAGGAGACGTCAAGTTACATTGAAGAGCGTGGCACGCCTTCTATTTTTTTGCATTGTCTGCCTTACGCGTTCTGCTTACTGATTCCGGTTAAAATATTGGAACTTATAACTCCTTAAGACAAAATATTAGATGAAAAACGGGGGTTTTTCCGTTTACTCAGAATTTTATCCGTTGGGTGGAATTTTGCCGAGCTAGCCTTCCCTCAGCACTGGGCAGAGAAACAAGTTTAGCAAAATTAAGCACCTATTCATAAATTGTGATTGATATCGCGTTAAACGCAGGAAATATAAAAAAAATTAAGTCGGTGACTTATGATGTAGATTAAGGAAGTGTGTGAGACCATATGCGACTTTTCATTCCAAACTGCGATATAAATAGAGTTCTGTACGACCCCAGCAGGTCTTTCATCCCTTATTTCTACCATTTCCTGCACGATGACCTTTTATGGCCCCTTCGAGCACTTAATCTTCGTGTCTTGTCTAAGATGCATTTAGGAAGTCGAAAAATATGTGAGTTTTGGTGGTTATAAAAACGGCGCTGCCACCATAATACAAATGCGTTGTATAATAAACTTATTGCGGCTTTTGTTGTATGATGAGAGAATTTCTGATAATTGACTTGAAATAGCGCGCGTTTGCTTCGTCCGGGATGATCACAACTTCTGTTTTGTTATTCTGCTCCTTGAGCGCAGGAGTGGATCTTAGAGAAATGTAGCTGTATGAATTTAAATTTTGGTTTATACCCCGGATGACCTGCGTTTTTGCGCTACTCATCGTCTTACATAACGAGACTCGTTTTGTGTGCTAGACAGAGATGAATGCTAGCACGTGACGAAATTATATTATCTGAGGTTAACTTTGAGATGCATCTGTTTGAAAATGTGTACAGAATATCAACAAGTAAATTACTTTATAAAACAAGCGAGTTCTTTGAATTTCAAACTTTTTTACACTAATGGTAGTGGTAACTCTATTTGTAGTTAGGCTACCGCATAACAATTTAGAAAATTTCCAGGAATTATCGTGCTGATAATTTTTAATTCAGAACGAGACATCCGACTTGGACAGAATTTGACAGACGTGCTTTTACAGTAACAGGAAACGGTTATAGCAGTGACCACAGGTATAGTCCGAAAATAACTGTAAATAATAACACTTAAGAACATCAACTCAAATTTTGACTTTTATAATTCCAGTTTCAATTATTTTTTTAAACTAAAATAAGACCACTTAAGTTTAATCAAAAATGAATGAACGTTCTCAAAACCTCGAAAATAACTAGATCAGTGTCAGGAAATTCAAAAAAACCTGCTGGTCA
Organism: Ctenicera cuprea; assembly: GCA_958336395.1. Classification (NCBI taxonomy): domain Eukaryota; kingdom Metazoa; phylum Arthropoda; class Insecta; order Coleoptera; family Elateridae; genus Ctenicera; species Ctenicera cuprea. The sequence continues at coordinate 51,434,206 of OY284488.1, forward strand.
TCGAATGTAATTACATACGGTTAGGAATTTAATGGTACAGTTCTCAAAGGGCAACATCTCTGTAAAGTAACGTGTCTCTGTGATTACCCTTCGTATAAATTTCACTCTTTGAGCCCTTCTCTGTAAAAGTTATGTCAAAGTTCTCGCAGACTGAAATACAAGGGTTTTTCCGGTTCAGCTTGTATACTGAAAAGCTAACAGATAATTTCTATCTGAAAGTGTCAAACTGCAGCCGTTTCTCAAATCCTAAATCGAATTTCGAGCGCTTCGTAAACTGTTTGATCTTGTCTCGCATTAAATAGACAAGGGATTCTGCAAAGATTCTCTTAAAATTGAATTTGAATGGCTGCGTGGTGCTGGTTATTGGTTGTTGCTTTGAAGAGAAATAAACAATTTGGGTTTATATAGTAAACGCTTGATTTTTTTATACAAACGCAAGCCTCGGAATTGTTTATTTGAACCTGAAACACAGACAAACGTGACATGAACAAGGAACACGACCACCTGACTACATTGTGCCGTCAGTAATGAGCAAGTTTTTGTGCATTCGCACTGAACATTAAAGCCGGAGATAAAATCGAGTGTATTTTGTTCGAACGAAGCGAGTATCCACAAAAAAATTGTGTTCTCTCCCCACGTATTTTACAGGCGTTGCTAGAGATTCAAAATCATATGAAATCCAATATAACATTAAACTTTATACCGAACTCTTTCCGCTCTGGGAATCAAAGAAAACAGGAGCTGTATTCAAACGGCCTTCTTAAGGAGATGGCGACCATTCTGTCCCTGTCTTTGCATAAGAATAGTCCTATTCAAATATATCGATGCTAAACAGTTGAAGTTTGAATCTGCTTCACACCAAACGCATATTTGAATATTGAACAAAGCTTTATCCTTTGGGAAATACGATAATAATGGAAGATTAATATATCTGGACGTTTATTTTTTAAACTTTGCTGCGGAAATTACTTTTACTGGTTTTATGTATCATTTAGCGACACGATTCAGTAAGCATAGATGAACAATGAAAGCTCAAATGTTTAAAAGCAGAACCAGCTATTAGCACGCTATTATCAACAGAAGTCAACAATAATTATCAACGAAACGCGTCATTAGCCATTAAGGCTGATATAACATTGGAAACGTGACATCTCTATATATTTAAAGATAAAATATTTTTAGGATGACACAAGCTTATAAGTATAATGTTAACAGTAGCACAAACACAAATGTAGTTAATTACTGAAAGGTAGAACGTGATGTATCTCTATTCTTAGAATAAGAAATCGAAATGTCTGTAAATGAGCAATATAAGTAAAGTACAAGCACCACTTTCTATTGATTGGCAATGTGAGCTAATGCTTTTATCTATATTAAGCCCTAACTGCCTTTGTTTAATAAATAACTGCCGTCTGTCGCTTGGATTGAACAATACTTTACAGTTTAAGTACACATGTACAGTCAAACAACTTCAGTTAGATTCCCACCGTAATGAAAAATTTATTTCTTCAACATTTGAAAGCACAAAAACCCGCCATATCTCTTTAAAAATGTATCAACAGATTAGAAGAAATTTTTAAATTTGTAATTAGACCATTTCCAAAATATTATTTAAAAAAGGGGCCTAACACAATAAATAACACTTAAACAATACGAAATAAACTATTTTCAACAGACTGTCAACTGTAACTGTCAACTAGCAACCGCAATTTGTTTTGTTATGGTAAGTATTCGTTTGTTTAAAATAAAAATTTTTTTCCACGACCGGGAGTAGAAGTCGGTTTCTATGGCATCAAAATTGTGACAGAAGTAAAGCATTTACTCTCTAAGGACGAAATAAGACAACAATTTTCCTAGGGAAGTTTTTATTTCATTTCATATTTATTTTTGTAAACAAATGTCTGTTGTCATGGTACGTTGCATGGAAACATCCCAAAGGCTTCTAAATATTGTAATTTCGCTCCAATTTATTACAATTCTTCATTTATGAAATTAAGTGTTTCTACTCCCGATCGTGGAAAAAATAGTATATACTGAGACCGCCATTTTTCCCTCGATGTATTTGTAGCCCTCGGGCTTCAAATTACACCTTAGGAAAAATAAGACGTTTCTCTCCCTTAGTGTATAATGTACTATTAATGGCAATATATCTTAAAATATCAAATCAGTATCACACAAGTGCATATTGCCGTATGCAGAATCAAAAGGAGAATAGAATTCGTCAATAAAAAGGAAGGTTGCCATTAAAAAGATGGCTATAACGACATTGCTGAGTGGGGGGGGGGGGGGGGGGGGGAATGGTAAAAAATTGACAACTATCACAAAACATGCACCTTCAAAAAGTAAGGTTGACGTGTCCAAGGATTTTGGCCGCAGATGAACAAGAATTTTTTTATTTGGAGCGCTCTATCGCTAAAATTTGATCGTACGTAAGATCCTTGCTTCTTGCTCTCTCTTTGCGTTCAAACGGCCACCCGGCCGCGTCCAAACGGCTGCGTACAAACTCTTATATCGATGCAGGAATACAGAAGTCCACATTTGGCTATACAAAGCCACACTCAATACTCACAGAAAATCAATGTTTAAGCAAAACACAGTTGTTGGTTTTTTTTATAAAAGGAATATTGACAGGGTAGATATACTTAAATCTGTTGATAGAAAAATCAGATCTAGCCGAAGCCATGATATTATGGTATGATTTTAATATGATGGTGCATTAGTCGCGACAATACAGTGGAACAGTTTCCAAGATCGTCAGACTTATGACCAAACAATTTTTTTCTATTCTATTCTGCTATTATTTAAACCCATAGTTTATAAAAATGATGCAAAATGGACGACAAAACTTGGCAATAGAATTGTGCATTGTTTAGCTGCGAATAGTCAATTTTTTCGAACGTCTATTGTTATTTAAAAATTATTAAATGATTTAATGATTTTTTAAGGTAAATTTTAATTTCTAGTTAATTTAGTATTAGTATTGTTAATTCTTCCTGTAGTTTTAACAATTCTTCCTACAGTGCGTTTGCTACGAAGAGGTCTAGCATGCACTAAATAAATCCGTTGTTCTTCTGAGACTGTTTCCTCGATGAAACCATGAAACAATTTGAATTATTTTTTGCGTAAAATAAGCACTCATTGTAGTACTTAAATTATAAAATTTTTATTACAAATAAACGTAAAGAAAAGTGTAGTTTTTGACAGAAAAGTAACTCTATCATAGCACTAGATCACATTCTTCTATTAAAAATAACACTGCAACACATAGCAAACATAGTGAATTATTTTCAGACATTTTAGGGTAATTAAAAAAAATATTGCGATTGCTTTCAATTTAAAATGTCATAGATAGACATAAGATAACAAATAATTAAAAAAACATAACTCTCTGGGAATCGAACCCTGGATAACTCCACGTCATTCCGACTAAGTGTCAGATTTTTTCTTATTTCATGTTTAGTAATACAAGCAGATAATGTGATGTAATTCTGTAAACAATCTACCCTAATCTTCACTAATTAATAAAATGTTTAAAATGCTATTGCCCATACACTGTAAAATACCCTGTATAAATTTCTTATGTTTATATCCACAACACCCTACAGAGAAGTATAACATAATGTTACTAGAACTGCCATTAAAATTTGCATAATAATAACATTTATATAAAATATAATAAAAAGACAATCGGGGGTATCTAAAAAATCTTCAACTATGTTAAAATATCCCATGATCATAAATTTAGAACACCCCTAGTCAAATCAACATAAAGTCTCCCTTTTATTCTTTTCTTTGTGTTGCATTCACGTATCGCGTCCACCCTCGAAAAGTTATTATGTAGGATGTAGGTAGACACGTTTTGGAAAAGAAAATTGCGGGCTTTAGTTGGCACAATATTTATGGCTTTCCTACAAACAGTTAATTTTTCCTTGCCGCTTTTAAATTTTCTAATTTAATTTTCGTAGTTCTAAAACGTATCATTGAATCTTAAAAATCAAAATAGATAAAACTGATGTTATTTCGTGCTGTTTGGCGTTACTCTTCTGGTAATCGGTCACGCAGCAAAAGCAAAACATTTCCAATTTTTCCCATTTCTTTGTTTTTATTCATAACAAATTAATAAACCATCAATGTCCGACACATTCCGATGTTACCTCCAACGAACTTTTTGGATTATTTTTCCAATAAAACATAATACGCAAATCTAACAGAACGTACCCGCTGGCATATTCATCATAATAACTTTTCTCACAAAAGTGTGCGTATGTCCTCCGGCGAACACGTCAAACATATGCGGCCGTGAGTTTTGCCCATATATAATAAAGCTCGACTAGGTTTTTAAAGAAGTTTTTAATCTTTTTTTAATGGCGAATTTGGTAGAAACTTAACCTTGCACTGTAATTTGCTTAGTGAATTTTTTGATGTTTCTGCCGGCTATTATTTAAATAAAGTACCTACTAGTTAATATCATTGTTCATTATTTGCTTATTATTACAGAAACTAACAGCAGGAATTTATATCAATAAGGAATTCCATCTGTGAGTTTTTATTTATAAAAAATTAAACTGGAAGGTTATGAAAAAATTATGGTAGTTTAAAAAAATTTTTTACTCTACTCGAAACCATTCCATTGCTGTTATTTTTTCTGTAGCTTTAATGGCTCATTACTTTAAAAGGAGTAGGGGCAAGGTGTTGCTAGGCGATACGATATTTTCCCCCACCTCGAGATTTCTGAACTCTTCATATGTCCCACTTCATCTTTGTTTTTTTAAACCACTTCTGTACCTTTATATAACTTACATTTTACAAAGTTGAAAAGGGTAGGGGTAAGCGGTTGGTAGGGAGTATATAGGTAGCCTCTCCCTTCCCCGTTTAAATTCTGATGTTTTTCACCATAAACCACGAACAAGACCCACGCGGGGAATTAAGTGGGGGATTTTGCCTTTCTTCTTAAAAAATATGTTTAATACCCCCTTCCCTCCACCCATAGATACATTACAGTGCTGATATCTTTCATTTAACACTGCTGCAAACGCACAGAATACTTACCTTTTTCGGAAGTTCAGGAACCGATTTTTAAATGAATGAAGTTTTAAATTAATTTCCACCCTTCCTACAAAAGTATTTTTAAATTCTTCCTTCCATTCTTTGCGATTACAATCACATAACGCAGGGATTATTGATAGTTTTAATTTTATACTGACTTCTGGCGAAAGTCCCGGTGGAAATTTATGGACAGCACGTAACGTACAACATCGTAATGAGTGGTAAAGATTTAGTTAAACCAATAATTTATGTATTTCATTGCCAATGAGAGAACAAATACGTAATATGGCGTATAGAGCGCCGTAGAGCAGTGACCACTAATGAGTCTACCGGGGTTTGTTGACCGCTAATTAATATGGGGAGGGTAGAACAGGCGACACAGACGGGCAAAGCGCATTTATCACAGTTTTTAGTTATTTGTACAACGGGGTCGTAATTGAGATGTCAGGGTTAGTTTATCGCCGTTTTTACTTGTTAGGAAATACTAAAAAATTACGTGTTTTGCGCTGTTTTAGAAGCAATATTTCGGGTCAAACGGAATTTTTAATTTAACATTTTCGAAGGGCCCTGCTGCTACACAATTACTTTCTTTTGATATGTTTCCACCAAGTTACCCCATATGATGGATACTCCGTCTGAGCTTGTGTTCATTCTTGCGACAAATTTATAACCCGCCGCTGCCGTGGGGTTTACGGGGGTTAGCGATAGGTAAAGTGCATAACCTGCGGCTAAGAAAGCAATTATAAAACGTAGATGAGACATAACATACGCGTTTAAGCGGTATGTGCATACCGAGGCGGATGAGCAAATACATCAGGAGGATCAAAAGATGTTCTAAACACAAAGGGGTCCTTATTCAAACGCGAAACCCGATTTGGGTTATCTCCACCAGCCATTCGGGTCCCGCTCTTCTCCCCAATATACCGCACGCAGCAGATCGGAAGCACTTGCCGTTATTGAGATTCAGATCCTCAATTTTCGATGTTAAGATGGAATCACTTCAAATTTTAGCCCTTATAATGAAAATCTCGTGACGAGATTAGCGGCTTCCGAACAACCTAACCGGAATTTTTATACCTTCTCGATATATTTTTTTTCACCATAAGTCATACATCCATGAACACGTTTGATAATAAAATGTCTCTTCGCGATTTACGCACTAACGTAAAAGTTTTTTAAATATGGTATCTTAAGGAAGCAAAAAACTGGAAGAAGGTTATTTTCGGTGTTTTCACCCCATTTACTACACCTCTCTTTATAGCTTGTCCTAAAATTGGAGCGTATACCTTGAAGGTAGTGTAAAAAACGCCCTTCGCAGGGTTTTATTTTATTATTTTAACAAATCAATATACTTTTGGTGTAACACATGCCCATTACAATTTTACAATTCAGTAAGCTTGAATTTGAGAAAACAGTAACCTATATAACATCAGAGGCGGTTCGTAAGGGTGGCAACGTGGACAAAGCCTACCTTAGCAAACTAACAGTATACTAAAACGTATAGTACCGTAAGTATTACTGCAGGAGAGTGATATTTTTGTAAAAGATTGCGAGCTGCGGCAATAGTTCATCTATGCACCACCCAGATTGGCACCGTTGTTTTTAAAACGAAACGGCGCGGCAGCTACTATAAATATAAAAGATAAAACATATAAAACTGTCATAATAGGTAGTTCCTTGTCACAGCATTATTATATTTTAGTATTTTTTAAACGTTGGGCGATTTGATGCTGCAGTTTGGTTTGTGTTTTCATCAAAAGGTTTAGCTTATCGTATAAACAAACGTTCCCACGGCAAATCACGATGGCATACCAATGTACTCCAAAGGCATGTAAAAATGTTGGTTAGCTTTAATAAAGTAGTACTTTTTGTAACGTTTGATTATCCTTAAAGGTATCTGCTAGGTATATTTCAATAAATGAATATAATTTTCTTGGCTGTTATTAATTTTTACTATGGAAAATATTTCTTGATTTTTTCCGTAGTAAATACTTAGCAGCAAATATAGATCAAAACTTGTTTAAACGACGTTTCGGTGTTTTAAAACATCATCTTCACATTTTTAACTGAATCATTATAACAATAGAGAACAATTTTAAATTACAATTCATTATGTAAATGCATAGGTTATGTTTAGTTACAAGTTTAAGATTACCGAACATTCTTCATCTTTTTTTCTATCCGGTTCATAGTATAGGGTTGAGTGTAAAAACTTTTAAATAAACGCCGAATTGAATAATTTTGAAGTTATGCGGCTTCCTGCTGACCAAGAAATAATCACTATGTACTAAAGCAAAGACATACATATTTTTAATAAAGGTTTAGATCTGTTAGTAATTAGAATCCATTCTCAATAAAAACCATTTGAAAAAAAATCAAACTCGCCCTTATAGGATTAACTGCTAACAATAACAACATAAATGTTTTAATATTTAAACAGTTTATGTTTATCCAGAATTTAAAATGACAAACACTAATTGAATATTCCGTTAGACATCCAGCTGATCTAGCAACAATTTAGCAATTTAGCATTGTCGTTATAACAACGAACGAACAAATGTTATATTTCAAGATATATGTTGGAAAATTGTGTGTATCATTTATGCAAATTCGAAACAACACGGGTCACAGCATAGATCTCTGTGGGTCTTATGTTGCAGATCTACTAATGGAAATCTTAAACAGTTACTAATAGAAATTCTCAACATTTAACAGAAGATTCATTTTTCATTTTTTTTAGATATGCAGTTCAAATGATAAAAAAACATTTTGCTGAATGAGAAATTTTAAAATATCACACAAGATCTTCTTGCTTTTACAGTTATATTAAAGATGTTTATTAGAACAGTTATACACACTTCACAATTTTTAATAAAACTGCATTAAAAATACATAAAATCCTCGCGAGTTTGTCCTGAAACATCAAGTCGGCTTCATTTTTTAAAAAAGTAATTGAAATATCACGATACAAAATATTTCTCGTAAATTCACGTTTAGTATTCGACAAAACCGGCAGCAACTGATTGATATTCATTTTTCCTTATAGTATATGACATGGACGTGTAACGAATTTCAATAACCCTTCAATAAACAGCTCATCTGTATGCATATTCAAATGTGCACCTTGCAGAATTAATTAATTCATACGCATTCCACCTTTCTTTGGTAGTTTAATATTAATACATATAGAACGTCCCGAAGAGAGTCTCATAACGAAATCGCAGTAATTAATTATTTTTGCTACCCGACTTCATGATTAATTAACCATAACCGAATACGAAGAAAACACTGAGTGGGCTAAAGTTTACTAAATTATTAATTTAATTAGCTAAATTAATCATCATTACTGGGCACTAAAAGCAAGATCTAATAGCTACTCGCATGTTTGGTTTCAGAATAAGATCGTGTTCTTGATTGTTCCATGTTATAATGAGCTATTGTTCGTATGGGTATTTGAAAAAAAATCGAAAAAGGCAAACCATTGGCTCAAAGCTTGCACGAAGAGAAAAATATGCTTCTTAGATACATCAAATCGAGCTTTTCCTTTTGATAATTCTTTCAACGTTAAATAACAAGATGTCTTTTACAAATTAAAAGTATGGCAAAGCAAATACTGAAATGCGGTGAAATTCATCAAAAAGCGACTAATGTAATTTCTTTGAAAAGAATCACTCACGCGAAAAAAGAACCGAGAGACAACTCAAAGAGGAACTCCTAATTTTATTAATTCTAAAAATTGTTTTACTAAATCTGTAACTGTATTTTTTTTGAAGTTGCAATGGAAAATAAATTTTAATTTCAAATTTTTTTGTATACAATTATGTTAAAACGTAATGGATTACGAATTTAACATTAAAAAATTCAGTACGATATGTATTATGCAGATCAGTCTGATGTTAATGTGAATGCTTTTTACTTTAGCATATCGTATACTTAGGTGAAGTGTGCTTGATTAGCTGCATATTTTTTATGTCAGAGTAAACGCTCAAATTGGCATAAACAAACAGCCTAAATGTGTTTGGACCAACGCCAAAATCCACGAAAAGCTATGACCATAGTTAAATGTCGGATTAGGCGTCGTGTCAGTTTACAAATAGTACTACGATTAGCGCAAATAGAACTTAAGAATTTTGTGCTACTAAAATAATCAAACTGTAAAAGGTGTGATTTTCACTTGAGGTTGAAAACGCACACTCAGCGTGTGTGAGTGTTTTGTATGAATTTCTAAATAACACCGGCAATTTACAATACAAAGGGTAATTTCATACTTCCACATCCCGAAGCAAAAGTAAAATACACAAAATGTACGTTTAATTTACCTGACGAATTGTGATACAAATTTCCCCTGCTTTGGAATAATTTGATGCAATTTACCGTGATTTTCGATCATTTAAAATTTTATTTGGCAATTTCCTCCCTTTTAAATCCGTTACAGTGTCAATTAATGTTTCTTTGATTTAAAGCATTAGAAAAATACATAAATAAAGAAATCTTTGGAAATATTTTCATGTCCATCAGGTTTGTAACAATTATGTTTTAAAACTAAAATAGTAAATTTTAACATTACAGGTAGGGGAAAAGTTTTAGATTTATTATTTTTCAGTCTCATGCAAAGCGAAAGCTTCTTGCCCTTTAAAATTACAAGTTAAAAATACGGAAGGCAATTCATTTTACAAGATATGCTTTGGCCAGAAGCAATTTCATCTTCCAAGGTCGCCTACCTCGGTTCCTGCAATTGATTTCAATAATTCCATTTTCTCTCAGTTTGTTTAGCAAAAGTGGAATGACAGAGCGTGTATATGTGTGTATTTGCTTGAAATTATTCAGCTGTAACCGGGGGGCGAAATTTAACGTAAATTAAATAACAAAGTGGCGAAAATCAACCACGATTCGTGCCCATCATTTAATATCAACATAACGTGCGAAATCATAACTGAGCGTCAGCTGCTTCTCGAATACCATTCCAAATTCCAACCCTACGCTCGCGGCCATACAGGGTATTTTTAAAATAAATTACAATTTAGGATCCGCTTACATTGCGGCAATATCCATTTCAATATTTGCTTTGTGGTTTTTTATTTTGCTTTGACTCCCTTTGCGAAAGCACGGACTGAGCTTCACAGTTCAGCGGAAACTTCACCATAATGCGTTTCAAATATAAAATTCGGATTTTATATGCTGTTTGTGTGGATATTGCGGCAGCGTCTAGACACTGGAATATATTTCGATAATAAAGATGTAGTTCGATCATATTTACGAGACTTTCGCAATCAAACGCTTGTCCAATCTATTGCATCGGATTTTCGCCAGTGCAAAAATTCTGCTCTCAATTCTGGATGTCTGTTGTTGTGACAGACACGTCCTGTTTAACAGTTACCACTGGTCACCCTATTCGCATCTGTCTGTCTGCAAACTGGCACATTTTACATCTAACAAGCAAATTATACACATGTGTTTGTCATCTCTCTTTTTCCGTTAATCTGCAAATACTGTTCTCTTTTGCCAATGGCACTTTCAACTCTGCACGCATATGCAACGGCAAAATTAAAGCCCCATAGCGGAAATAGAGTCAGTGTGTCGACAGACCTTACTACCGGGGCGGAACAGGGTGGAAATACTAATGACTGTACTGCCCAAGGGGTGGACATCGTTGTTAAGTAATTAATTTCAAAATTAAAATCTATGTTCCGCAGTAAAGCGACGTAGGTGACAACAATGTTTTATGTACAATATTATCAAAAAAGAAGACTAACCTGAGTGATATTTAAATTTAGTAACGAATTTAGCAAAATAAAAAAACGGTGACAGTTATAAATGCAAATGTTAATTAATACTGTGGATCAAATATGAATTGTTGCAAAATAAAACAAATAAGGGCAGAAAAATGAACTAACATCTAATCTAAGTATTTACATAATGAGCCTAAAGCTGAATGTTACAGAATTTTTCACCAACCACGTCAAATTGACAGCGATAACTTGAACTAGTGCAATTTATCAATAACAATCAAAAACAAATTATTTAATTGGTGGATAAAAAGCACAAGTGGGGTTTACGTAGTGACCGGGCCTTGGGCTTGCATCTCCTGAAGGTGGTTCTAGCAGGCTGCCGTTTTGTTTGGGAAGAATCTTCGTGGGGGCGAGGGTAGCTTCGTCCGACGTGCTGTTTGCCTCAGAACAGGGTGCTGGTTGATCTGCCCCGGACCGGAGCTAGTGCTCGATCTGGGGATTAGATCGTACTACTCTAAGAGGTTCCTTTGACCGAAAGCTAGTGCTCGATCTGGGGATAGTGCTGGTGACCGAAAGCTAGAGATCGATGTGCGGATGCTGGAGCTCGATTTAGTGGTTGTACGTTAGAGCTGGATCAATCCAAAAATTAAGTGATTTTTCTGCGTTCTTGCGTTTGGTTTTTTTGATCTTCCGTTGCCATTGGCGACGACCTCTCTGCCAACATGATTCTTGTGCCTCAGTAACTTTTAGGACAATTTTTTTTTCAAAATAATTGGTGTTTTTACTACTTTACCGAAATTCGTAAAGTGCGCTTCGAGTTGCTGCGTTGTTGACGTTTTCAACAAACTTACTCCGTAGTGAGAACATCCAAGGCTGCAGGCTGGCGAGGTTTCAGTCTAGTTGTGGGCTATTCTAGCTATTTTTAATTTTCAGATTTATTTGGATGCTGAAAAACATTTCTACTTGTGCAATAATTATCTCCCAACAACAACTTGTAATCATCTGGCCAAAATTATCAGCAAAAAAGTATTACTGTTGATAATTGATTTGATATTTGTAGCATCAATTAGGGATGGAGTCAGTGCCGGATTAAGGTTTCTTCGGTCCCCGGGCCAAACAATATTTTGCGGCAAAATTTTTCTTTGATATGGAACTATCATTGCTATTTAAGCAGGACGTGCACATGTTTTTTTAACGCAACTGTTCGGCTGTTCAAAAAATGTATTGTTTTATACATAAGCGCACGCAATGGTAATTATTGCGCTTATTTGTGGAATTGTTTAGGAGTGGTAGTAGTTAGTAGGGAATGTTATGTGAAAAAAGAGAAAGCGTATGGTACAGTCTGCCATGGATCAAAAAAGATGAGGATACCGAATACGAGGTTTCAAAACGTGTTGTTCCATTTTGCTACCAGTAGTCTCGGGTGCGATCGGCTTTGCTCGTCAAAACGTCCGGTTGCTCTACTGTGGAAGTGTCTTTGTAAAGATTTTTCAAATACTTTAATAAAAAGATCGATTGGCCGTTTTAAATGTCAAATTGATACCGTTTTGTTTTAGAATACATACATAGTCGACTTAACTTTCAATAAAATGCCATTCTTTTAACTACATTTTGTTTTTTAATTCATGTTCCTAGCAATAATAAACAAAATGTTACAGCAATTTGAGTTTTTAAAGTGACTTACCTTTTGTTTTTTGCAGAAAATGTAAACAAAAGAAATAAACCAATTAATAAGTGCAGTTTTAGTTAAAACAAACACATATTTTTCTTGATACCCAGGAATATTTCGAGAGGTTGTTTTGATGATATTGTAATCGTAGATAATTAGATTATTACTAGCAGAATCTGTGGGCTGAGCCCCCCGCCTTTTTTTATAACTTCATATCCGGCTCTCGCGTCTCGAAAATAAGCGCTACTCCTGAAAAAAGAACCGAATCTACCATTTTGTCTTATCCAGCTGTGTATTTATCATTTTGTCACATCCACCGGTGTATTTTCGGATTTTAATAATACAATCAAATATTTTATATAAAAAAACCTATTTCTATAGAATGTGATAGCGGTTCAGTGTTCAAAGGAAACCTGACTTTGTTATATGTGGGGGAGTAGTAGGGGCCCCTCGCCATTAACAGTTGCGATTAGCGAAGGCATCCGGATGTAATAGATTGATATTGCCGTTTTAACATTAAAAGCTTAAAGATGACAAAGCCACAAATTAAATAGAAATGAGAATCAAACCTTGTGTACCATAATTACAGCTTTTTAACCACAATAATGGTTTAGTACTAAAATAACAATATTATTATTTTTACTTACAAATAATTTTCTGCGTCTGTAAGAAGCCTTCCTAAATTTTATAGCTTTTATCAATGCAAATGTATTTTAAATAATTTTAGTGGCAGGTTGTGAACATTTACTACGAAAGAACAACAAATTCGAAACAAAAATCGTACTTTTTTAATTAACAGTTGTATAAATTAAATCCATACACCTTTCTCTCTGACTCACAAAATATTCACAAAAATTCTCGGTGTTTAGTGTGATATTTTATCTTTCCATTTAATTATTGTCAATCTTTAATGGGGAAAAGGACAGATATACCACAATCGATTTAATAATCGATTTGTTTCATAAGAAATAAAACAAAATAATGCTTTTCTCACTGCCTACCCCCAAACCAGTCCACGGATTTATACATATTTTGTGCTAAGCTTTCGCACATATACTTTTTTTTTCTTTCTATTGCCAGATTGATTAATGTGTATCAGGCACTAGGACTTTCCCTCGTGAGTAAACTGTTGCGAGTTCTTTTATAAACTCAAAATATTGTTTACAGAATTCTTGAATATATACTAACAACGCTTTATTAAAGCTGACTAATATTGACACATACATTTCAGGCGCTACTGGAATGTCATCTTGTCATCCCACAGGAAATGTTATTTATACGATAACATAATTATAACGATAAGAACACCAGACAAACCTGCAACATTCATAACATCCTTTGTTTCCAACTCACGCTCTTATGTCACAGATCCACCTACCATGACAGTTTTGTTTGTATAATGTCGTTTGTTTACAAAGCTATTCTATTCATGCTGTTATGTTTTAAAAACAACGGTGCCAATCTGAGACGCGGATATGTGAACCTTTGCCGTCCAGCAATCTCTTACAGCAATATCAATCTCCTGTAGTATTAAAACTTGAAAAGTACGGTACGTTTTAGAAAAATAAAGTAGGTAATATATTTGCTTTGCATATTTGATAGGGTGAGCGTCGCTCATCATGCTTATCTAATCCATAACAAGCTCCCACTCAGGATAATATGCTGCAACGCTTAAGAACTCCCTATTTAAAGAGCGAACGGAAATATATGCAAACAGCAAGATGGAAATTTACTATTTATTACAAAAAGTGTATATAAATAAATTTAGTTATTTTCAGTGCTTATGGAAAAAACAAAATACCATTTTAAACGTTTTAAATTTAAAGCCAGTTCTGGCTTCTGTCCCAATTACTAAAAATAGGGATCTTCTTTGATGTTTTCCGTATATACTTTGAAACGTTGCTGATTTGCCTTTCTATTCGACCGGAATTTTGGTTACAAGCCTGATAAATGTTAAGCACGTAAACAAAGAGCAATAAAAGCTTTTTTGGAATATACTAAATACACGATTCACTTTACAGACGTTTATTATTTTATTGCATCATATATTATTTTACGGAATTTCGTCAGAATTGTTAGTTAAAAAAATTCAGGAAATGCGCTTTCTCTGTTTGGGCCTATTCGCTAGTTTTGACGCCTGTAAAACCAGCTGAAGCGGTTTAAGCATTGAAATCACATTTTAAAAGTTTTATTAATTGCTGTACTTCATGTAATAAAAAAATGTTTGCAAAGGCCTTTATATTATTATTATTTAAACTGAGAGCGTAACAGGCATTACTGCGGAAGTTATAATTACAGACAATAGAAAAACACGTTTTACGTAGATGATTAATACAACTTACAAACCCAATTTTTCTCTGTTCTAGTAAAAACAGAAACAATTGAGTGGAAGGAGGATTTTGCAATGTCTAAACTGTATTTTTTTTTAAAATTAATGCAGTTTGTTATACGAGCACGATTTCTACGTCCGATTCTGCATTTCTGCTCGATTTTACGATACAGTTACATGTAGTATATATTTATTTATGATACAAAATTCGCGAAGGGCACTAGAAGCAATATTATATTATGATATATGTGACGTCGTGTTATCGTCTAGCTCTTATCATCACCAACCCTCTTTAACTATGCTATTTACAACTTCTTTCGTTGGGGTTAGAATCGTTAGATATGATCTTTTTCGCCCTTCTAATATATGTGGTTGTGAATGACATCACAAGTTAACAAAAAATGTGTTTAACCCATTAACGCCCAAGAAGTAATTAGCCAATAATATTTATTATAACCAATATATTTAGAACTTACATGGTATTCTTACTACAATTTGACAAAAAAAAAATAAAATTAGGTTGAACATAAAAAAAAAAGGTGTGTACTCATATGAGTACACTGGGCACTTCTATGTTTCCCCTAAGGCATGAAGTGAAATTCTTCAAAACAATTCCTTTCAATGCAAAGAGTCACTTTACATTTTTTACATTGCCATCTGATGCGTGCATGACATACCCTACATCTCAGTTGATTGGCAATCTTCGTAGGATAGTGACCGACGCTGTCTTGTACAATACTTTGTGGAACTGTGGCACAGTTTCTTGATCTTCTACTTTCCTTTGTTGAGAAACGTAAATAATGTCGAGTGACATTCCGAACAAATGCTAGTAAATCCATTTTTTCTTCAGATGCAAAAGAGTGTAGCTTCCAAGAATTTACCATGGCTACGTTGAACATATGAGTAATGAGCACCCAATACCACTTTTTACCGCGAATTGCAATTCTATAGTTATTGACTGCTTGATCGTTAGCATCTACACCTCCCATTCCTTTATTGTACGACATAAATAAGTAAGGTTGTTCCATTTCAATTTTTTCTTTTTTTTCCGTACACCATCGCTTTACTTTTTGAAGTGGCTCAACGCAATCATAATTTGTTGCCATAGTGCAAACACTATTATCATTCCAGCGTACTAGAAGTATTTTACTATTTTCATCAAAACGAAAATCATATGTTGCTCTCTTTTTCTTTTTCATTTCTTTGACAGGTATCAGTGGACATTTATTAGTTCTATTTTGCTTCAATGTTCCTGTAGCGCGGAAACCTTGTTCTTTCAAGGTAAGTAGCAACGACAAACCAGTAAAATAATTATCAAAAAACACAGTGTGACTCTGAGGATCAGGTACACACTGCAGCAATGACAAAACTACTCTTGTACCAAGGGGCTGTGTAGTCTCACCATTACCAGATTTCCCGCAATATGTTTCGAAAGAGTAACAGTATCCATCGGAACTAGTCAATGTCCAGTTTTTATAGCCAAAGCGAACAGGCTTTCCACGAATGAACTGCTTGGCTGGATGGTGTCCATAGTATTTCACCATTGCTTCGTCGATTGATAAGGTTTGGTGAAAAATGACCCATTGTTGGAAATTCTTAGTTACCATTTCCGCTAGTGGCCTTACTTTGAACATACGATCATCAGTAATTTTTGTATTGTCATTTATGTGAAGATATTTTTTTATTTCTAAAAATCTATTTCTAGTCATACAATTTGACACAATGCTTACATGGAGATCCTCGTCAAGAGACCAGTATAGACGTTCTCTTGGTAATCGATGATAACCACTAAGAAAAAGTATCCCCAAAAAGTTCTTTACTTCATCAATTGTTACAGTAAACGTGTGATTATTTTTTTGCCGCGCATACAATATTGTATTATCTACAATATGTTGTAAAATATTGTTATCAATTAGCTTTTCAAATACATCTTTTGGGGTAAGATTCCTTAGTTCTTCAATAACTCTTTCGGATCTAATTGCAGCACCATCTAACAAAGGCCCCCAACTGCTGTAATTCGGATTACACTTATTCCAGTCTGGTAGAGGAAGAGATGGCTTTTGTTTTCGTTTTTTAGTTGTCTTTTTGTTTATACCTAACTTTCTTCTTTTGAAACCAAGTGTTTCGTCGTCACTTTCGTCCCATTCCGAATCTGACTCGTCATCTGAAGCTGACCCGTCCTCTGAAGGAGAACCAAAAACCTCTAGTGTACCTGGTACATCCTCAGGAATATTTGAATATTCTAAATTGTCATCATCAAGTTCATCTTCGTCTGTCAATGGATCAGAAACAGGAGGCAATACAACAATATCTAGATTTTGGTTGCTACATGAAGCAACAAATTCTGCTGCAGCCGACAAATTGTTTATTTTCTTTCGTCCATAAAAGTTCCTGGTGCTTATTTCCTTACATTCGAAGTCCATTTTCAAAACTACCTAAAATATAAAAGTTTAGGTATGACCTAACATATAGCAAAGGGTAATGCCCGGTGTACTCATTTGAGTACATTTTTGTTTATTACAAAATTACATATGTAAGTTGTTCATATTCTGGCGAATAATTTATGAACATACCTTTAGTGATGTATAACCAGGAATAACAGGCAATAAAGTTAAAACAATACACATACAAAAAGGCACAAACTCACAATTCAGTTGTAACTGTCAAATTGAACTGAAAATCACAAGCCAGTATCAACATCGCGATTTATTTTTGCGCTTCCTATGCGTGATATTCAAAACTTCTGTCATAGAAAGGCATTGCAGAAACATACTGCATGTGTCTAAATGCCCTAACACTTGATCTATTCCAATATAGATGGTGAATCAACATCTTGATTTCGTGTACTCAAGCGAGTACACTGGTCGCTAATGGGTTAATGCTGTTCAAAACTTACATTGATTATTGCTGCAAGCCGGAGTGCCCTTTCAGTTTTGTGTATTTTTTCTTGTTTTATGGTATTGGGAGATTAAAATATCAAAATCCTACACAATTATTTTGTTAAATTCGTTGCTTATATTTTTCTCTGTATAAGCTCTTTCAGTTTTTGCTTGTAAAACCTAAACAAAGCGTTGCCTTATCAAAGGCTTTAAGTACGGTCATTTTCTGTAGGACATAAAAAATTAAATGACACTGTGTTTGAGGACGTAAATTAAATCTCTACAAGATAAAGCGGATTTTACTGTGCATAAAAGTGGCGAGACACGATGATCAATTTCTTATCAGTTTGGTTTTACTCGGGTTGACCCTCTTCTCCCTTGAGTGACGCCTGTAACTTTTTAAACTCTAAACAGATTTTTTTACATGCGAAGGGTTGTGTATCTTGTTAAACTTAAATTGCAGAGGTATTACACACCGGCATCAATTTTACTTAAATTTCCAAAGAAATAAAACACGTAGGTAGTCGTTAATAACAGTTTTTGAGCGATATTAAAACGTATTAAAGTATTTTTAAATAAAATTTTTTTAATAAATAGGGGAGGTCTAAGGAATTTAATGTAAGCATCTCAAAAGTTTGAATAAAAAAATTGTTTAAAAATAAGTTAGTCAGACAAGGTGTGATTCTCCTCTTTACTTCCGTTTACCTTGTTCGTGAGCCCAAAATATAACCAGGTTGCGACGTGATGATTAATTTCCTGTCAGACAACCCTTAACAAAGCTAAAAGTCTTTGGCTGTCGCATTCATAACTTCTGGTGTTAATAGTTCAAATTTGTCGTAATCGAGTTAACAACATCTTATTCGTTTTATGTATATTATGAAAGTATAAAATTTCTGAAATACATTTCTTATAAAGATTTTGCCTATACTTACCAGTAGCTATAGTCTTTTCATAATAGCGTGGAACGCCGTTTTACTTTTTAATATTTTATTGTATTCCAAATAAAATAATTTTATAACGCTTTACAATAGTGCATTGCATATTTTTGTAGAATATATTTTTGGGGCAACACTAATTACTTTTCCATACCTTCGGTATAGGGAAGTATTGATTTAATGAAAATTTTTTGAATCTAGATTTTAGCGGAAATACACGTTTTGGCTCAAGTAAATTTCTGAAAGAAAATTTAATACAACCACTCATTTCGTGTACTTTTTTGTAATATTTAAGAGATTCGTTTATATGTATTAAAATAACTATTTTATGCATGAAACGTTCGTATGTATTAAAATTCAATGCGGAAATTGTATACAATACACTTAAACTTAACATGTATTAATAAAAATGTGCTAATTAAAAAGTCGCTTGTTTATTACACAGATTTTTCTGTAAAAAAAGACTGCGCCTGCACAAGTGCAGAAATTATCGAAGTTACGGGTTACATTTTATGTTATACAAAATACTATTGCCTTTCTTTTATTTGATACAAACATTTTCAGTAATACATTTTATGTTAAAAATGCTTTGCATAACATTCTGCATTGAATTTTTGGTGCATAAAAATGTTGGTTTTAATACATACGGACGATTTTCCTAAATATTGACTAAGAACTACACGCAACAAATGTTTGTATTAAATTAAAATAAGCAAAACTGATGGCAATACATTTTACAAACAAAATGATGTGCCAAAATTTTGTTGTTAGTTTTAGTACATTTAAACATATTTTTAACTCGACTAGATTACTGCATTTAACTTTTGATTGAAATTTTCTGTAACATGAACTGTATCAAGTGAAAAATGTGTTGCGTAACGTTTCTGCATCGCAAACTAGTTGAATCTTATTATTTTCGCACCTCGTCCTTCATAGATCATTTGGTAGTAACTCCGACTTTAGGCTAGTTCCCACAATTTTAAAGTAAGAGGGCTAAATTTCCTGGGACGGATCTGTGCCTGCTGGTATTGGTAGTGTAGAGAACTCATTACTTCTTCTTGTGCGCTACGACCCACACGTCTCCGCGCTCTGTGCCGTCTTACCACCTCGCTGTGGTTGTTTTTCTGTGTAGTACAGTTGTCAGTGATACCATTATGGGTAAACATAAGCATGATAGGGAAAAGAGCCCAGAAATTCGAAGAAAAATACGAAAGTTGGAAAAGAAAATGCATCGCCATAGGGCTGCAATACGCCAACATTCGGATGACCAGCGCAGTCATCGCCTCGCGTGGACACCTCCCATTTCATTATCATCACGTTCGCAGACATTCAAGGTCCTGTTCAGTTTCCCGACAAAGAGATATGACTTTATCGCCACGCAGTAGGTAAAATAAACTAAATAAATTACAACGTGTTTTCTAGAAGTGACCAACTTACTGATATCAAGTTACGGCGAAAACACTTTCACACCATCAGGACCGTACCTTCTAACAAGGGGAATGTGATGAGTTCTTCTTAGTAGCCCGTGCTGTTTTTTAAAATTAAAAATCAGCCCGTCTTGCTACTCTTACAGGAATCCCTTTAGTGCCTATTTTTTAAGATAGGGCTAAAGCTGATTCTTCCAGTGCCTATTTTTTAAGATAGGGCTGGCCTGACAATTCTAATACAGCAATCTGTATGTCAGGGTAAGCCAGCCCGTTTTGCTACAACGTGTTTTCCAGCAGTAGCTGACCTACTCATATCAAGTTACGGCGAAAACACTTTCACACCATCAGGACCGTACCTTCTAAAAAGGAGAACGTGATGAGTTCTTCTTAGTAGCCCGTGCTGTTTTTAAAAATTAAAAATCAGCCCGTCTTGCTACTCTTACAGGAATCCCTTTAGTGCCTATTTTTTTAAGATAGGGCTAAAGCTGATTCTTCCAGTGCCTATTTTTTAAGATAGGGCTGGCCTGACAATTATAATACAGCAATCTGTATGTCAGGGTAAGCCAGCTAGATGTCCGCCACGCAGTCCGTACCGTCCAATAAGAATATGATGATGACGAGTTCTTCTTTTTAGTAAGCGGTGCTGTTTTTTAAAAATTAAAAATCAGCTCGTTTTGCTACAACACAACTCTTACAAGAATCTCTTTAGTGCCTATTTTTTAAGATGGGGCTAAAGCCGATTCTTCCAGTGCCTATTTCTTAAAACTAAGATTTCAGGGCTTGTCTGAGCAATGCTTCCTTCTTAAAGTTAGATTGCTCTTGTAATCAATTATATATCTGAGATGTCACCTTACCGCCACGCAGTAAGTATAACAAACAAATAAATACAACGTATTTTTCAGAGTTGCTGGCTTACTCATATCAAATTTCGGCGAAAACATTTTCACATCAACAGGTCCGTACCGTCTAATAAGGATATTGTGATGACGAGTTCTTCTTTTAGTAAGCGGTGCTATTTTTAAAAAATTAAAAATCAGCTCG
This sequence comes from Ctenicera cuprea, assembly GCA_958336395.1. NCBI lineage: Eukaryota > Metazoa > Arthropoda > Insecta > Coleoptera > Elateridae > Ctenicera > Ctenicera cuprea. The sequence continues at coordinate 51,455,261 of OY284488.1, forward strand.
TTTTGCTACAATACAACTGTTACAAGAATCTCTTTAGTGCCAATTCTTTAAGATAGGGCTAAAGCCGATTCTTCCAGTACCTATTTCTTAAGATTAAGATTTTAGGGCTGGCCGGAGCAATGCTTCCTTCTTAAAGTTAGACTGCTCTTGTAATCAACCCAGCAATCTGGATGTCAGGGTGATAATTGCCCTTTTTTACACCCGCAGGCGGCTCGCACACATGTGCTACTCCCACTCGCCCAATTAACCAAACCGAAACGGCAATGGTTCGTGAGGAGCAACATCTTCATGAAGACATATACGGGGGGAAAAGAAGATAAATATTCAATCACTGGGACCGCCAATTCATAACGATATCGCGGATCGCTGAACCGATATAATCACAAACGTTCTCCCAGAAGAACAAGGTCGAGTTACTAAAAGTATCCTCGCATTGAAAACCTACCCTTGACAGCAGCTCCGGATTTAAATCCGGAGGTGATCTCAGAGGTAAGCGGAGTGGCCTTAAAAAGAGCTCTCGCTTAACAGACGAAAAAAAATCAAATAGGGGCTTGCATTGCAGCTCTGGAAAAAGGATTTTCTCTTGTGCTTAAAAAGAAAAAAAAAAGGGAGGGGGGCAACTCCCTCTCACTGAAGTATTAAAGGGAAGTATTAAGTGACGCAGCGCGATTACTCGCAGACGCTCATCACACTAGGTCCTTGGTGCAAATATCTCTGTTAAGCTTCAGCCTAAATAAGACTGCAGAGGAACCGTAACCATTGGTGCCGTGGATGGCTTCTTATTTGGAAAAAATCTTGGTGAAAGGGTAAAACCCGCCAAGGAACTGGAGAAATCTTCACATGTATTACAGATTCCTATACTAAGAAAGAAGGGGGAGACACAAAAGACGCTATCCACGGAAAAGAAAAAATGTTATAAAGGTACGCCTTCTGGCAGGCCGATTAAAAGTCTTTCCCCCAAAATGGGAATCGATTTACTCCTGCTCCAAATATTTTATAGTACGTAAAAGGCTACAAGCTCCCTTTTACTAGGGTGCCAGTACTATCCGTGGCCCCATCAGAACATGCCTGGTCTAAATTAAAAAGAGGAACTAAAATTAGCTGTTAGTAATCTCTTACATTCCAAGGTATTTTCTATATGCTCTCATACTAGTGGAGAATTTATCTCACGAATCTTCCTTGTCCCCAAACCAGGTGGACAAGGTAGCTTAATTCTCAATGTAAAAAATAAAATTAACTGCCTTCCCCTTGATGTTAGCTTGGCTCCTATGGTTTTCACAAAATAATGAAACCGGTAGTAGGTCTACGGTCTAGAGGGTTTCTTTCTGTTATATATTTAGATAATTTCCTTCTAATAGGAAATTCATATTTAGAATGTCTAACAGACGTCACGACAATAATTAAAGTCCTAACAAGTGGGGGTGTTGTTTTTTACTGGAAATAAAGCCATTTAACACTTTCACAACATTGCAAATTTCTAGGGTTTCTATTTAATTCCAATGCAACGTCAATAGAATTGCCAATAGGAAAAAAAAAAAAAAATTTAAATTACACGTATTAATTCGTGAGTTTTAAATACAAAAGAAATGCAAGACATTTGCACATTTTATTGGTACTCTAGTCTGCTTGTCCCGCTCTCGATTGAAGTTAGGGTCAACCAAACTCTTTGAAAGGATAAAATTTCTATCTTTTTTATTTATCTAGTCACTGTCACATGACTTCAATCGGTGGCTACTCAGTATTAGCACTAAAGTCTACGCCATTAAAACATTTGATTTCAAACTAGAGATATTTACAAACGCTTCCTTATCGGGTTGGGGGGTGTGCTGCCAGGGACAAACGACGCATGGCTTCTGGACTGAATCAGAAAGAACTAGAACACATAAATTACTTGGAACTTTTATCTGTTGTCTTTGGAGTAAGATGGTTTGCTTCTGATTGTTTCGACTGTGAAATTTTGATCAGGGCCGATAATACTACAGCTATCTCCTATGTGCATAGAATGAGTGGTGTCCAACATCCCAAACTAAATAGGTTGGCAAGAGAAATATGGGAATGGTGCGAACATTAAAGGATTTGGGTTTTTGCATCTTATATAAAATCCAAAAATAATTTTATGACAGATAGCGAATCCAGAAAACTAGTCCCTGAAACAGAATACAAACATTCCAATTGAGAAACGTACCTACTTTATCTGCAGACCTGCTCTTTTTTACCATAGAATTCAATAAAGGAACCTTATATGGATTCCTGAACAGTCTCAGGACAGCTTTTGCATTAATTCTAGGACCCGAAACCTCACAAGACAGGGTTAAGAAACTATTTTAAGGAATTTTTAATAAGCGACCTACTCGGCCGAAATATAGCAGTACCTGGAATCCGTCATTAGTACTGGCCCATTAAAAATCGTTAACCATTGCAAAAGAGATGACCTTAGAAAACCTGACCCTGAAACTTCTTTCGCTGCTTGCTGTAACCAGGGGACATAGAATCCTAACACTGTTTTCAATAGAAACTGATAATATGCAAGAGCTACACGGCAGAACTGAAATAAAAATTACAAAAATAATTAAGACCTTCGGCAGGAAAAGGCCTCAACCAGTTCTGATGCTATCATTCTTCATGATCAATTAGAAATTTGTTTGTGTTGCATCCACTCTGCTGCAGTACCTCAAAAAACTAAAAACCTTTGCAGAGCTTCCAGTTATTTCTTTTTATCATATAAAAAGCATTATCAACCTGTCTCTACCCAAACCCTGAGTCGCTGTATAAAGACAGTCATAAAAAACAGTGGGATAGATACAGGTATATTTTCTCCACATAGCACAAGACGTGCTTCAACCTCGGCGGCAGAAAGAACCGACGTCTCCATTGAGACAATTCGAAAAACCGCTGGGTGCACAGAATCGCCCAGGTTTTCGCAAGATTTTACCTAAGACCAATGTGCTCCAACCTGACCTTTGCATGATCTATTGTTCATGCTTAACAAATATACCTACCTTGTATAATCATCATACAATTATGTATTATATTTCCATATTATTTTATATTTTGTTTCTATACAGTTAATAAACACTTTTCTGATTAGCAACTGCCACAAATACTTTCAACATCTACCAAATGATCTATGAAGGACGAGGTGCGAAAATAATTATATGATCAAACGAACTTACCTGTGAAGTTCGATCATAATTATTGTAAGCACCTCGTCCGAATAGATCATACCCACCCCTGATTTTAATCCGCAGTTGTTCTACAGATTTCAATCCCATCCCTTTAAACATTTGTGGCAGGCACATCTTTCAAACTAATGAGTTCTCTACACTACCAATACCAGCAGGCACAGATCCGTCCCAGGAAATTTAGCCCTCTTACTTTAAAATTGTGGGAACTAGCCTAAAGTCGGAGTTACTACCAAATGATCTATTCGGACGAGGTGCTTACAATAATTATGATCGAACTTCACAGGTAAGTTCGTTTGATCATATAATAATATGTAATAAATGAATAAAGTTTTTCGGAGTTGCCTTGTAACAACATGTCACAAACGTCCGTATTACAGTTATTACAGCAAAAATGTATTACATTACATATTCAGATAATATTGCCACACTTCTGCATTACATTTTTATGAAATAGGAATGCTTATTTTAGTACATACATAAATACCTTCTTTTTAATATTATCAGTCCATTTCTATAACGCAGAAATATTTTTTTGTTTATTTTAAATAGTAACAGATTATGACCTGCTTATACATCATTTGTAGAATCATCCAATCTTGTATGCACATGTATTTTTAAAATATAATAATTTAAAATCTATGTATGTTTTTAAAACGTGTAGTCATTTCTTTCAACATCGATTCCCAGAGTTCTACTAAGCCGATTTTAAACCTTTTTTTAAAATGTGTGTAGATGTGCACAAAAATCTTAAATCTTAAAAAAAATTAAAATATCATAACAAAGCCCCAATTTAAACGAACACATATGAACTTACGCTTGCCACTTGCAGCGCCATCTGTTTCTTCAAGGTGTAGGTTTTCGGAACTACGGGTTGCACGTACCACACGTTAAACATTGTCTACCAAGTAGTGTTGTAAGCTGAAAATTATTTTGGGTCCCAGGGTCCCTCTAGTTCTCTATTATTGTATACATCAAAATAGAGCAGCTTTTTAGGTATTAATTAATTTTTAGTAGCAAAAAGTAAAGCCGCGTTCTATATTATAGTGTAGTCTGCTGTATTAATAACGTATATACCGAGGCAACAAGTTAGAACTGTTAGTTGTTTCAAAATAAAACGGAAATATACTCAATTTCGTAGCCTACCAATACTTCCAGAGCCAATATCATTAGGAAACAGGTGCAAAAGTCGAGTTTATAGCTAATCTGCCATCATAAACACTGGTTAACGTAGACCCTTTCTCCACAAAAGTCTAATATCCTGAAATTTGAACGCTGCTGTTTCCAGTAATTTTATTTTTCATGACAAAAGCAGTAACTGTCTGACACTAAGGCCTAAGCTACATAAAAATTCGGCTTCCTAAACTCTGTACATTTTCATAACATTTTGTACTAATATGAAGTTACTAATTTTCACACTGGTATTCAGAAAACCAGAAAATCTATTTTTTACATTTATGTAGTGTATTCTGCATTGACTGTGTGAAATATTAAAGTTTAAAAAAGCTCTAAGCACGTATTATTTAACTTTTAAAGTTTTATTGAAGTTGTAGGTTCTAATTTAGTGTTGTGAAATATTGCCTTTTCCTGTAGGTAACATCATGAGGTAGTGTAATTGTTACAAACAACTGTTCTAAAATTATACTTCAAGTCGCTAATCTGCACTTAATCTAAAATAAAATTACCAACAAACTGGTTTGCAGTACGTCTTGCGAAACATTGAGATCTTAAACTAGATTTCCATACTCTACTAAAACTTACGAACTACGTAGAACGAGTAATACCTTTCTACAAAAATCTTGAACATAGTTCAATCAATTTTCTTATATCTAATTTATGTCATAAACGCTATCCTTTCTAAAATCGTACTTTTTTTTTGACAAAATTTCTAAAGCTAGAGTATACAGCCTTGATTGTACAGAATAGTCTGGGGTTACTATTTCTGTGACGTCTCAGGCTAAAAGCTTAGTAGTAAATATATTTTAATGGTGTATACTGTTCTGCGATGTGGATAATAATAGTGATGCTGATGATTGATGTTTCGAATGAATATATCGATTATTAAAATAGTTCGAAAAATGATTAATTCTCGAATTATATTAAAAATCGGTATATTCATTGGAAATAATCGTTCAAAATGCACAAGCATCTGAGGAATATATCATAGCTCGCTGCTTTACAGCCACCGAACGCGAATTTGCAAACCTTCCAACCTACATGAGTTATTTTAAGTAATCGCAACATTTTCAATTTAAATCATTCTTGTCCCCTCGGGTTTGTTTGGCGAAGAACGCCGTCACTCATAGAATTTTAGGATTCAGAAATTCTGACTGCATTTGCAGCTGACTATCGCTTAAAAACTCGTCTCGAATTATATTAATAATCGATATATTCGTTGGAAATAATTATTCGTATCCAAAAGGCGCGAGCATCAATATATGATAGCCCGCCGCTTTACAGCCACCGAACGCGAATTCGCGAATTTGCGAACCATCCAACCTCCATGTTCATTTGAAATAATCGGAACATTTTCTACTTTACAGCTTACTATGGGAGTGCAAATTATTTGAACGCTCGTCCGATGTTGAAATCAAATCATGCTGTCTCCTTGTCTCTCGGGTTTGTTCGGCAAAAAACGCCGTGAATCATAGGATTTTAGAATATCGCGAACTCTGTCTGGCTATCGCTTAAAAGCTCGCCTCCGAAGAAGACAACACCAAAACTTTAAAATGGCAAAATCATTCGAATGATTTTCCGTGACCCCTTAAGATATCTCGAGATATCTCAATAATTAAAAGGTTCATTCGAAACATCTCATCACTAGTGAAAAATCATCGATAGCCCAATAAGTATGCATTGTATGTACAAAACTTACCACTTTAAATGCATATCTGCGGACATCCTGTGTATACCTCATCTGTAAGCCCCGAAACATTTTCTCTATAATCCCTGTGATCATGAACATCCTTGGGTCATTTCAGTGCAACAACTCCTTGATCTACTTCTTTTAATGCCTTAACGTAAGGTGGAGGTATAACTGCAATTTTCATGGCTGTATATTCACAGATATATCGGTTCTGGTTAATTTTCTGTATGTGGAAGTGGTTGCACACGACTGAAACGTGTCCAGGTCGGGTGAACCCCAAGGTATTATCTGGGGTCCATCTCCGACCCAAATCTCGATACATATTCCACCTCTGTTGACACGGCCGTTGCAATCTACATGCGTGCGTCCGAATCGTGTGTGCATGCCCAATTACGCCCGAACATCCGCGTTCATTAAAGAATTCCGTTGCTCGATATGTTTCCCTGATATCAATGCTAAAAGCTGCGCGAATTAATAGCTCTCGTAATATTGCACTTCCACATCTAATTACCACATAGCGGAGTGCTCTACAAAACCAGAATACATTCCGAGGCGCGAGGCTACCAGTAAAATTAATTATATATTTTGTTTTAGAAAATCTGCACGTGAACGGTTGTAATGTGTCTTCGTCTTGGCTTCCGCATTGATTATGTTGAAGTGTCCGGCTTTTGCATGTTGAAAAATGGAAGTCAAAGGACCTGGAACACTCGGTGGACGTTGTCGATAGTAAGGTAAGATACATTATCATTAGGTGAAAGTTTAATGGTGGTAGTTTTTAAAACTAAATTAGTCTCGGTAATAATTTCGCAGCAAAGAATCATACTGCTGATAATAACGTATACAAAAACGAGGAATATGAAGAAAGTTTTCTTAAAAATTGCAAGAATTAAAATTTGAACAAAGTTAAGAAAATTTGTCAAACTTTTAGTGAAGCAGCCAGTTACATCGGACTATGTATAATATTACATAACAAAACAAAACAAATTTTAATCCCCAAGGAAAGGAAGTGGATACAAAACCTTGTTCAATTTAAGACACAAGAAAACTCTTCGAAATTGTTGATGAAGTAAAATTTTTTACTGTTTTACAGTTTAGTTGGATCATTTAATTAGTCTAGTACTACAACCAGAACTTTGACACGTTGTTTTCTTTAATTTTTAAGCTAGCTAAACATTTTCTGCCCCGTATTTTAGCTGGATCATTTAATTAGTCCAATACTGTACAGTAAACCTTAAACTTGGTTTGTTACCTTGTTCGGTTTTAGACCAAAAAAATCCTTTCTGTCTGTTTATAAAATTTTGAATAATATATACGGTCTACTACGAGCGAACGGAATTATCTATGCATTCTCCCCGCACACCGCCCGGGAGAAACACTACCCCGCAGCGATGCCAAGCTAACCAATATCATAGATTAATAACTCCTTATTATAGGAGTTATTAATCTATGCCAATATATTACTAACACACCAAGAATATAGTGTCAACTTACTTAAACTTGTGCTTTGGCCCAGAGCATGTCTTATTGTATTTAGAACTTTTTTTTTATTTACAATTCACTTAAACAGAAATTTTTACAATCAACGGTTTCGTCGTAATCAGCCTTTACGTCCCACTGCTGAACACCGCCACTCTTCTCTGTCACGTACTCACCTTAGCGGTAAGGTGGAGTACGGGGAACCTACAGTTTAACGTCGAATCAGAACGACTAAATTCCAGAGAAGGTTTCGGGCATTAAGACCCCACGGCTGCCTACACCGGATTGGCCGGATTGGGGAATGTGAGTGGCGGGTTGCGGCATAGATTTTTATTGCTGCATGGCTTCGGCGGGGAATCAAACGCTACACCTTTAGCGTTAGAGGCTAGGCGCCTCACCTCTGAGCTACCACCACTCATTTATTAATATAATAAAATAAAATTTTGGGAAGGTATTATGCATAAGGTCTAGGGTTCGATTCCCCGTTGAAGCCATGCAGCAATAAAATCATCGGTTTATAAAACAAAAATGCATAAATTGTTGATTTTCAAAATTTCATAGTAGGCGTCACAGACAAAGTAGTAGATTGGGACACAAATTAAGTTATAGCTAAAGAATAAAAAAAAAAGGTAGCCAGTTTTTGAGAAATACTTTTTCGAAAAAGTCAAAGTTTTGATACTTTTTTCACTTCGCAGTTTTAATAGTTCTAAAAGTTTTCGTAGCTTGTAACGTTGTGTACTTTTAGGGCGCTCCCAATATCAAGTTTCATCCCAATCAGATTACTCAATTTTGAGTAAATGGACATTAAAACACAAATTTTCAAAAATTCATAGCAGGCGTCACATATAAATTAGCGGGCTGGGACAAAAACCAAATTGTAGCTTAACTTTATCTCTATGAGGTTACATAACAATCGTCTGGCCAGTTTTTGAGCAATATGTTTTTGAAGATTTTCAAAATTTTGAAAATATTTTTCACTTCATAAATTTTATTTTTTGCTGCACAGTAACATTGTGTCTTCTAAGATCTATTACGATAACAAATTTGAACCTAATCTGTCAACGCGTTTTTGAGTAGAATGGAGCTAAAATCAAAATTTTTTAAAAAGTAGCGAATCGGATTTTAGATTTAGTTGGGTTAATTCCCCCATAAATTTTCGATACATATCCACATTACGAAATCATCAAAATTGAACCATCCGTTCTAGTCATGAGTCGTCACATACACAGAAACACACACCCAGATAGACTTACCCATAGATAGACATTCTTTAAAACTTACTTTTTTTTTGGTTGCTGGAGGTCCAAAACATCATAACCTCGATTTCGAAAATTTTCATGAAATCAGTACTTAACGATTTTGAGTGCTCCTATACTGAAATTATAGGAAAGTAAAAATGAACTTGTTACTTTCTTCAATTTTTAAGACAATGATATTTTTTCTAGTTTTTTTTCTGCTTGTTGCATTATTACATATAAGCACGATGATCAAATTAGTCTAATACTATACAATGTAAATCAACTAGAATATTGACATGTTACTTTCTTCAATTTTGAGTTTTCTACTTTTTTCTGCCTCGTTGTATTTTACTTGGATCATTTAATTAGTCCAATACGTTACAACAAAGCAGAAAGTGGGTGTGTTTCTTTCTTCAATTTTTGGTCGAAGAAAACTTTTAGAACCTATTTTCTGTCTCGGCAGAATTGCTTTAATTAAGTCTAGTACTCTACAGTGTAAACCAACCAGCAAATTGACTTGCTTTCTTGGCTTTTTAAGCCAAGTGAACTTTTTTTATTTTTTTTTCTAGCATTTTAGTTAGATCATTACATTAGACTAATACTTCACAATAAAACAAACAATTTCTATGTTACCTTGTTCGATTTTTGACAGAAGAAAACTGTTCCTACCCATTTTATGCTTTTATAGAGTCAATTTAATTAATCTAAATAGTGTACAAGGTAAACCACTAGAACATTTCTTTCTTCAATTTTTTATCAAAATCAAGTTTTCCTGACTTTTTCTCTCTCGATGCATTTGAGTTAAATCATTTAATTAGTCTAATGCTGTACAATTTCTTTGCTAGTTTGTAAAATTTTTGATTTCTGGTTTGTAAACTTCTTCAATTATTGACTCGGTCATTCTGGCCTTAGTCTAATAATACTGTACAATGTGAACCAGCCCGATAACGGGTTTGCAATATTCTTCAACTTTTCGTTCAAAACTTTTCCTGCTGTTTCTCGGGCTCATTTCATTTCAACCTCATAAGTTATCTAATCTTACACTATACAATGTAAAGTGTCCTTAAAATTAAAAAGTTACAACTTTTAGCCTAAATATTTTTTGGAAACTTATTGTACTTCTTTACATTGAAAGTAGTCTTAATTTAATTAGGCTCCTTTCCTAATTTCGGTTCCGGAAAACTCAAATACCACAATTTTTTATTTAATTTACAAAAAACCATCAATATCAAATTAAAATTCCTTTACTGAATTTATTTAAAATAATTATACAAAAACCAGGAAGAAACTACTTCTGTAGAATAGCGAATAGCAGATTCTAAAATATAACTAGCTGTTTGTCTAACTAGCTGGAACACAAAGGATTCGTTTACAAAAGCTTACAATAATTACAAACGGTAGATGTGCAACTGCACCAATTATTTCAGGAGATAATAAGATACTTTGTCGAGTTGCAGCGAAACTGTTTTTGAAGGAAAACCAACACGCCAGAAGGTACACCATTAAAATGCATTCTCTAATTTAGTGTAGTAGTTTTTGAAGTAATGGGCAAAAAATGAAGGTTTTACGACAAAGTCGATGATGTTTCCAAAGAAGCCGTGTTGTGAAGTTGCTGAATACAGACAGCAACGATTGCGATTATACTCGTCTATTTAAAGGAAACCGAAGCGCATTACCTCATTAACGGCCAATTAAAAATTCCCACTCGTTTAAAACGTCTTAGGCGATAATCCCCATAAAGGAGGAAGTCGTCGCCGAGTGGACCATATCCTTTAAAGAGTTAGAAATGACAAAGACTCGTATTAAAAGGGGATTAAGTTAGAATTTTAAGTGAATTCTAGTGTTCAACATTCCTTAATGAGCAAATAGAAAAAGTTTAGGATTCCATTTGTCGTTCCCAGAATTTTAATCTAGATCTGAATTTGAAATAGTTTTAATTGCTTAATAGTTTCTGTCTCCAAAGTAAATTACCATTTCGGATTGAACGCAAAAAGAGTATGATGCGAGCAATTTCAAATATCAAACAGCGGCGTTTCTTTCTTTTAATTATGATATGTAAGAAGTATTGTTACACAATGTTTCAAACTTGTCAAAGATTTAATTGGTCTGAGATTGACAACGTCGATAACTAAACTACTTCGTCATCGATCCTCGTTTTTGCCTACACGATTTCTTCTTAGATTACATATTACATGTTTTTTTAAAGGTAATGTCACTAATTAATAAAATTTATTACGCTAACTCGGTAACTCGGTTACGCAGACCCGATTACAATAAAAATGTAACACCTATACCAACAGCTTAATGACTACAATTTTTCATTTCGTTCAACTATGATGGCACTTAATTAACAACGCCTTAAATATTTCTCTTGTCGTCTTTAACCCAATCGAATGTACATTCATTCACTGGATATTTCTTAGGTGATATCAGGAAATTGTTATTATTTAAATTACTGTGCGAAATTGCTACATATAATACACTATTAAAAACAAGCAATAAGATGTTGGCAAGAAATTATTTAGTAAGAATCCTAACGCAGGTCAATTCCGTGCATGAAATCGATTTGAATTGAACTCCAAATTTAATATCAACAAATTATTACAGCCACTTCCGTGAGAGCTGTTTTTAAATTAATATGTCGGATTGTACGTAGTAAATCGTAATATTAATAACAAATAAATTGAAAAGATTAATCTGCAATGTTTTTATTGTTATTAAATTAAAATTACTCATTTTAAAGACAGAAAGAATGCAATTTATTTTTCCATATCGAAAAATGTAATTGCAGATGTAAAAAAATACAGGGAACAAATGTTGAAATAGTAAATTCAAACCATAAAAATAAAGAAAACATTAAACACCTGTAAATCATATTGGTATTCAAACTGTTTTGACGTTCAGCGTTAATTATTTACTGCATTATCTTTTGAAATTAAATACCAATTCCTCTCCTAGTTCCATATCTAGTTTAGATTACCGGCGTATACTGCGTTGAAAGGTATGATGAGTGGAAAGAAACAGTTCTTGCTTAGCATACCGTCATGTCGGTGGTTCGTAACCTATGGTCCGCAACGTATGGTCTGCAGACCACTTGTAGTCCGTAACGGCATAGTAGGTGATCTGCGATGTTAATTTATAATTTCCTAGCTTAAACTTTTTAGTAGTTCATTCATTATTTAAAAAAAGCGTGAGGCATAGCCCACTAGTTCCACCAGTCTATATATTGAAATCCATCCCTACCACCTGTCTCGCTTTTAACGGTGAGAAGTTCCCGGTACTAGAACCCACACATTTACGCGTCCATTATATAGGTGCATATTCGTTTGTATAGTGAACCGCCTAAGTTTTCGATACAGAGAAGAAAATTTGGGTATACCCTGTTTGTTTGTGTTATTGGAACATAATCTGCTAATCGCTGTCAGGTCATTATGAAAACAAACTCAAAGCAGAAAACAACGCATCGGTCTTTACCGTTTCGCATGTTTTCTTCTGTTGCATACTTTGCCCCATTTCCATTACATTTGTTTTTATTAATAAAACAGAAACTCTAAACCTTTCAGTATTGGGGCTCAATATTTATGTTCGCTTTCATTAAGTTGTGCTGTAGTAGTGTAACACATTTAACGCGATAAATAAAAGTATTTTGATCAAAAACCATACCACCTAAGAGTGATGACCGACGACCGTCCACGTTTGTTAATCGCTGTTAAACCCGCGGCGTGTGATGGCCTACATAAAATTAATTAACGTCATAAATTCATTGAGTTATGTGCGGCCGGTTTATTAAGTTTATTAATTCCACCAGTGGCGCCTAACTTTGCTTTTGCTTATGGGACCAATTTCGGCTTACGGAGAAAACATCCCTAAAAGAAGTCCAAGAACAAATTCAATGGAAACAATGTCGATGGAAACAACACCCGCCTACAAAAATCGTCCGGAAAAAACAATAAAAGATACTGTAGTAGAAACGTCCTCCGGAAAAGACAAACCAAAAATGCTAAGTTCAGCTAACCTTTTCCCCGCTTTTTTTAAGTTATTTTATTTGGGAATTGTGTAGGATTTATTTCTGTTTTTTTTACTAGAGCTTTTCTGCGGAAGTTAGTTTTTCTTCAAATTGTTTTCCGGCTGTTTTTTAGGCTTTTTTTTCAGTTTTATCGCAGATTTTCTTTCAATGAATCTTTATTTTAAATAGTAACAAACCCAAGCTCAGAAAGAAGTCAACAGCTACTGTTTAATATTTCGAATTTTTGCTTGATAATGAACATGGAAACCTTTAAGCCAAGGCTGTGCTACTACTACAGTGCTGTACACCCTTTGCTTATAAAAGGGGACAAAAAACATAAAATTTAATCAAAACCTTGCCTACATAGTCTTAACGTTACTACACGAATAACAATTCTTGCTAACTTAAAAAAATTCCCGTTAGACCACGCACTTCATTTAAATAAAATAATCATTAGTGAAATGATATGCATTTGAAAAATTAACGACAGAGTCTATACATGAGAGAGGATATTAACACCTCGAATGTTTGTTTTGTACAACATTATTAATTATAAATATGCAATGTAGGTTGGCTGTTAATAGTTTCTCTAGTTAACACTTCTGATTTTATTATGCTTCTTTTAAATCAGATAGCAATATTATTGTTATGCATAAAAATTGGTTAGCATAACGTTTTCGTTTTCATTTGTTTAAGTGAAAGTTTTCTGGTGGGAGTTCCAATACATTTTTATTAAAATTTAATTTATTTTTATATTAACTCGATTTAACCTATTATTGTAATTGTTTTGCATTATTGTTTCATTTTGATTGATTTACGTATTGTGCGTGCAATCGAATAGCAAAAGCCTAAAACACAGATAATTATATTTGCTAAATGAAAAAGCGTGGGGGAATTTGCATTTTGCAATACCTTACAATGGGTGGCAAGCGAAAACAATCAGATATTTAACGCCGTTGTTTGCTTTTCATTGAAATCACATAATCGGAAATCCGGGGGAGCGATTAATTTCCGCGTCATAAAAATTCACGAGACCTAAATGAGAAGAATAACAATTGCAAATTCCATTGTGTAAAATTACAATTAATATCGTCATCACAAACACGAGATAAATCTAAATGACTTCTACAGACCTTTTTTTTTGTTTTTTAACTGCAAAATTTTAGTGAAGCATTACGTACAGCACGCTGCAACTTCATAAATGCAAAACGTCTTTAAAATTATCAATTATGTAAAATTTTACAGAGATTCCCTCTTTTGTAGAAGTAAAATTTGATGATATTGGAATTTGCATTATTGCATTTATGTTCATAGATGCAGTTCTATAAAACGGGCCCGAAGCTACACGAAGGTTTATCGCAAAAGGATGGGGTTTTAGGAACACTTTGTTACATACGAACTGCTGGGCGCGTGAAAAAGTGTTTAATCTAAAATAGTTCGGGAGTCGAGCCAAATTCTCAAGCACGCCTTCAAATTAACGACCGCCAATAGAAATTCTCAATTCCGAGATGTTTATCGAGATCAGTGATTCAGAATGTCTATCTTTTGTCTTAACAGAAATGAACGTAGCGCGAGGGCAGTGCTCGCATGCTTGTAATTCAAGCACCTGACACCAGATTGAAATAAGATAATTGGGAAGTAAATGCTTCGAACATATTAAGAATTAATGACACATTTGGTACGGACGTAAGCTACGTTTTTCGATTCGATTATGTGACAGAAAATAAAAAAAACAACATCGGCGTCTTTTTTCGTTAAGCAACAGCTATAAAAATATTAATTAACACTAATCAAAAATCAGATCTATCTTAGTTTAATAGAAGGCTTGTCAGTTGTCCTTGAATGGCGATAACAATCTGTTACCAGTAAAATCAGAAGTAACCTTTGGAAGTTCCGTAAATATTTCTAATAATCTAATGTGTGTTTATGTAAGAGTTGCAGTGATATATTGTGATACATAATAAAAGAAAAGAAATTATTTGTACAATATCGTTAAAAGCTGTTCACGCGTTTTTCCTCAGTTAGCTTTAATAATGATGTATTACAACGTCGTGTTTCACATGGGACTAATGGTCGGTCCTGATGGTTAGTCTTGACGGTCACGACCATCTTGCTTATCAATTTCACATGGTACGGAGCGGTCAGCGCTCATGTATCTGCAAAGGGGTACACAGAGCACTATCGCTGCTATTTGTTTGCTTAGATTAATAAACTGATCTATGTGGGCACATTCTACTGCTAGGAATATATATTAATACCTTTCAGAGTAATGGGTGTTTGTTTATGTTACAGTCAAGGCTTTATGACAAGACATGAACAAGTAGATCAAGATTTAACGAACGCAAGATTCTACAAGGATAATTACCAAGTGCAGTAAATAAATCACAAAGTTATTTTACGCAAACGAAACGCACGTCCTCTAAGGGATCAACGCATATACACTACGTAGTTTACTGAGCAGCAGCAGCTTTCTATGTCGTATGTCTAGCGAGTGTTTTGCAGGAAACGGGCAGGTCTTACGGCTTCTATTTAGGGTTGCGGTACTCTTGAAAGAGCTGGGGATGTTGCAGGGTTTGGAAAAGGAGCGGGGTTATTTACTTCGTAGCTCTGCAAGGAGCTGGGTGCAGTAGGACTTTGTATATGTAAGCAGCAGTTATTTTTAATAGTTTTATTTTTTGGAGCGCTTTCGATTGTAAAAACCAAGTGGAACCGTTACCTTACGCTCAATCCAACAGCAGATGTTAATACTAATTTTAGTTTTTGGGCCGTATTTGAGTGTTAGCTCCGTTTCGATCTTGCAAATGACTGATTCTCCGTCCAAAATGCAGCGCTTTATACTTGTTTTTGACTGTGTAGTCGCATAGCAAACTAAACAAGTATTTGCAGACGTGGCGACCGTAGCAGAAAGCTAAAATTGCCTGTTGTTTAGTTTTACATGTTAATAGAAACCAACGTTTTCAGATGGGGTGATCTAAATATTTTCCAAAACGGAAGTCGTCATTGCCCAGCCATCAAACACTTGTGGTAACTGTAGCAGGAGACGGAAGTCGCCTGTTGCTTATTGACGTAAAAAGCTGATAGACCTGCAGATTTGCACTTTTATATTTACTAATTTTTATTTGAACATGGAAAAATGTCAGTCGACACAGAATTCATGTTACAAAGATTATATCAGACGTATGAAAAATGGAGCCTAAAAATAAATACCAATAAAGTATTTAGCGACAAACAGCGAAGCAAAATTTACAATCCTAATAAATGATGCAATGGAAATTACACAAGTTGACAAACATAAATATCTAGGTGTTACTATAACTAAACATGGATTAGGTTCGCACTAAAGTAGAGACATGCATATCAGAAGCAAAACGAAAATTCGCATAGAGAAGGGGCTGGTTGAATGGGTACTGTGTTGTGGATCAGAAATATGAACAATAAATGCAGAACATAGAAATGACTAGACTATTTAAGAAGATGCAATCCCCATCATCATGGTTAGCACTTTCGGTGAATCTGCACCTTCGTACTCCATGGTTGAAAATGGACAGTGTTTTTCTAACAAGGCAGAGAGAGTCTGGAGGATGACCCGCGCATTGGACGTCCATCAACGGCAGTGATGGCTGAAAACATTCATAAAGTCCATAATATAGTATTGACAGACCGTTGAGTAAAGGTACGGGAGACAGCTGAGGTCGTGGGCATCTCAACTGAACGGGTGCATCACATTTTAACTGAAGAATTGGAATTAAGTAAGGTCTGCGCAAGATAGATGCCGCGATTGCTCACTGCGGTTGAAAAACGCGGTCGACACCCAATTTCCCGGCAGTGTTTAGACCGGTTTTGGACGCACCCAAGCAATTTTAAGTGGAAATGTATCACTACAGATCAGACGTGGGATCATCACTATATGCCAGAAATGTAAAAACAATCCAAACAATGGAAGCACCAAGATTCCGAGGAAGGCAAAGAAGGTCGTTTCGACTGGAATAGTCATGACGTCAATTTTTTGGGACTGTAGGCGCTGATTTTGCAAACCTCGACGAATCGGCCTACAAAAAGGGCATAATGAAATTGGAACATAGCTGAAATAAATGCATTGTTTCTCAAGAAGACTATGCGGGAAAATAAAAGTCATTTTTAACCTATTAAAAATTGTTTATATGCCAGGCCGCGAACTATTCAAATGCCCCTCGTATCATCATTTCTTTTTATTCTTATTACTAGAAGCTTTACTTCCCAGTATAACATCACCAGATAGTTTATAAAACAGCCAACGGCATTAAATTAACTTTCTTATGATGTATCACAACATAAATTTGCAGTTGTTTGAAACCAATAATAGTATATTTTCAAGAATCTAAATTTATAAGCATATAATTTAACATGGTTAAAAACAATAAAACAGTTGGAAGCCTCTCTATTTCTCATTATGAATATTATAAAAAAGCTCTAACATTGACGAAGACGAAGCCAATGAAATATAAATAAAGAAATGCAAAAAAATTAACACCTATCGTTTCGTTCGATTGGTATCAGAAAAAATGAAAAATATTTCGTGGACGGACCACAAACACGAGATCAGGTACATCTTCGAGGTAAGGCCATTCAAAAAAAGATAGATCGCACTGATAGACACGAATGGTTTTAGGATACCAGAATCTTGTTTACTTTCTTAATTGCTTCATATATTTATTACTTGGACAGCTCCATATTTTTAATGGGGCATCCTAATAAATTATTATTCAGTTTTAAAATTGATATTTTTATGACAGGTAAAATATTACAAGTAATAAACAGACGGCAATTAGTGTATATACGGTCCCTTGCGTTATGATCCATGATTTTTATTGCCCAGGGTCCCACAAGAGTCATTATCAGGGCCGCTTCTGTTTACGAGCCGCGTACAAATTGTTATTACGCCGACATTCCGTAATGGCTCGATTTTACAAAAAAAACAACTAATGTAAACACGCTGGGCAAGCCAGAGCTAATTTTGTCAGATTATAAGCACCGTATCCGAGCAATCTGAAAAACATTTTAATCAAGCTAAATGGAACTCCTATTACCTTGAGACAATAAATCAAATAGAAGTCTTCTACATGTTTTAATGGCCTTATTTCCATACACACCCATTACGCAACGATTTAAATTACACGAAAATAATGATATCAGCTGCGATAATATCTATTTGTCGGTTCGTGGGCAGATTGAGTTATACCGCGTGTTCCGTGCCATGTGGTCATTTCCGCAAGAGGATTGGTCCATATTTTATGCCTGTAATAAGGCAGATTGCATCTAAATGACTGGAAGGTGGCAGTGACATGGGGCAATTGCTTATTTAGGAATGAGAGACGTCTGACAACCGACAAGAAGTGATTGCTTAATTTTTTAAAGAAACCTTTTAGGTTACTCGAAAAAAACAAATGCGTCAAAGATTAAGATCGAAATATGCGCCCTTTTCCATAAAAATTTAAACGCACCTTTAGCACAATAACGCAATACTTATAAATTTTAAAATGCTTAAGCTATAACTTTCAAGTTTTTGTGTTAATCCCTAAGTCCAGGCCCAGATTTCTATCATCCAGTCTTAAATTACGGATTATAGAAACAACTGTAATGGCATGGCCTTAGTATTAGTCAACATAAAAGATCTTTAAGCTCAGATTGAAACGCTATCGTGTTTCTACATAAGGTGACTACAGCAAAAATCACTAGGTAGGAAAAATAAAAGTAAACCAACAGAGATTAGAAAATAAAACTCCCTAAATTTGATATTTATATCAAACTTGTAAATTTCAGTAACAAATAATCCAAATTTTCTACCTTCGTTCGTACTAGAAAAAGCCCTTAAAAGGCTCACTATGAAGATATGAAACAAAGAACATTAAACTGTTTTAGTTCTACCGAATATTTTTTAATGTTGTTAGAATGCCATATAAAATTTCTTTTTGATATAAGCTATAATAACGTGCCTTTCTCACACAATGCCAATTGCTGTTTATTAGCCGTCATACAAAAAAAAGTGATTTGAGCATTAAAGGTCTGCATTTCTTAGACTGCTTTCCTAAACAGGAAAACAATAGATAAATCCGCTTTGCCATCTGCGACTATACAATCATTGACAGGTGTTTGAAATAATTAGCATTGCAATGGCTAATAAAATTGCAAAAAATCAGTGAAGACTACAGCTTTTTTGTTGTTCTATTTCTAGAATTGAAAACTAAAGTACTTCATTATTATTGTCTGAAACAAAATTATTTCGATTGAATTTTCAATAGCTGAACATTTAGAAATAAACAATGCAAATTATTGCAGCATAGAAATTTCTAAAAAAGAAAAAAAAATTATTAAAAATTATTGAAATTTGGTTTAAAAATGTTTGAGTACTGCAGGATAACAATAACAGTTTGAGTTAAAGAAATTTTATCGGTAGAAAAACCAAAACTGAAAGTGAGAGTAAGAAATATTGATGTACAAAAAGTTTCTTATCACCTGTAAGGTATATTTTTCAATTGTTTTTAAGACAATATATTTAAATTACAACTAGCAGAACCCGTGGGCTACTCCCCCCGTTTGTCTTTGTAACTCCAAATGTTCATTTGTTGAGTCGGTCACGGGATTGAGAGCTGCTCTCGGAAAGAGAATCCCGCGAAAAAAAACGAAAGAAAGCCCAGACTCGGAAATAAATCTAAATAAACCCTAGAAAAAACAGCCCCATCAAAAATTTTTAAGAAAGAGAAACCCAGTAAAGGCATTAGGATAAACATCCCCCGAAAAAGTCCTTTCATAGCACCATGAAAAATTCCTTTTAAAAGCAGCAAGAAAGATGTTAGGTAAACTTATCACTTTTCCTCATTTCCAGGAGAGTGCCTTACAAAAATTTTTAAAATGTTTTTGGATCTAATAAATACGCCCAACAAAATGTTGTTAGACATTTGCATATAATTTCAAAATAAAATTCACTGGTATTCATATAAATCGATCAGCAAAAAAAACACGTATCTTTCTCAGAGAAAGCTCTTTGTTATTTATACAGTTATGTACCTGCAGGAAAATACACCTGTTTACTGGGGTTGTTTTGTTATCACCGTAGCATTTTTTCCGACGCTTTCGGCGGGTGTATTCACCATCAACGGTTTTTCCAACGTTTTTATTGTGGGCCCTTTTTGAGGGACGTATTCAGCATAAACCGAAAATGACCCACAAAACCATGGTTTTTATCGCATGTTATTAGTGTAATGTTTTGGCTATTTCGTGCCGCTCTGGCGGGACGAGGTTTGGATCTCGACTGACAGTGCAGACGTATAGAACATTTAACGGTTTTTGAAGTTACGCGATATATTGTAATATGTTAAATCTTTGGTAATAAGGTAGATAAATGTTCTTGTTTAACGTCTTTTACGGGTGAAATATGACACGCCGACAGCGCTAGGCAAAGGTCACGGGTTCAGGTAATTACTTTTAATTCATTCTAGCGTTTGTTATGGCTTCAAATAGTAAAATCAGTGAAGTGTGCTTATTTCTAATCATTACCCTAACAATGTCATCCCAAAACACAGACGATAACGGGACATTTATGCAACTTATTACCGATAAACTTTGCGGAGATGCAAGAGACCGTCGACATGTTATGGTAAGACAGTTATGGATTTAGTATAAATTATGTAATAACCTTGTAGAGTTTAAATGAAATTTCTCTCAATCTCAGCAGTTCTCAAACAAAATTATATTTTATTTTACGGATTTTATTTTTTATTTAAGACAAATTATTAAAATATTTAAAAAAAATGAATGGTACCGCTGGATGCTCCTCGGGCTAATCTAGTAATCTATAAGTGGTTTGAATATTTGTACCAATTTTTGATACACTTCGTATAAAGAGAATTTGGTAAAGATGTTTTGATTTTACCTGCTAGTGTTGAACTACAATCTAGACTTTACAAAGAACGACCAAAATAGTGTCCTACACCTCCACATGGTTCACTTTCTGAAACATTAGTACCATTTTTCGTCTACGCAGGGCAATATAAAATTTACAGGTTATAAATTAGGATGGATTTTATTGAGGTTTTATAATTTCATGCATTAAAATTTATATTTCGTAAACAAGCAGAAACGTACGTGGGAAAATTTAAGTCGCCGTACAACTTTGGTACTTTTATACAAGTTAATTATTAAGATTTTTATAAAAACAAGGTACATTTTTTATTAATATATTTTTCACGCTACCGGTAGTGTAAGTAGGCCTTACATCCATAGCTACAGGGATCGTAAGTGGCTGATAACATTCGTGTACTGGTTACCCTTGACGACGGAACTTAATAGTGTCACTTACATTCCTAGGAAAATAATGTTGATTTTAACTGTTGGTTGATATGGTAACAAACACAGACAACTTAGAATAATGGAGCTTTTAAAAAATAATTCCGATGACAGCTGTCAAAACGAACTTTTAAAAATATGATTAAATTTCTACCTGTAGGCCTACTTACATTGCCGGTAGCTTGAAAAATTTAATAAGTAACACGAAATGTATCGACTAATAACATCCTGGGCAGGCGACAAGCTTCGGCTCCGCCTCAGCTCGTATTCGCCTACCTCGGATGTTATTACGTCCTTACATTCCTTGATATTTAAATAACTATTAAGTATTTGGGAAATAATACTACGTAGAAAAACCCATGTCGAACCAACCAATTTTTTTTGTTTTATGCAGGGTGTCCAAATTTATAACACGCAATAAGTAAAAAACGCTTCGTTACGATGCTACGCCCTTCTTAAAGGGTTAACTCTTTTCAGCCAAGTTTTCGATATTTTGTATTCTGACACTGTTCCTCTAGCTTTACTTTTTTAACCATAGTCACTTATTTAAGACAAGCAAAAAAGTCGCATATGGTGGAGGGTTACGAAACAATTTTTTTTTCTTTAAATTTACACATTTACACGAACCGTTAGGACTAGCGATTTGAACCAAACTTTTATCTGCATTTTATGTGATAAACAAGGTTATTGGTAACAGGCTGTGCTGCAGCAGCAGTTCACAGTCCCGAGGGTGATCCATGCAACCATGGACGAAACCTGCCACCGATGACACGGCTCCAACACCAGAGGCAAGATGTCGCGGTTATTGGTAATAAGTTTAAAAATTATGAGCGTTTAAAAAACAAAGGAAACAAAAACATGGATGCCTCCTCTCCCACTCTATTGAAATGTAATTCGCATTGCTTAAATTCAAAATGTTCACTTGCTTCAGCTTTGCATTTTACTGTAACAATTAAACTATTATAACAATAATTTCAGTGCTACATACTCTGATAAACTTAACCAAAGACAAAAAGCAATGATTAAAATAATTGCAAATTTAATGCAATTTGATTCTAATCATCGATTTATATGATTATAATTCGCTAATGGTGCCTATCGAGCATTACTTACCGTTACATTAGTAGCTTGGGGGTTGATTACGCACTTCACTTAGGACCACACCCTCGCAATTAGCCACTCATGTACACGCAGTTAATTGTAGAATTGCAAATTCAGCAATATGAGGGGATGCATCAGGAATTCAGCATTTGTCAAACTAGCATGTTATATAGTATCTGTCCTCCAAAATTGTTGACCGTGCAAATTTTATGGAATGAGATACCGTTTATCTAATTTTACGTTTCGTCATTTAATACCTACCTAAAACTATGTTAGTATGTTAGTATAAATGCTCTAGGAGACAAGATGATTCTGCTTGAGATGCTTAAATTTTACGACTTGTGCGTTTAGTATCTTCTGCAAAAGTCGTAAATTAGAGGTTGTTAATAATGTGAAACTAATGAAATGCGGACCTAAAATTCATCTCAAAAGCAATGTATAAAATTAACATTAACATATAAAACCGTCCTGTTTCTTTTTTCGTAATCACTTAAATTTTTTGTCCAGGTTGCACACAACTTCAGTGTATTTATTAATTTGTCAGATGTTTCGTTTCGTTCCGATATCATCAGATGTACATCTACTACTTTACCAAGTACCTTTTTTCATTTTACTTTTTTGTAGGTACCTAAGGGCAGGTATCGCAAAAATACCGCCATAGAGATTTTTAGCAATAAAAGAATGTTCACGCTTTGTTTTGTTAATACTAAATAAGCTAATTAAGTAGGTAATGCAGCGGACCGCAGATCGCAGTCGATTTTTTCTTAGTTATTTAGCGCATTTCTTGGGCGAGCTCCCAATATTTGCGTAAAGTTTGGTTTCAAGCACTCGTCCGACTCACATCTGATTGTTTACTTTATACGCATGATCGCTGGAAGAATTTTACTTACCTAAATTAAACATAAATTTAAGATGTATAATCATTCTGCCTCTATATCTTTTATCAATCAGATTCTGTAAGAAATCCGACAGAATAGTTTTCTTTAATACCAGTTTGTTCTAATAAAGTACTAAGACACAAATAGTAACAGACCGTGAATATACTTTGCTCGCCCAATAATTATCCAAATGTTGTCATTATTACGATTCACTTTTGGCTTAGACCGCGTCGACATTTGGGGATTACACCCAGCATAATCAGTTAAGGATTGACCTGCAGCTCGTCTGCTTCTACAAGCATTTTCTCTAAAAGTTTGAGCCATAGTTGTTCGTAGGCCCTGCCTGCCTAAACAGGGCCGTGTCCTTACATCATTTGAACCTTGGAGCAGGCATAAATTTGATTTTGTTGTATCTTGTGTTTTGCAGGGCATTTTGCATTTTTAGAGTGAACGTAGCACTGAACAACTGGAACAACTATGGCTTAAACTTTTAGAGCACCTGCTTATAAAGGCAGACAAGCTACAGGTCTGTCCTTATCCGACTATGTTGGGCGTAATCCCCAAAATAACGACGCAATCTAAGCCAGCAGATATACATTTCTGCTGCTTATGTCGATGGTGCGACCATTAGAATTGTGCTTTCGTGTTTAGTGGTGTTTATAACAGAAACTTATATTGAGTCAACGTGCAGTTTAGCACGCCACTATTTTGTTTAATGTTACTTAAGTTTAAAATCACTTTCAATATACTACATTATATATATTTTGTCTTAATAATACTAATGTTGAATGTTAAATCTGTTCAATGCACTTACTAATTAAAAAAAAAATTTTTATTGAATACTTAGGCCTAGTCCAATTACATATGCTTTTATTAATACGAAAAAAAATACTTTTCACTTAGGCCCCTCTTAATCACGGCCCCATTCCAACTGAATTTGCGCTGTTACGTCACTGTGTATGCATTAAGCACATGTCTTACACCTCGAAAGAAATTATTTATAATTTCACAAAATTAAGCTACAAAAAGGGTGGGGTGTGGCCCATGGGTTCAGCTAGTATTATAATAATTGTATAAGTTGCAGTTAGCCCATGAAACAAAACAGCAAATTTAAATTATCCACCAAAAACAGTTAGCAAGGTTTACAAATGCTACCTACTACATACTAGCGTCGAGCCCCTTGGTCTGACAGCCGATCCTGAATTGCGCAATATCATCTAATATTGGCTCGCATATGTGCGAGTGTGATATTTACATCGAGATTTGCATTGTTAAAGCCGATTTTTTCATTGCTAATAAATTGAATTCAATAGAAAACAACAAATCCTTTTTTTTTAATGTATTACCAGACTTGCGTGTTAGTATGCCGTCAAACAGTGAGTGAATGCAAATTTGTCTTCGTGTTTTTACTTTAAAAATATAACTGCTCTTAACAAATAACTTCGCGTAAACAGCAAAACGCAACAACAGCGTTTCAAAAAAAACTATAAAATAAAAAAAAAATTTTGGTCCCAACAGAGATTCGACCCCGCAACTACTTATGCAGTAAAAAAGGAGTACACACGAACACACCCGCATATCCATCTGTGCCACTACGAAGTTGGTTTTTCAGCTGCATGCAGAGGAGATAGGTGAGGTAGGATCGGCTGTATGTCCAAGGGGCTAGACGTTAATTACTATTATCATAATGGATAAAGAAAATGGAAGAAATTAATGTTATAAAATTATTAGAATAGCCCGTTTTTGGGGAACAAAATTTAATACATAGGTCTGTTTTTCTGCTATATATTTTTTAATGTTTCTAAACCTACCATCATCTTTATTTTACATGTACAATTCACATTTGCACAGGATGTTGCTTAAGGGTCTCCACCCATATGTGGATGAAATTTGTAGGTATTAATTTCATTCCTAATAGACTGAAATTAGTCATTCTCATTAAGCTCGTTGAGCTTCCCACAGACTTAGAAATATAACCAGAATATGAATTTCAAGGGCAACGAATCGTGAACAGTAGTTTCTCAACTAGGTACACCACAATAAACACGTACAAGATTAAATGCATTAGTTCGCTTTACAAATCGGTAACCTTTAAATTCTTGAATAATTAATTAACGTTACACAAGTGTATTGCACGACTTTCTCCTTTTAGTAACACTAGTAAATAAGGAAAGCCAAGGCATAAAGAAAAATGACCTATCGCTTCTGGGCATTGGCTGGAGCGCAATACACCAAGATACAAAATTCAGAACACGACTGGCGCTCCGACTGGATGATTCACCTACTATTTTTTTTCTGCTAAATCAAATTTATATGCAAACCTTGTGGGTTCTCTGGCGGGGCACATTCGCAAATTTTGTCCATGTGTGAGAAAAAGTCATTAAATGGTGACTGTTAAAGGACACTGCAAAGAGAGTTATGGCGCTCTAGAGGGTAGTAATGCAGGTGACGTCACGGCCAGGGCAGGGATTAGGATTCATCTCGAGGGATTATCCCAGCGCGCCAGATGCGAGCACCCCTCGTCAATCCACTGCCGTAACTCGATATAACCCCATACGTGACGAAACTTATAAGGCGAGGTTTGACGGTACTGCTTGTGCAGTTTGCACTTCTTGCTTGTTAATACTTCTGATATGTTGACAGCCTGTCGAGAAAATTTATCACCAACTTAGCTTCAGCGACGTCCTGGAGTCAAACAAGATTTGCAAAAGCGTTTGGGTGTTTGAGGTTTTCCTATTCAATTTTTATCTGGCAAGTTAGAACAGAAATACACGTTGTAGTTATTAATGCAGTTAGTTGTTATTCAAAGTGCTTATATATCTTAGATTTATGCTTCCTTGAAATGTTGTTTTGTACGTTGAATTTTTAAATATTGCAATAAAAATTGCGCGAGCGTACAAAGTCAATGTTAAAAGCCCGAGAAATTCCTGCAGCATTACAGGTTCTTATAATAGCTGAAAACAGGTACGTCTCGTCACCTATAGAATTTAAGCGGAGACACCATCATTTGGCCTGTCCGGACAATGGACATACGACTGACCGTACGCGATAATTGACAGTTTTAATCTGAAATAACCGTGTTTAAACAGTTTTTGCTTTGGTATGTAACCCATCGTTTGATAAATTACCCGAGAAAGAAGCAACGTGGCATGTTGAACTTGCGGAAGTTAATCCAACGTGTGATGTTGCTATTTGAACCTTCTTTGAAGTGTCGTATCTTGTTACTGTAGAACGTTTATTCTCATTTGTACATTCTTTACAGTATTTGCTCAAACATACACTGCAATTTCGTTTCCGGTGCCGTTTTGTTCGTGGCGCAGCAATTTTACTTTGCCAGCTCTATTTTTATTGCCTAGCTTAGTTAAGCTTCATCATTTGTCATACGTCGTAGTACTGGAGAACAGATTTGTACAGCTATTCTGGTAATTTCATATTACCACTCGAAAACGACAGCCGTACATCATGAAAATCGACATTCTGACCTATGTGATCAATCAAAATGAAATATAGCCTTTTGCTCATTTACATAGTACTTTTCCGAACTGTGCTCGACTTTTATTTTTATTAACTAACGCTTCCGATATTGCTCAAAAGAACATTTCATACATTACGCCTGTTACTTTACGTCAAGAAGCTATCAAAATCGTGTGCATTGAAACTGATAGATTTTTGATAGCAGTGCGCACAGAGCAAGTAATTTTTCACTGTCAATTTAAGGGTAAACAGGTAAGACGGGAAATGCGATTACACCAGCTACACGAATGAAAAATAAATAGTGATTATGTTTTATAAAATGTCTAAAGCTTTACACTACCAGGAAATTTATCTGATTGCGAGTTAGACAAATGACTTTCTACTAGAGGTTTTATAAAAATAAAACTTGAGAAATCGAACGGGAGAGAAAGTTTGTGACAAGCATTTATTCAGACATTTTTCAGAAACTGAAGTTTCATTAATTATAATTTTATGAAACTTTAAGAAAAGAACATTTCAAAACTTGAGAAATTATTGTGCTTAAAAAAATTGAATTTTAAATAGTTAGTTTATTAGAAAATGGGTTAAAAACTAGATTAATTCCAGACGTAAACCTCCTCATCACTACTCCCCACAAATGTTGCCGTATATAAAAATTAAGTTGAGAACTTTAATCTCCTATCATTAATGAGCAATGTAATTTATGTTATGTTTATTAAATAAGACGGTATGATTCCGATTTTCAAAAATAACCAGTATAGTTTCTGAGCAGTATATTTTGAAAAAAAGTCAAAAGTGAGACATTTTCAAACATTTATAGAAGGCGTCAGAGAGAAATTTGCGAGCTTGGATACAAACAAACTTGTACCTCATCTTTAGCTTTATGCGCTTACAAAATTTAAAAAAAATCGTGTATGGTTTTAAAGTATAATTTTTTTTCACTTCATAGCTTTCAACTTTTTTAAAATGTTTGTGCACAGTAAAATTATGTCTCTATACTATTACGGTAAAATATTTGAAGCCGATCTGCCACCCTATTTTTGAGTAATAATGCGCTAATTCCAAAATTTTCAAAAAATCGTAGCGGCCGCCATTTTCAAGCTAGAAAGTTCGGAAAAAAAGCGTTGATTTACCCTAAAGTCTTCTATTAGATTCCGTTTACAAATTTATAAAATTTCATTTCAGAAAAAATTCTATCAAAAAAACATTTCTAACTTCCGCTTGCGGTTTCGGATTTTTAAGAAAATTGGCCGGAGGGGGCCAATAACCCCCTAAATATTACTGCATCTAGGAAGTAGGTTTAGAATCTTATTCTGATATCACTGTAGAGTAGCGGCTTGTATGATGAAGCGACTGATGCGGCGTTTCACCTAACTGCAACGCTTCATTTAATCATATTTTAGTTTATTTCCATTTTAACACTATAATATTATGTATATCAACAAAGTACAACAACAAATATAATAATTGGATAGAGGTTCAATTTTATAGCGCGATACACTAGCCGCTAGTACCGTTCAACTAAGCTGGTGTTGAAATGAAGCGACATTATGGAACATTAAGGCGGTTGCCATGGCAACATACCGTCACGCCGCTCAGCTACGAGATGCGCTTGTAAAAGCTTTTCAGGTTTTCACTCGGCCAGGGACTTCCCGAATGTGATTGTTTTCCTTGAAACTTCTTTATCAAGATTTAAAGAAGAAGATAAGGAAAAAAAGTTTTAGGAATGGAGAGAGCTATACCAACGTTAATTTTAATAAATCAGTAACAATAATGGCAAGCTATACTATAGAGAATTTAAAAACGTTTGGTTCCAACAATATCAGTGGTTAAGTGGCAGTTATGTACTCTTGTTAGTGTTAAAGCTTGCTCACGGAATAAAATAAGTTTTGATGATTTTTTAAACGTCACGCATGTCCTGCGCACGCATTTTTCGCATGAGCTTCGCTCACGGTGTACTGTCGGGTTTTTTCTGTCACTATACGACACCAATTCAGTTGCAGAAGAAATGTTTTATAATATGTATAGGTAATAAAGAAGCATACATTGTCAACTTTTTAAAAAAATTCAAAAAGCTTCCATAGAAATTAGATGATTGGAACATCAACCAAATAGTAATATATCCCTCTCTATAAGCTTACAAAATAAAAAAAAAACTGTCTTGTGATCAGTTTTTGGGCAATACTTTTTAAATCCTCATATATTTGAAAATTTGCTTGGTATTATTTATCATTATTTGCAGCACAGTAATATTGCGTTTCTCTGAGGCTACTGCGATAGTAAATATCATCCCCATCTAACAACTCGTTTTTGAGTAATAAAGCGTTAAACTCCAAATTTTCAATAAATCGCATAGCACCTGCCATGAGAGTTCGGAAAAAAGCATTAAATTTGCCTTCGGGTTTTCTTTCAGATGTCTGATTTCAAATTTAAAAAAAAATGTTTTCGAACACAATGCTACCAAAGAAACATGTCTAACTTTCCGAAGTCCAGTGAAATCGGAGTTAAGAGAGCTTGGGAGTTATCAGAACGCACCCACAAAAAAAACAATTTTTTGATTTCCTGGAAGTCCAAAACATGTATTTCCGTCAAAATGTCTGGGTTTTCTACAAACCTTTTAAGATTTAAGTAAAGCTGCAGGTAAAGGTGAGTGCTTCGAAGAATATTCAAACAAAGAAGGGCTGCGATTTATTGCTAGCAAGCACTTAGAATTTAAATAGTTGTAGTGTCATGTCTTTACGTCAAAGAAATAGTAGGGGTTAGTTTTTAGCTGGAAGTAAGAAACATAATTTGTGAAAATCTATTACAAGTTCTTTAACCAACAAGTCTTAACTTAGCACTTGAATGACAGACTATTAATAAACATTCTGCGTTTATTTGGTTATCTGAATGTATAGGAAAGTAAAAAATGAGCAAAGCACTGCAACTGGAATTTCCTACACTTTAGAAATTATTTACAATTTCAAAAGTATGTTTGTAATTTTGTATTAACGTTTTGCGCAAGAACTGCGACAAAAGTTTTTATGTGGACAAATATGGAGTAATGAGGAAAAAGATTCAAAAGAGGCACAAACGGAAGGGCAAATTCGTCCGCCAAAAAATTGGTGGTTTAGGAAAAATTAACCCCTCTACATTGTTGCACCTCAAAATTACGTTGTGAACCTTATTCTACTATCACTCATGAGCAATTTAGCTTGAATCAAAATGTTTTACCATCTCCTTTTTCTGAATAAATGGGCATAAATTCATAGGCGTTATAGAGAAATTACCGGACTGAGACATCAACAAAATTGATGTGTATGTCTTTCTCGCTCACTAAGCGTAAAAAACTAACAAAAAAATAAATAAATCGTGCCATTTTTAATGAAGAAATATTTTTTTTTTAATTTTCTAAAAAACAATTTTCACTTTCTAGTTTTCTTTCTAGTTTTAATTTGTCATATTTTTTTACATACCGAGATTGTATTCCCCAGGTCCATTATAGTACAAACTTTCGTCCCGATCTGTCAACTCGTTTTTGAGTAACAAGAGGTTAAAATCGCAACTTTTCAAAAACCGTAGCGGCTGCCCTAATTTTAAAGCAGGAAAGTTTCGGAAACGTGTTATTTTTGTCATTTGTTTTAAGGTCTCCTATCAGATTCGGTCTTTTAACTAAAAAAATTTGGTTTCCGACAAAATGGCACGAAAAAAATTTCCGATTGAGATGTAAGACTTTTTTAAACTTAGTTTGTTGATAAATTTTAATACACCCTCGCATTCCAAAGCTCATCGAAATCGGACGATGTGTTCGGGAGTTATGAGACCTACAGGCAGGCATTTTTCAAAATAATGCATTTGCGTCAACACCTCGAAATCGAACATTTTTATGAAATAAACACTAGGAAAGTAGAGAAAAAAATATTTCATGAAACACCACTCTATTAGTTATTTTATTTCATAAATAAAGAAAACGGATAAGTCAAAAATCTTCACTGAAACTTATTAACTGTTTTGCTAATAGAGTGAATTAGTTAATTTCGTTTATTATTGGTTTCTTGGTATTTATTTCTTTAATGTTTAAACCGTAACCCACACGAGGCACTTTACAATCAGGTTATATATAAAAACAGTGTATTGTAATAGTATGTAAAGCGCAGAACTTGAATCACTGTGTTTATATTAAATACTGGTGTAAAATTATATACTTCTAGTATTTTTTTTGTGAAAATAAAACTTAATAATGCAAATTATGTATGTAACTATAACGCCTGAAGTGAGTTCTGTTTCTACAAACACTACATTAGCGATTAATTCAGTACTCGAATATTTTTCTCAAAAGTTAATTACTGCTTTCAATGTATAATTTACTTACCTAAGAATTTATTTAAAAGGAAATCACTTGTTGAGTTAAAATCTTACCTTTGGTTCTTCAGCAAACTACCATCAATTTCGTTCTTGTGCAGTATCTGTGCAATATGCAATAGAACATATTGTTTAGTAGCGATTTTTAAAATTGCCCATATACTAAAGGAAATTTGATAACAATAATCATGTTTCATGTACAGATACCAGACGCAGTTGACGTTTGTTAAATGTTTTTCACCAGTGGTTTTAAATCGAAAGCGCAGAAGATTAATTGAGTGTGTTGATCGTTACAAATTATTTGTTAGTTTTCAAAGCAAACCCTAACAAGTTGAGTGGAAGACGATAGTAACGTCTCATAACAATTTGTAATTTTTGAATTATACCATAAATATTGTTCGAACGTATTTATAAAATATTTAAAAAAAAATAACTAGAACATTTTTAATTTATTAGAACTACATCACAAATATACAATGGTATGGTCGTATTCTGAATTTATTAGCATTAAATACTTATTTTGCTTAGGAGACAATATTTATATGTTTATAGTGCGACATGCCAGACGTTTTCAATTTAATATTTTTAAGACGGAAGAGCGTAGTGCCAAATGGTAAATATTCAGGTAGTTTCGCAGCGAAGCAAGGACATTATTTACTCGTATCTGCAAAAGTTCCCTCACCTTATAACTTTTTACGAGGTGCTAGTGAAGATGCAATTTTACGTTTACTTGACTCTACCATATTTTCTTGTTGGGTGCGTGCCGGATGGAAACAGGGAGTAAGCCTGGTTTTATGTGAGCTCGCATCGTATATTCTGCTCAAAGTTTTATAACTCTGTCTGCAGGATAACTACAAAAAAGGAAAGTTTTAGTCCGTCTATTTCCTAGGAAGCTTTTATTGAAGGTCTCGGGCTTTTATTTGTGAATGAAGATATTTTGTTTTAGGTCTGTTGCTGTAGCTTTGTGTCTGCTGGAATATGTCCTCGGGGAGGAATAATATCTTGATATTTCGACGAGACAATAAGCTTAACGTACTTATGCTAAAAACCACCTCCAGTACAGTAATTTGGCTAAAACTCAAGTTTCCAACTGTGATTCGTTACCCCTTGATAATATAACATTTACAGCGAAATTTTGGTGAAAACGCGCGCCACAATATACCAAAATAAGTTTTTTTAAATCGAGCAAATAATTTGTTTTAAATAACTGTTACTATTGAAGTAGTTTCAAAAAGAGTTTGCTATTAGAATTTTTCACTTAAATAAGATTAAAGGCAAACTGCTTTGATGTATTGTCTGCATGAGAAAGAAATTTGCTTTGTGTAGTTGCGAGCATTAACAATCTCCAGACTTAAAACCTCACTTAATTTCTAAAGCAATTTAAATAATTTCTTGGGTTGTTATTTATTTGGAATCAAGTATTTAAATTGGTGTATGGATATTTTGTAGGTTCACCATAGAAAATGTATTGTTTAATACTGCAACCAAAAATTGGTGTAATCTTGGATGATTCTTCTGCTAAAAGGTGTTTTTTGGAAATTATTATGTTAATTTACCAAATTAAGACACGTTTGAGGACCCTTGTCATAACTTTTATATCTTCAACAGACTATTTGTACTTCAAAATTCCTGTTTCCTCTATTTTGTTCTAATGAAGACTGTAATAGTAGTGGAGTACAATGGGAAAGGAAACGAAAATGAGTTGGTGGTATAGAAATAAACGCAGTCAGTTCCACTTATAATAATTATAATAATTATATTTACATTTAGCCATGGGTTTGACTAAGACCACGTTTAATAGAAAAATAACTTATATGATGTATAATAGGTAATTATAATACAATAAAGTATTTACAACGAAATTAATTTAATAATCGGTTAGGCTCGGATCCCGCGGTGCCCGAATCAAATTATTCATAGTATAATAATATTAAACTAAAGAAGTGGAACAATTAAACTCGCGTAGAAAATGTTTAATGTAGTCCATTTAAAACGAGTTTCGGACTCGGCACCTCGAGATCAACTGACCTTGACGAAAAGAAAGACGAACGAGGAGCACATATTTGACGTATGAACCTAAACTAATACGAACATTAATCTGGCTACGTCGTCTAACGTCCAAATATTTGACAAGTATACTGAAATTCAATTAGAATAAGTTTAGCACTTTACAAAGATTTACACTCATAGCTTCGTCAGAGCGAATATTAACTTGTTGAAATGGTGTAGCGAAAAGTAATTTACACTTGGCAGCAGCAATATTATTATAATAATAGGTTCGCAGTCGATTCTTCCGTTAAGACTAGTTCTTTACACATTTACACAAATAGGTCCGCAGTCTCTTCACGACACTAACTGTTCTTCACTCGCGCAAACACATATGTCACTTGTGTCACTTTTTACTTCACATAACTTAGGAACTTTTTAAATTAATCATCCCGTTTGGCGAGAGACACACCGATAGCATCGCAGCTGGAACGTCACACATGAACTTGGTTTCGCACAGTCTTTTCGGTTTCTTGCAATAAACTACTATGATGTACCCCGGTCACACCTGAGAAAGCGACGTCGGGCGTCAAAGCTGTTGGAAGAGACTCACTAGACCTTGTATTTGCGTGGGTTTTTGCACTAACCGTTGCTACGGCTGTCATGACCGGTTGGAAACCTGTAACACACAAGAAAAATGTTCCTCGTTAGTCTAGTTGCAATAACCAATTATCCTTCTTAACTATTAATTTTGTTGCGCTAGCCTGAATATTAATTAATAAACCTCTCAGCCGTCGCGCTAGTTAAATTTTGTAATAAAACAGTTTTGTGTAAAATAAACCACAAATACTAATTCGCTAATCAATCTTAATTCAAAATTCCAAGGATGTCCAAGTCAGCAACCACAATAAAAGTAAAACTAGCGAGCTAACATAATAAGGACATAATTAGTTTATTACCTGGATCGATTACTCATCTGTCAGGGCATTTTAGCCGTAATTGCTCGTGTTCCAACAAAGCCTTAAAACAAACAATGCAATAACCCTAAGAACGTATAAGTCTGCATTTAAGACAAAGCCCGGTCGTAAAATAGCTGAGATCATAACTCGTGTGGCAGGCGACATTTGTTCCAGCTTCCGCCCTACGCCTAACAAAATGGGATAAAGAACAACTCGGCCTGGAGATTTGTCCCTTAGAGAACAGACAGGCATATAGCCAGACTCGTCACCTTATCCTTAGGGCAATATTTGCGCCCCACGGAATGGGTTACGTGATAATTTAAACATTTACCGAATTACGTGGCGTATCTGCTCAAAAACACGCTAAGAGGGTTGAAACTGCTACGCTATAAAGTGTAACAACCCTACGTTCAGGATCTTGTCCTCGACCCTCAATTAATTTGAAGAAAACTTTGGATTTGTCATATCTGTCTTAGAATTTGATGTCAGAAATTCAATGTAACCAACGCAAATCCTATTATAATCACGTTTGCGCCTCGGCACCTACCGGAAACAATATGTACGGCTTTTATCGATTTTCGATTGCTTATTATAATCCCACATAACACTTATATATCCGGACGATTTTAGGATTATATTGCTTAGTCTTCCATTAGGTTGGATCAACGATTCTATTATTTTGTATTATTACACTAATTACCCATTTTAGCCAAAATTGCTACATCTTAACCAGTAAAATTTTAATAATGTTAGTCTTAATAGATTACTGTTATCACTTATATTGGAATTCAAACCCAATATATCTAGCTTCTAGCCTGACCGCAGATAAAATTAAAATTTGAGATTTTGCTAGAGGTAAAGTTACCAATCCTTCAAATACAATATTAAGAAAAAATGGGGGCAATTTTTAGGTTTATAATTATAAAAATTTTGAATAAGTTCTTGTATCTTAAATTCTAGTGTATTATAGAAGCGCGGTTTTGGGGAGGGGGGAGCTGTCCCCCCCCCCCATGAGAAAAGACACTAAAAATATACCGCAATTACATTTATTAAATATTTAGCTATGCAGAAAATCCCGTCCGAATTCAGAATGCAGTGACAATCTTTATTTGCCATTGTTAACGTTCTAGCGCTACTACAAAAGTCTTAAATGGGCCGCTAAGGCTACTGGTCCCACTTGTCAAATGCGCTAAGACAGCACGAGAAAACCCAATAAAAATATACTGCAATTATATTTATTATATATTTAACTAAGCAAAAAATTCAGTCTGAATTCAGAATACAGTGAGCTTTTTCATTTGTCATTTTTCACGTTCTAGTTCGACAAACAAAGTTCTATATCGGCCGTTTAGCCTTCTCGCACTTGCCAAATGCGCCAAGAAGACGCTGATAGGACTGCAGCCCCCCTTCCATTAGAAAACCCACTAACAATATACTGCAATTATATTTATTATACATATATTTAACTAAGCTCTTTATTGGTCAGTTTTCAAGACAAAAATTCTTAAATCGGCCGCTTAGCCTTCTCCCACTTGTCGTATGCGCCGAGGAGACTGTCCCTCCCCCCCGTAAGAAAACTCACTAAAACTATACTGCAATAAGTGAAATAAGTCTCAAATCGGCCACCCAGGCTCTATGGCCTCTTATCTAATACGTTGTGTACTAAAGGATAAGACCGATAAGAGTAGAACTAATAGTAATTAGTAATTTTTTCCGCGGCTTTCAGTGAAATGTCGATTCTGTTTGGTTCTTGGTAGTTTTAACGTGTCAGTGCGATTAATTATTGTTACAACATAAAAATTGATACTTTTTTAATACTCCTCTGCGATGTTATTTCTTACTCGGTTCTGTGAATTACAGGCCCCTTCCCACAATATAAAAATCCGAAAGCCGCCACTGGTAATGTAATGGATTGAGTGTGAGAATGATCAAAAAACTGCAATTTCCAATTGTGCCTATTTTTGATACAAGCAAAAAAATTCTAGCATATTCAAAAACTTATTTACAGTTTAAATATGGACGTCCGTACGCCATTTTAGGTTTAAATTTTCTACGACAATAATAAATCGAAATAATTCTGATAATTTTGTAGGCCCCTATATTATTAAAATCATTGTAGGTAAAATTGTGGTAGGTAATCAATCTAACATAACAGATGGCTAAACAACAGTTGCAACATTGGCTTGTCTGTGCTCAAGACGTCTTTGGTAGATTAGGTAACGCAAGAGTTTTGATGGGAGATAAATTTTCATACCGTAACGCCTCATGACTACATACGTACATTTACATTTATGCAATTAAAGCGCTTCCTGCTTTCCTGCATTTACTTTTCACATATTTATATAGTAAATTTATGATCTAGGAATTACGTACTTTACCTCTCCGCATTGTTCAGAATGCGGCACAATGCGGGAACAATATAAATAATCGCATGTCTAGGAAAGAATCGTCTTGGTTATCGTCGCATGCTAGAGAGGTATTACAACGTAACGAGCTTTTATGAATATGAAATCCGCCGCGGAAGTTTAAAATCACGAGAATCCGTTACACTCGGAAAACGAGAGCAATATTTCTCCTCGTTCAAGTAGCGAGACACAAGAAACGCGTAAATTAAGACACGTAAAAAATTATTATCAGTTGCTTGTCTGTCAAGCTCGCGTGAAGCCCAACTCTACGACAACATTCTCAAGAAACGACATGCACGGTGGCGTGCGAACTATCATTAGAACGACAGTTATTAAAATAATGACGATTTTTACCTGTGTATCCTGTGTAATCCTCAACGAGTTTATGACTACGTATCGACGTCGATCCGGTGATCATGTTGTCTATCGCCGTGTGACGTTTACATCTGACGAAAGCCACCACCAGTATCACGGAGAATAGTAATATAGCTGCACTGCAACCCATAATAAGCTCCATACTGTGCCATTTATGTTTGGTTTTCTCTCCTCTCACGGCACCCACTAACACCGATAACAACGGCGAGTTAAAATCAACATCCTCGCGAACTTCACCCTGGATCATATTTAGATCCTCCTGGCTTTCAGTAGAGACTTTCTGCGCCCTACCAGTATCAAGATCCATCATCTCAGATTTGAGATTGTCAACGCCCGGCGTTCGCGAGACCAACTCGACTTGAATGTGGTAGATTGTGTCAGGCCACAAAGAAAGGGTCACGCAGGTGGAATCGGTGAACAGGTTCCCTTTAAGACCGCCGCCGTCCACTTCCCAAGTCACTAAGTAAACTCCTCGAGTTGCTTTGGGCTCCCAGGCGATTTCCCCAATCACCAAAACTTTCTGGTGGATCAGAGAGATTTCCCGCAGCGTCCAGGGCTCGCTCGAGTCTGTCGCCGTACTCTTGCTCGTGGTCGCCTTAATTTCGGTGTTGACCGTTTTCTTCTTCTTTCTGCTGTCCCGCATGCTGGATTCGTCGGGACTGTAAATTGTTACGAGACCCTGGGGGTCGACCACGAGTACCCGCAGCATGGAGCCAGGCTGGTCGGAGTTGAGGGGAACGCGGGTGGTGAGATCGAGCGTTTGAATGACTTGGCGCCAAGGGCCAGATAGAGACTTCCGCATAACTACGTACACTAGGGGAGTCGTAGGACTCGCTGAAGATGGTCGAGGCCAGACGGCGAGGGCTCCGGACACTCTAATTACACCTTCACCCTTCGTGTGAATTACCGGTTGAGCTTGTTGGGCCCTCGTGGAAGCTTCAGCGTGGAAACGACAAGCCTCCTGGCATCCAGGGAACTGAAACAACGAGAGACCACACATTATTAAATTGAACGATAACGCATCGATCGAAACGGTTGTAGTTTGACAATCGGTAATTATTATTGGATGCCGAATTGGCAGAGTTAATCTAATAAAGTAAGTTATCAATAATTCTTCAAGCTGATGTAATTATACTTGTCCGGTTACAATCAATCATGCAACACACAAATCGCTGCTTGTGGTATGGTATGTAGCAAAAAAATTAACACCATAGTAATTTAAACATGCAATGCCAGAAAGTCAGAAAATCATAAATCAATCGAAATGTCGTGTTTGTAGTTTCGGTGAGCCTAGGCATGTAATTTATTTGTTGTTTTTCCTGAAGTAATTTTTAAATGCAGTTCAGGAAAACATTTTATCATAAAAATTTTATACATTTAATCATTAATCAACTTCGAATCTAATAATATATCACTCCCAGTTGTCTTGTTGCATGTACTTCAAACATTTGCATTGCTATTGTAATACTATACAGGAAAATCTAGATTAAAGTCTATTTGTAAACAAATGCTTTGTTTCAATTTTATTCTCTCCCTCTTTAAGAGAGCGAGCGAAATGTTATATTTACTTTAGATTAACTATTGAATATCGATACGACGCCACGACGCTTCCTAACTTTTCAGTTGTTTTTCTGACTAATTTAATTAAAATTTTTTGCTGTTTTGCTGTTCAGGATAAAAACTTGTGTTTACAACGGGAATAGCAAAATATTTTATGATGTGTGCATCCAACATCACCCTGACGCCCTCTTATACATCTTTATGTAAATAAAAGACTTAATAAGACTAGGTTTATACATTTGGTTCAAAAAACTATACAAAGTGTTCAATAAATGTGGGAACAAATGTCAGGGTACATTTCTTATACGAAAACAATCCGAAAGGTGTATATAAAGAGATGTACTTAACCTAACAATTACCGGGATATAAATACGGAGTGTTGAATTACTATTTGTTATTTAGATTTTTTAGTTAATTTTAAAAATGGCTGGAGGAAATTTTCAGGATAAATATTACTCAAAAGTTAAAGGTGGCATATTTCACAATATCTTTAATGTAAATATGATAATCCAAGGTCCTGCAATGACTGCATAACGTACTCCCTTTTATAGAATATTTATAAAACCCCGACGTTTTTCAAAATTTAATTTAAATGTTTTGGTGGACATGGTGGTGAAGGCAATCATACATGTTGGAGTATACCTGGCCTCTTTATCTAGAGTAGATATTCAATTCCGATCCCTTCCCACATATGAACGCGTCCATTATATAAGGTGCATCTTTGTTTGTACAGCAGACCGCTCCAGTTTTCGATACAAAACATAATCTGCTGATAGAGACAGCGTCATTACGAAAACAGACTCCGAGAACAATGTAACGGGGCGGCTAATGGCAGGAACTCAAGCTCCTTTCCACCTTGGATTCCAATGAAACTGTATTATAAATTTACGTTGCAATTTATTAAGTTCAGATTGGTGCGAAGAACGCTAATTTATACATTAAATGCGGAAATTTGTACAAGTAAAAGCAGTACTTGGACAAACAGATATTGAACAATTGCAATACAATCTTTGCTCATAAATTTGTAAATTAAATAAGGCCACCTCAGATTTAACTACGAGATAGAAAGATTTTAATTTGTTTATCGTGTGTGGACAATTTTTAAAAATAAATAGGCTAAAAGTTGGTAAACATTAACTAAACCATCCAAATATTGGGAGCTAAAGCTACAATAACAAACGCGCTAAAAACAACGTTTGCTGCGTTTACACTACTACCTGGCGTTAAAGAATAACAAACTATAGCCGTGGGCTACGCCTTACGGATTTTCTTGGTAAGTCTGGCGCCCATCGAGCGCCACTCTGTTTGCATAATCTGAGCTGCAGCCGCATTATTCTCATTTTGAGACAGGTGGACAGGATCCGCATTTGTTATGTAGAATTACGGCCATCGTTATATAATTCATAAACTAGGACTTCGATCCGCGCGTACACAATTTGTTTTATGCGGCTCTAATCATAAAACTTTATGGGGTTACAAGCAGGTAATCGAGGTGGCCACTAACTTAAGGCCCACTTCGACCAATCCATAGATTTAAAATCTACTTATTTAAAAAGTTTCTAACTGGTCTGCGCTCCACCGTTTTGCAGTCACTGTGTTTGCCCAATATCGAGCAGAACATCATCTATTAAAATAAGTAAATCGACCCTCAAATATGAAGATTTAAATTTAAACCCACGTCGTGTGTCTGTGTATTAAATATTTCTGAAAGGGGGAGCACGTTATTCAGTTTTTCTACACCACTGCATTATCAAATTTACATTACGAAATATGCCTACTTTTGATTAATATTTAACTTGGAGTTAGATAACTCAAGCCATTTTTGAGAAAATAAAAACCTTAAGGCTAAGTACATATACTTGTATAGATTGTTCGTCTTGTTTTCACATGAAGAATCTATTCTATCACTTGTTCCCACATGTTTTACAACACCCTGTATAAAGTTAACTTCAAAATATGCTTTCATAATGCATTTACGCGTTTCTCACGGTTCACATATGCGTTTACGTATCAACTATCAGGTTTCTTTTGCAAAAAAACCTATAGGATGCGGTTATCTGTCATATGAAGATTATATTATCATGCAAAAACAGTACCCCTTTATTTCTGCCACAACAAATATGTATGCAACGGCATTAAAACAATTAAGCTCGCTAGCGAATAAAAACAAAATATCCACCTTTTTATACCTAGGTTTAAAAATAGATTCAATAATGACCTTCCAGATGGTTTTTTCGATTCGAACCATGATAAAATTTTGAGATTACACGCAGTTCTTTTATAAATTAAGGCTTAATCAAATATTTACTTAATCCATTATCATTCAACATTGATGGTAAATTTTATTACCACTACTGTGTGTATATATAACACTTGAGGCTGCAATAATATCTGATTACAACATAATTCTGTAATCATACAAATTGCAGTACTACAACAATTTTTGTAATGT
This sequence comes from Ctenicera cuprea, assembly GCA_958336395.1. NCBI lineage: Eukaryota > Metazoa > Arthropoda > Insecta > Coleoptera > Elateridae > Ctenicera > Ctenicera cuprea. Next base: position 51,495,882 of record OY284488.1, read on the forward strand.
TTCGATTCAATTCATTCGAATACAACGGACATTATTAAACTTAACATCTATACAATTGAACACGATAGGTTCATCGTATTTCTCTGAATTAAACATGCAAAGTTATATTACAGCTTTGTCCGGAAATGCTTTCAGGGGATGAGGTACAATTATTAAACTTCGGCTTGATTCGAATTAATAACTTTGAAAACATTGATCCAACGCGAATAATTTTGCACCAATAAAATCTAAATTTAACTGGAACCAGACTAAAAGAAATGAGATTAAGCCCGAGTATTTCTGTAATAATTCGGATCTTGAAATTCTTCCTTTGATAACCAAGTTTGTATTAACAAAAAAATATTCCCGAAACAGCAAGCAAGAAAATTTAAATATTTTTAAGCAATTTAAAAAGTTTTTTCAGGGTTCCCAATAATATATATATAATGTAATATGTATTATATGTTGAGTAAAACATTTATTTACAATAAATTAAAATATAATTTACTAAACATAAATTGAGGGTTGAATCGCCGCAAGCATTAACTTAAGTTTTGTTACGTAGCTGAAGTGGTTGACAGTTTCTCCTCAAGTACTGAAACTTGCGAATCTAGGTTATTTTGAGAACCTGTAAACGTCAAGGAAATTCATATTCGAAACCAGTGAGAAGCCCGGATGATAATAATACATTTCACCGCCCTTTTATTATACGAATACACATACAAAGTTTTTCTCATCAGCCAGCCGCTGAAAAGTTTTCATATCAAACTAGAAATTTTATCTTGTTAAGCAACACCAAACCCGCATCAAATTAGGGAATGTTCGCGTTCATTATTAGAACTAAACATTAATATTTGAAATCTGAAGTAGCACCTGAGCTAAATTAGAAAAGTACATTGAGGAAGTAACTTAAGAGAGCAGCGTGTCGTAAAAAAGAGATGAATTTACGAAACGTCTGTTTTAATATCCGAAGCGGAAAGTTAAGGTTATTAAAGAACGCCTATCCCGGGCTTCCGTCTCTCAATTTCGAATTCATAAAGGGAGTTTCTTGCATCAAAACAACCAAATTAGTCAGTTATTAAAATTTTTGTCTGCCTAGTTGACCCAGCGACCTACGGCTTCAATCTGTCCAAAACTTTAATACAATTTCTAGATTGGCTGCCTGCGGCAGCAGCGGTGACATACAACAACGGCTCCGTAGATGACAGCGCATTATTGAATTGAAGTACATAAATTGTATGAAAGCAAGTGAAAAACAAACAAGAAATTGGAGCTCGTCGATTTATGCCAGTTACGTAGAGTGCACGGAATAAATCTTGGCAAGTTCTAAAGTGTATGCAAATAGGGTAACAGCCACATTCAAAGTTTTTGCAACAAAAACTTTTCAGTTTCCAGCACTAGCTGCAAACTGTTGGTCTGCGTAATTTAACCGAATATATGCTCTATCGAATCGAAGAGCACGTCAAGCAACAAAGGAGGGCCGCAATAGTGAACTCCGGGATCCGGGAAGAAGATAGATCGCCGGAGAGAGGGCGCGTCAACTGCCGAGAACACAATTATTCAAAGTGTCAGCCAATTCCTACAAACCGAACTTTTTCATAGCCGAACCCCGGTAGACCATATTTCGACGAGAGCTGATGATTTCAAGTTTAATTGCTATTCCATTTATCTCCGACTCTCAGGCATCAGCTGACGGGATCCCAGGGACGTACACATGCATAAACTCACTCGCGAAACTCCCCCGGCTTAATTCTTTTGCGAAACTCATCGCGCTCATCGATCGCGCGAAGATTGCGTCGAAAACCGGAGACACCTCCTTCAAGACGAGGAAGTCACTTTATTTGATTAAACATTCATCTGGAATCGGTCAAAATGCAGCAGTTTGCGGAAATGTACAGCCAAGATAAACACTAAAGGTAATCCGACAAGAAAACACAATAAACCTTTTAATTCTGCGCTCTAGTTGACACTTACTCGCTCTTAATTATATAACGGTGCTAGTCGCTACAATAAATCTGCATTTGCATCGCGCTTCTTTCTAATTTAACGCTTCAAGATCAAAATTAATACTTTGCTCTAGGCGCTGTAATTTTTTACGTTGAAAGATATATTGCGGTATTGCTGTGCCCTACTATAAGTTAATAAGCACGATTATTTCTTTCTTTTAAGATGACCACCAGCTGTAAAATCCCACTTGCTAAATGGAATGCGGGACAGTAAGCTTCTTTTATGGGAATTGAAGACATTAAACGAAGCCGACAAGGTATTGTGTTAATCGCCGTAAAAACTTTAAAGTAAACACCAATTTCCATAATTAGTAAGATTTGTATAGAAATTAATTATTGCAACTTAGCACCGATCATCATAGTAAGTAACAAAAAATGTTACCTCCAGCCTTTCGAACATTAAAAAATAGGTTTTTTTCCATTGGGCCTATTCTAAAAGAGCCATAAATTATTTTTCTCATAACTCCAACGCTAGAACATCGACCGGACGCATTAATATTCGAAAAGCTCATAGTGTTTGTTTTAATGATAAATGTTGTACATGAGTTCTCTTTAAAATCTAATAAACTCGAGCACTGCTTTACACAAGAATCGTGTTTGATGAACAGGCAACGCTATATGTACTTCCGGTTACAACGGAAGTAATAATTTAAAAATCAATCTTCAAAAAGCTTCTTTAGGCAAAAGAAATAAATAAAGACGCGAACCTAATATTGAGATATTTTCAAAAAGGTTATTTTCTAAACCATCCCGAGGAATGGCTAAACTCTTTAGGTAAATGGTAAAAATGACAGTATCAAAATATATAAAAATCAAGTTCGTGTCTTGTCAATCTCATATAAAAACCAACAAAGTGTGCGTTCTCATGCGAATAATTTGTTGCTGTAAAATCATTTAAAAAAGTGTGAAGCCGCTACAGCTAATTGCTAGATACGAGAGATAATGATAAGTAATGAGGAAGTAATTAGCGAGTTACTTGTTGTACATCTTCACTAATACAATGGAAGATGTGACACTAATAAAAATTTAGCACTTTATGCAAATGATGAATTGCATTATTAAGCAAAGAAAACATAAAATGTTTCTTTAGTGGAAGAAATTTCTTGAGTTGCATAAAGCAAAAATAAATTTTCCATGCATTTAAGGTATGGCAAACTTTAGTATATAATAATTTTGACAGAAGATCACTTTATAAGTGTCTTATTTTGCGACTTGTTAATACTGAAGTTAGGACAACATTTTTTGTATAGTATTGGAACAAATATTTAAGACGAAGTCGATGGCAGGACAACAAATAAAAATATTTCTTTTGTTTCAATTGCGAATTTAAAACAAATCCGCGCACGCCACTGTAATCTGCATAAAAAAACTTATTATAATCCCCAACAGCATTTTCTTTAATATTTGCAATATAAACAAACACCGAAAAGAAATGTTAAAAATTTCCCCTTTTCCCTCATCGGAAATAAAACTGCCGATATATATTTTTTTTTATTATTGGTTTCCTCATTACACCACTGAAAATTGTTGAAAATTCAAATAATGTAAGAGCTTCAAATTTTTGATTTGGCTTCAAAGCGTTTTACAAATTTGCCAAATAGCTTCCTGGCGCTTTAAATTATAATTTTGTCGTTTCAAGGTTAACGTGGCATAACCAACTCATTTCTGTTGAAATATTTTCATTATTCAAAAAAACCAATCATGCAATTCCTTGAATATTCCGGCCAGGAAAGCTGGTCGGATATATGTATGCGTGTTTTAATTTTCCTGTGCTATCAACACGGTTTCCGTTTCCATATTAAAATACTACGCACGGGTCTGGAATCAACTGCGGTTTGTTAAGTGAAAATAAATAAAAATCACAATACATAAATATGTAATATTTGAACTTTTTTGTTTTTTCACGCAACGGAATGTCTCTAACCTTGATGAAAATTAGGTAATAACGTTTGCACCGAACGTGATCTTTTGCAAAATTGTTTTCACCTGGTGCTTTTAGTTATAATTTCATTTGGTTCATTTCGTATTCGCTTCGTGAAGGTGCAAATATTATTGTTCAAGATTACGGAAATCTAGAATCATTGGAGCTTCACGTTCATTACAGTGATATCGTTAAGCTTTAATTAAGGTTAAGATGATGCTTTTGCCTAATGCGATAATTTTCCTATGTTCAATATTAAACTAACCGAGAAATAACACATTTCTTCAATTAGCTATCTAGTCTGATGACAAAAATACAAATCTTTATAAAACTTTGGCAAGACTTTTTCATTTTTCTCAAACTTTTCATAACTTCTTAAAACAAAGATTAGCTTCAGCAAGTTTAACAAAAACGTGCCTCGTGCACAAATTCCACAGAGACAACGAACAACGACCGATGCTAATTAATTAAAAAAATATTTGGTAGAATGAGAAGTTACAAGAGATCGAAAATGTACGGTGAAAATTCGTGGAAATTGTTGCACCGTCTGTAAGGAGGAGTATACGAGATGGGAATTTAAATCAAAAGCGACTCCTTAAAATTCCGATACGTACTTCGGTAAAGTTAATAAACACAGTACGCTGCTGCTATCAAGAGTTCATCCTATTAAACTAGACATTATTAAATTAAATCTATTAATCTTTTCGTCCAGGCTTGCCGGTTTCAAACGTGAACCTCTCTACAACAATTCATCTCGCGAACAAAGCGAACTGGATGATCGTAGTAGCGATTTCGTTAAAGAAGCAAGACAATGAATGCGTGGCAGATAAATTTCTTTGCGTTTTTGGTTGGAATCTCCAATCTTGAGAGTAAATAATCGTCGCATGACAATCTAACATTACCGTTTAGTCATGAATATGTCGTTATATTGTGATGCGTCTCTATTATAGGCACTTATATAAAAAAAAACCAAACAACACGTGAAATGGATTAGGAAATACCACAAAATCGTTAGGGTCAACAAATACTTACGCATATTTCTTTCTCTTCGCACATGGCGCCCCATACTTGAAAATTGGACTGAAGTAGTTCGCAGTTCTCCCAACACTGAAACAAAAAATAAACTGTTGACAGCCACTTTACTCCACTGTATCTACTGTAACGCATCCAGAATAAACAGACCGTATGGAACGGATATTTGATGATGAAATGAGCATTAAATGATTAAACAAACAGAAAACAGATGAGATGGTGACATGGTACTTTATTTCTAGCATGTGTTATTTATTTACAGCAAAAAGTTTATGATCCACACCGCGTGGCACCGCTACCCGGCTTATTTAATTTTCTCCAAAAACAACCATGAATATTACATTCTACGCTTTTCACGCTTCCACTAGTGAAAATTTAAGTTTTTATTTATGGAAGCATAAACTGGTCCGAAGTTTGGAATTGGCTCACAACATTGTTGATGGAATTTTCAGCGAAATTAATATAGAAAATAAGTGTGACATTTTTCTTTGGTGTCTGTCATAGTTTAAAGCAGAAGCACAGCTTCATACATGGAAAATTACAATAAAACTTGTATTCTAAGCTATATACCTATATTGTGTCATTGATTTTATACTAAACAGATTGGCGAAGGTTATACACTAAATAGGTTCACTTATGAGGCTTCCAACTGCCAGAGGGCAGCGTTTTTGTCTAATAATTACTCTATTTTCCAGTTTCCACAAAAAAGAATTAAATCTAAAATCAGGTATTTACAAATTAAATTGTTCGCGTTGTAATTCGGTATATATAGGCTAGACAATTAGAAATTTGGATATTAGGTATAAAGAACACGTACATAAATCCAATTGCGCTAAACACTTACTAGAACACAATCATTCAATGACATCTAATTACACTATAAAATGTTTACACTTTTGTGATGATAAACGTAAATTAGATATACTGGAAGCTTTTGAAATTCACAAATATTTAAAAACTGCACCGTTAATGAATGAGCAAATTGATCTCTTAAATTCTCCCCTATTGGATTTTTTGGAATAAGAAATCAAGTCATCTGCAGACGATTACAGAGATCAAGTCACCAAGTTCTATTGCTATAACAACACCGTTTACTTTCTAATATAACCTCTGACAATGGCATGTAAACATGCCGAAATACGTATAAGGTTAAAATAAATAAATAAAATTAAAGTAATTAAGTATTTTATATACAGATAATCACTAAAAAACAATACTGGACGAATTATTAAAGTCGGTTTAAAAAAGAACAACTGTGCTGACTAGTAAAACGTAAATCCCATTAAAGCATCATTTCCTAAACACAGCCGTACTTATTAATAATACAAGAGCATTGTTGAGGGTACAACAAAGTCAATATGCAAAGTGCAAGATAAAAGTTCTGATTATTGTACTGAAGAACTCCGTGTTCTCAGTTCATTAGAGTAGAAATAACAATATGTTCACATCCACTCATAATCCCTACGGATACAAGAGCGAGAATATGAAGCTATAGGAATAAATATACTCGTTTAAACGCATAAAGTATATTAAAACCCCCTCATTATTTTGTATCAAAGCCTGTATTTACCTAAACGTCTGTATTGAAAACTGGAAAAAAGGCATAAAAGGTTGTTCGATACAACAAACGCATTGTTATCCCCGATATTTGCATTTTTAAAAGATCGACGCTGCGATAAGATGTCGAGAATTTCAATTTAAAAAGTAAAGATAGATTGGTTTTGTATAGTCATTCTTAGTGAAATTTCAACAATTCAGGGTGTGTTGTCATAAACGAACTCGAGTAGTATTTTTACGTCTGTAGAAACTCAACTAACTCTCATTCTGACGCAACGAAGTGTTGCTTAGAAAATAAATACGCGAAGAAATTAGTAAACCGTCAGAGTTAGCAACGCTAATACTTAATCATGTTATTTAATAGTTACCCATAAAAATTTTGACGTGCTGGTTCTATCTCCACAGTTCGGTGCTGCATTCTTGCTCTCTGGGCATCCTCGTCCCTCGGACGAATTGGTAAACGCGCACACAAGATTGAAAAATGGTATTTATTATAATAACGGAAAATAAATTTGAACCCGTAAATTCGATTCCGTTAATGGTCTACAACTTGGAAAAAAGGTATAGAAAACCCGCAGCCTATAAGTAAATATTTTTAATATGCGAGTGCCGAGTTCATATAAGTGAAGCCTCGTGGAAGTAAACAGGAAAATTTAATGTAGAAATATTTAAGATGAAAAATCTGTTAATATTCAGGATACGTTTTTACTGAATAAAACGAGCAGCTCGTGATGTTAACTCTCGTTCTCTTGACGGATGAGAATTGACGAGGGATGTCTTGTAATTCTCGTTGTAATTATCTTAATTAATAACAGCAATCAAGTGAAACTGTAATTGTTCTCAGATGTTGTAGAACGTAATTTGTCGAGAAAAATTTGTTGTTTATGGCATGAACAAAAAGACAACTAAATCACAAACTAGAATGTTCATAGGTGGACAGTAAATTGGATAGTAAATTAGTATATCTATTAAATAAAGAATTTACTATTATTATTAATATCTTCGAAATAGATCGATAAGACAGGGGAAAGAAACAAAAGTATAAATTAGAGAAAAACATTAAAAGAAATAGAAAAACATCCAACTTTCTTGCAAAATCCCTTCAAAATGCAAAAAAGCAACAATACCAAAAGATGAAAGAACACTTTGCACTTTCGTATACGTACTTTAGATCACATCTTCAGAAGTATTTCTGTATCAACGTTTAACGTGCCAACCATGATTAGAAGATCGCAGCGTTCGTACTAACGAAGTTCAGCATGTCACTGTTCACATCGTTTCCGTTAAATTCATAAAGAGGCTTGAATATAAAATTTTCGATTTTCAACATTTCATAGAAGGCAACACAGAGCAATTAGCGAGTAGGACACGAACCAAATTATAGACCATTTAAAAAAAATCGCGCTTATAGCTTTAGAGCAATATTTGTTAAAAATTTCCTAAATGTTAATAATATTTTCACAACACAGTTTTGGTGCTTCTAAAATAGCCTTTCAGGTTGTTACATTAATTACAGTTCATGCCGATCTGGCGAGTTGTTTCTGAATAATAAAACAATGCCTTAAATCAAAATTTTCAAACAATCGTAGTGGCCGCAATGTTCATGCTAGAAAGCTCCGGAAAAGACGTTAGATCTGCCTCAAGGTTTTCTATCAGATTTATATAAGTTGTTTATGAAAAAAAATGCTACCAACAATATCTGTCTGCGCTGCGCTAAAGGCATTTGTAGCACGAGTTGCACACAATATTTGTTCTGTAACTGCATTCCAATAAAACAAATTGAGGTAAAATCGTTTTATTTGCAAAGCACTTTAACGCACGCTGCCATGGGCAACGTTAAAAAAAGTTACTTTTTTTACGTTGCTATGGGCAACGTTGGAAAAACAGCCACCCTTAAAAAAGACATAATGTGACAAACAAACAAAAATAACCTGATAAAGTTACTGGAATTTACAACAATGCACTATAAATAAGGTTTACTATGAAGCTCTTTAAAAGATCTGAATATTTTTTAACTCGCAAAATGCGGCACTTTAGGTCGAAAGCTGCATTATTATTCACTTGCATGGTATATTTATTACATGTTTCATATTTTATTAGTGCTTATTTAAATTACCCGCTAACCATTCACGCGCATGCGTACACTACAGAGTGAGAATGTAGAAAATAGTCCATCTGAGATATGTTTGCAATACACTTTGATATGGATTGCGATATCCATCTTTGTTCATAAAAGTTTTATTACGATTATTATTACCAATTCCGAGTCTCCATTGACATCAAAAAACAATAAGCATTGTAGTACTGATTTTCTATTTCAACGTTCAGGATTTTTTTGGCTTCAGTTATTGATCTTTCACAATGCTGGAAATGACTTGCAACCACTGTAAGCTATATCTGAACATTACAAGCGTTTCGGTTGCGGATTTTCTTAGTTTTACATTTACGCAAACTTTTAGTTTGCAGCTCGGATTTTGTTCTATTTTAAGCCGCCATCACACAGAAATATAGTCGAGCTTAACAGACTGCAATTCGCAGCGTACTGTTTCGAACGTGTTGAAACTTTCATCGTTATTTGTCAAGTCTCCCCTCTATGTACTGTCATATCCCCCACTCCCCTAATTCCTCCCCACGTTGAGGAATAAAATCAATCTGGAAACACATTAGCCACCCACGTTTTCCACTAGAAACTGTGATAAAAATTCCCAGTTTTTCCCAGGTATTTCCTGACCAAATATATCAAAATTCCCTGACCTATATAAATAAATTGCAAAAGAAAATAAAAGTTAATTTTAAATAAAACTTAAAAAAAATAAAATAAATACAAAAACTGGTTTTTGGACATTTGTTTTTTTAAAGTCACAGAAAATTAAATTACTGACTTGGTTCTTATTGTAGAAACAATAATATAAATACCTTTTCACATAATTTAAAAACGAACCGAAATCGTGGCTACGTCGAAACAAAACAGTTTTTAGGTTATATTAAAACACCGAATAAAAAGCAGTCAGTGGAATAGCGCTATATCCAGCCAACCTCTCTAATATTCTAAATGCGGCTGCGTAATAAATTGACGTGCGCATGCCGCTTTTAGCCTTAATTCACGCGGTGCGAGTTTACACCATCACGCATCAATTTCGAGTTGCACTGTTTGAAAGTTTATTTTTTGTACGTACCTGGTATAATAAAAAGCAATATAGAGCAAGTTATTTTTTTCCCCGACCGTTTAATAATTTCCTCCGACTTTGGCCAAACTTAACAAAATTCCCTGACTTTTGGAACAGTTATTGAATTCCCCGACTATTCCAGGGCTTTTAGGTTTTCAGTAAAGTCGGAACCCTGCACACATTATCTTAAGTGAGGAAATACGCTTACAGGAACCGTTGCTTATAAAATGACCTAGGAAATCGCCTCCCGGAGTAATTTGGTAACTATGTTTACTGAAAAACATAGCAAAGTAGAAACTTACAACTAAGACTGTATGTATGTAGGTGAAAAATACATCAAAAGGCTATCAAAAAAATAACTAAACCAAAATGTAGTAAAACATTTAATTAATCAATGATTTCAATGTCTCGTGTGAAAAAAGCTGTAAAACAACAACTCCAGGGTGGCTTTTAATTAGGAACGAATTTTTACCCAAACCTTGGAGGTCCACAGCAGGGTGGGCAAGATTTAAATCACTGATTGAAATCTTGACTTAAATCGACAATTTTGTAAACTGATATACATCAATTTTCAATCCACGAAGTATTGCAGTAATACAAAGATCGAAATTGACTTAAATAAAATTAAACGTGGTTACTTCAATTACTGTTCCTCATCAAAAGAAACTAAATTTAAATTTCATTTTTTTTAAATCAAAGGAAGTTTTGGCCATATTCAATGTTATTGATGCAAATTTAATCCAATGTTCATAAACTTGAGTGACATCGCAATTCTAAACTTCAAGCGAATGTTTTCTTCTGGAATTCTGTACACATAAGCTAACGCGATCTTTTTATTACATTCTCTAATAATGCCAGCTATAATTCACAGTATAAAGCAATGAATCTTGCAGTTCAGCTCATTCGAGAGCGCCTTTGACAAGCCTATCATTACCAATGTTATAAAATAACTAAACACTACCTGCCTGTAATCATTTTATGTTCTGTAATTTCACTTTTATTTAATCTTCCCAGACGCTTAATCCCTGGAGTAGCTCGGCTGCATTGCGCTAGATAAGATTGCACCTCAGGTTAACCTCATATATAAGCAAGCAGATCCTAATCTAATGCACTCGGCACTTCTCTTATTTTGCGACGACATTAATTCAGTAATAGAAGTGAATTCCTTAATCCCAGGATTACCTCAAAATTCCAAGTTAAATCTTACAGCATGTATCCACATCATAAAAATTTTTCGGCTTTTCACCCACATGGCAGGTGCGACAGTTTCTGTATAGAAGAGCAAAAATTCAATTTGACGTACAATGCCCAGCCTTTTCATGTAGAATCCATATTCAGAATTACCTGAAGCACGCACACAAGCCCTGCCACCGGATTTAAAAAGGACCCTAAATCATAACATTCTCAGAGAGTACCTCCTATCACACAAGCAATCTCCCCAGCGACAATACAATATGTAATAATCATAATCATATACGCGAGCTGCTGTATTATCTCTACCGCGATTCAAATTATAGTCTTTGCGGTCGGTCACTTTAGGCCCAGGAATGAATGTCACTCATGTCATTACGATTCTAATTTAGATACCGCGGCAGCTAAAAATGAAATTAAATAAACGTTTGCTCGCTTCGCTTCTTGGTCTGTTTGATGTTGCCTTTTCTACAAGGTCATATTAAATTTTGCCCTAAGGGGAACCTGATTCTAGGGCCCCCAGGCCTTCGATTTTGGTGGCCTACTATAATTTGTCCAGTTGCTGAGGAAAATTGTAAAAACCTTAATGCAACCCTGAAGAATGGCGTGAGCTTGTCCCAGCTGCTAAAAGTGTTTTGATACGTACAAAGGACACGTGTATTTTCCCTTTGCAGTTCACTGAAGCGAAATAGTCCATATGCAAATGTTATATCAATAAAAGACCCTTACAGTTGGGGTCAAATCGTATTCAGACTTAAATCTCAATAGTGAAGATTCAAAATTGTTTTAAATTTTGTATAACAAAGAGTCGAATTCAAGCCGTGCTGCTAACTAGTCTCTACTGTATAATTGTTAGACAACAAGGAGCCTTGATGGCACAATGTTATGTTCAAATTTATTACTAGTTTTGAATTACATCTTTGCTATTTGCTAAGATACAGTCATAGTTCACTGCATTTTATGACTCTCTGTGGAGGTAATTTGGTTTTAATTGCCAAGTCATTCAAGGCAAAATATACAGCTATCCACGTGTAATTTTGTTCTTTTAACGATCATAAATCATACTGTCTGTAATAATTGATTCATGCACTACATTGTCCACTTTCATGGTCATTACAGAATATCATGTCTATTAAGGTCACACAAATTAAACTACAAGGGTGACAAAAAAATTATATAAATAGTGTTTTATTCCTACTAAATACGTCAATCTTTGATGCATTAGTGGATTATAATTTTGATACACTAACAAGCGTTTTCCGCTTTAAAAAAACTGACACAATTCACCAACAAATAACTAAAAGTACAATTTGAAAATTCGACGTTGAAGAATAAGCTTCTATCGTTTTTCAAAGTAACATGCCATAAAAAAAGAAGGCCAAGTGGGCTCTGGATGCAATTGTTTCGGCGATTCTGCCAATGTATAGATATAGATATGCACCGGTTTTGTTATACCGGGTAGGATTGGCATCATAGTGCGGCATCCAAAGTCCACTTAGCTTTTTTTTAACACCAAGTCGCTTTCAAACAAATTGTCATTCAATTTCTGGATTCCCATAGAATTTTTTCTCAATGAGGAGGGAGGAGCTGAATTGATTAGTTTTATTCTTGGATTTGGGGGGTTGCAGAGATTTCCACCAAGCATCATGAGAGCCTCCATTACAATTAAAAAAAAAAAACAAGTAAAATAAGCAATTATGGAGCAGTTTTAAAAATTCAGTAATTGTACCAAACCTTTTCTACAGTTCTCGAGTCATGGCAATTGATATTTGGAATAACGATACCGAATTTTGAAAATATTGATATATTGATGTGGTGGCATTTCTGGAATTAAATTATAGTCAAAAACGTTAAAAGTATGACAAACTTAAATAAAATACTTCAAGCCGTTTCTGAAATTTTTTGAAATAACCATACTTAATAAGACTTTTAACACTCTGTATCTCGGAAACTAAGCTGTTTATAGGAACTTTTTGTCTTAAATTTAGGTAAAAAATCTGGCTCTGGGGGCCTATTTTTACAACGCACCCTGTATATCTAATTGAAAAAAATAATTTATATGCCGTTGCTAATAAAAATGCGACTCGTTTCGATCGTTACATATCATCATCGGGGCTAAAATTGTTAAAAATATTAACTATTGTTTTAGCTACAATCATAGTTGTTGCAATTAAAAACTTATAATTACTCGTACTATTTGTTAAACGTTAAATATAAATTGATTTATATATTTATCGATATAAGCGATATTGATATATTCGAATAGTTCTTTTTGAGTTCAAGATCGAGGGAGAGGCAACTGCCCCCCGCCCTTTCGTTCTAGGGTCAATACCATAATACGATAATATAATATGTTTGTATGTTTGGGTTTTATAAAGATTAATATCTTTGGAACTTGGAAGATGAGTACAATTTTCTCTACATGGAAAAATGTTCTTAAAAACTCCTAATAAGGTTAACCCAACCCAAATTAGTATATTATTTCTATCTGAATTAGATATTAAAATACCTAAAGTAATTTTATTAGATTTTATGTAACTTTTACTTTAAACTGTTGTTGCTTTCTTACTGTATACTGAGTGAAAAATTTAAGATTATTTTTAATAAAAGTACCTCATCCAGAATAAAGTTTCACACCATCTAATATTCTAGAAGTTTAATTAGTACAATAACGAGAGACAAACGTTTCACGTCATTGTGAAAGGAAGGAGGAAGGGCCAAAGAGCAGAACCATCTGGATATTTCAAAATTACCTCCTTGAAATTTCAGCGATTTCAGCCGTAAGTTCCACATTAACTGTCAGCTACTTGTGACATTTATTATACCAACTTTTAACAAACGGGCATAAATGAGAACGGTTTTCTGTCCTTTCGAATTGTTTTCCCGTGTCTGTCGCAGATACAGGGGAAAGATTAAAAGGGTTTATAAGAAACGCATTAGGCGAAATGAAACCAACCGACCTTATTCGCGGTGTACAATTTCGTCGAACTAACTCAATTAATGCCGAAGATACACTTACGGTTACGAAATGTGTCTGTCCGCAAGTTTAATCTCCAAAGAACGTGAGCGTACAATTCGTATTACGAAACGAGATTATACCATTGCAGTAAATATTTTTGTCTAGGAGTGAATGGTAGCTAATTCGAAATGCCATCAGTGCTGTATGCCAGTTAGTCACATGCTATGTCTTAAGTACAATACCACCGTGAATTACTTTTTTCATTCCTTTATACCGTGAAGGCCATCTTTAAATCTCGACTAGCGAATAAAGAGTTGGTTGTTGCAGATAAAGCACGATTTCGTCGACCGTCTCTATACCCGAACTTGTTACCGACGACCACAAAGCGCTGTTTGATCCACTTTATAAAAAAAGCACATTTTTCATGTTAACTAATGCCCTTTCAGTTTTAATAATATTGGCAGAACCTCTCGAGGTCTTCTTGAATAACCCAAGAGCGTCTACACAATCAACTTATTAAATTCCATCTCCCAAACTGTCGCCTAACTGAAGGATCATCATTCTTAATAACAACTAAGACAGTTTCAATTACAACCTACCATTGTTCTAATTCAATTTCTCTCATATAATAATACCCACATTGTTTCCGAGATTTAAACTGTTGACTTGAAGGAGCTGTGAAGATTCGTTTCGTCGAGCCGTTAGAAGGAAGCCTTGCATGTTAGATAAACAATAAAAAAATCCTTTGGGACAGAGTAATTACGACAATTGCTCTTTGTTGAATGAAGTGTTTTCGTAACCTTAATAATTTTGAAATCACACTGGAGTGAGCACGTGAACTTCCTCGCTCCGTCTTTTTCAATCCAATTCCATTCCAACCGTACATGAGCTCATTAATATTCAATCAATAGGAAACACACGAGCAGGGTTTGTAATAAATACAAGAAAAACATTGCAATAAATCCTCTGCATGCAAAGCTACAATTGCAACAACAATAGTTCAGAAAAACCTGTGCGTTTAAAAATTATTATCCAATACATCACACAAAAAATGTGTGAAATATGCAATCAGAATAACCATCGATAGTCATACTAGTAAACACAGCAATAATTCTAACATAACACCTAGAGACACAAACGACCTGCTTAGGACTCGCAATGTTTTTGTTTAAACTCTAAATCTGAACGCACTGGTCAGCTATATTCCAATGAATTGAACAATTTGCAGCCGCTAGCATTGAGGACAAAGGTTGGGTGACAATTCAAACTAGATGACACAAACAGCGGTACTGGCAACATTTATTTGGGTCCAATTTGTCCCATTATGCCCACAATTACTGGACACCTGGGCACGCAATTTTATGCTCGAAGAAATGTTTTGGAAAACTTGATACAAAAGATTCTCTTCGCTAACCTTTACCTTCGTCTCTGTCTAACTTTCGAATTAAATTGTTTCGTCTTTATTTAAAAATCCCTGAATAATAAATCCAGGTGTTGATAATCAATAGGGTGACTTTAAAAAGGCAAAAAATTCCAAAGCCGATTTGTAACCATAAACTAAGATTCAGTGGTGCAATTAAAGAAATTGTGCGAAAAGCTGTTGCAGTCGATTTCATCGACAGCTTGTAGAACTAAGTAATGCTATTTCGCCAAAATTGCGGCTTTTAAAGTAACAACACGGCGTAGTAAGTGCTCATACTTTGTGGTCCAATCTCTCAAACAGGTTCTCAGCATTATGGGTGCCAAAAATTGCAAAAATGCGTTCGTCCGCTGCCGTTGCAATCTGTCTTCGCCCTGACTTTTAAAGTAAAGTTATTTTCTGAAAGACTCATTGTTAGGATCAAGTAGGCCAGAAAATGCGCGAGGTATTCATTCGAAGTACGGGCTTGATCAAAAAAAGACGACCAAATTTATACAGGGAGCAGGAAGTACATCAGAGAATAACTCGGCTCTATTAAATTTTAATGGAGTTCATGTTTAGACGAAATATTTCAAAAGATACGTCAAATCATAATAAGAAAGTACAGCTATAATTTGTAATTTGTTGATAGTAAACTTGGAACGACCTGGAAAATAATATAAAAGGAACCATTAGACCAAGCAGTCTGCAATGATTTTATAGTTTGTTTGTAATTTTCCTATATTATAAACCGTGAAGATGCCAACTTTATAACTCTCGAAATAGTTAAATCCACAAGCTATTACGTTTTAATTTATTCCATCATCGGTTTAAAACCGTTTAACGTTTAGACGTTTTTAAAAAAAATCAATCTCGCACGCCATACAAAGCTTTATTGTCACTATAACTTTTTAATAAGCTTTGAACGTAAAAGGTACGAAAAAGTTGGATGTTTTACGTGTCTTAATAAATAATTTAATCTTTAACCACAATTCTTCATTAAATTTGAATATTGAACCAATCTATAAACGTTATAATTTGTGTATAAAACCCTATTATGGACGAATATAAATATTGAATATTCACCCTTTTACAGCACCTAATTAGGTTGTCAATAAACCGTTTGCCTAGTAAGCCGTGGGTTCCCGGTTCAGTACTGGCAGGGGTCTTTTTAAAATTACCAGTCTAGAATGTGTGCGGTCCAGGAAATAAATTGCGTAAACTGATTGGAGAGAGCCTAGGACACAACGGCAACTGAACACAAAACTCACAGGCTCTTCGCATTTCGGGTGCCCATATCAGTTACATTGGTCTAGTGGACTCAACGGCCATAACCACCGTGTTGTGTCCAGCAGAAAGTGTGGCCGTTATGTCCAGCTGAAGGTGGTCATTATGTTCACAAGAACATTGTAGTCGATATGGCCACGCGAAATAACAACGCTGTGTTCGGGTGACTGTTGAGTCCAGCGGGCATTGTGTCACAATGGCCACTTGGTATTTCGCGTACCCATATCGGCCACATTGGTCTAGTGAACACAACGACCACATATTTATTGACACAACGGTCACCTTGCACACACGGGCATATTGATCTAGTGAACATACCGGCCAACGTGGACACAACGGCCGCCTAAAGGTGTGGCCTTTTGTTAAACTGAAGGTGTGGACGGTGTGTCTACCTGAAAGTATGACGATTTTGTCCATCTCACATGCGCACGCGAAATAGCAACGTCATGTCCAGGTGGACTGTTGTGTTCATGTGGCTGTTGTGTCCAGCGGGGGTTGTGTCCTGCAAGTTGTGAGTCTAAGACACAACAGCCACTAGACACAACAGCCACCTTGGTAAAATAGCCACTTGGTAATTCCCGTGCGCATATCTGCCACATTGGTCTAGTAGACACAACGACCACATCTTTGTTGACACAAGGACCACCTTGGACAAGTATTAATCCATATCCACATATCCAGGTCCCACTGGAGACGCTATATGTAACCTCAGCACACTAATATAATTTATTTTATTCTTCTTAAACTTCAAATATTTTAAATTCTTGCTTGGAGTCTACATAAAAAGCAGAATTTAAAAAAAAATAAGTTATTTATGAAATAACTGGAAAATTCTCCTCGAACATCTCAGATGAATTTTAATTTCAAACAGATTTGACATTTTGACCGGGAAAACTTTAATAAACCATGATCTCTGCTTCCCACGATAGCATTATACCCACCACATCAACCCAATCCCTTAGGCCCATTGGGAATTTTCGCACAATGTTACTAACTCAATTCCCAAGCGATTTTAATGCTGCTTGTTCCATCCACTGAAAAGTGTCTAGAAAATGTCGCGATAATTGCATAACATTCAGTAAAAACGTCTAAAAATGTATTAACATCTTTCAGGTTTTCCTGAAAAGACTTACACGAAACAAAACGGTACCAACTGCAAAACTGCAAACTTTTGAAAATTGGTATGTTACAGATGAAATTAATAAAAGTATTACAACAGAATGTGGCAAGTGTAATAGTTTTCATTATCATAATTAGTTTTTTTCCCCTATTTTTTGAAAAGATATGGCAAGCAGCTAATGAAGATACATTTCCGCAATAAAATCTAATGGTACATTTTCGGGCCATGTAGGTATCTTAAAAACTTTTAATTCCGGTTTAATAATTAAAAATGCTACATACATCAGATCATGTTCAGTGGCGTAACCTGCAAAGAACAATGGAATAATTTCGGAAAAAATTTATAGTTCCTCTAATGTGAATGAACCAAACTTGCCATTTTTATGATATCCTGTGAGAAACAAGCCCTGCGCGTTTTCAAGTGGAAAACTGCATGGGGAAAGGTTGCCGGCGTTGGAGCACATTTTTTTTAAACAAATAAAGCAAATTTCGCGGAACTCCAAATCCAATAGCAAGAGACGATAAAATATTGCGTGCTTTAGATCCGCATTTTACAAATCCCTCATAAATAACAACCTTTAGAAAAGATCCTTTGTCCAATCTTGTATGTAGGCAGCAGGAAACACATCCAAAGCGTCTCCGAATCTCGAGGGATTCACGAAGCGGGACTTTGTGAAGTCATAATTCTAAACAAACGAAGACAAGATGTTTATTACCGTTTATTACGGCAATTCCTGTCATCACTCGAAGTCTAATTGCCGCCGTTCGCGAAATACATCCTAATTAACGACAGAATTTCTTAAAATATAATCCCTTGTTACGCACCATAAATTGGAATAGGACCGCATTTCGCACCCACCCGGAGTAATTTTTTATCCTCGAATCCGCAAATAACGCCCTACCTAGCAACAAATACGACGCTAGTGGCAATAAATAAAGGGCTTTTCGACGAACTATATGCAATTAATTAGGCGAAATGTTGAAATACGGCCCGAAATATTTATTTCGTTGCCATTATAAATCTGTTTTCGAGCAACCACGTGAAAATAACGGTCCAAGAGAAATAAAATTCATTTTTTCGACAGGCGTTAACAGATGTTGTAATTAAACGTGCTATTTTTGTTGTGATATATAGCCGCCATAATCAAACTAAAATAGCAAATAATAAATTTAGCTGTTAATATTGTTTGCAAGCAATAGAGCTAAGTGTGAGAGGATTATTCCATAAGAAGTCTCGACGGGAACTTGATAAAAGAAGTGCAGAAGTAGCACCAGATTGCCCCAATCTAAGTACTTTCTGATATTAGATATTAGTCCCTCGGTTGGGGGTGAATTCGACCCTATAAATAGAAAGCGTTCGGCGCAAATGGTGCCTGCTTTACTAGACCAAAGTGTCTACAATAGCATGTTGTGCGACTGCAGTTTATATGTGACTAAGCTGCAGCCCAGGCGCTAGCACGCAAGGATATGGGATATCCTGGCAATAAATTATCCTGCCTAGCTTAGAATACGATAATACAGGGGACTTGATATTCATTCTAGACTTCATTTGTGCCATTGACACACGCGTTTGTCATGACCGAACCAGACTGCACGCAATAAAAGATGCACGCCGGATTTTCAGAGATTAAATTTCGTTCCCTAGATGAATCTAGACAATAACCGAGGGCTTACGGCATCGGAAAATAGGAAATGCATTTATTTAATTATACAGTTGGCTGGGCATTGCTTCTGGTAATGTCTCCGCGACTGGATGAGGGTTGTTGATCTTAGATGTAATTCATTTGAAAATGTTATTTATTTCGACAAACACCGCCAAAAGTCGCGAGAAGGCAAAGAAAGCGGTCTTCTTTACGTACAATCTCCAATTTGTACAGCAACTCCCCATAAATCTAAACATGAAATATGAAGTTGCGCGCTCAGCCAAGTCGCTGAAAACCTTATTTATTCAAAATAACACGGAACAACGAGATTGGCTCTCCAAAAAGAGCAGCAGTAAAATTGAGTTACAACTGAAAAATATAACCGTGGGCCATTATTCCGAGATATATCGTATAAAAATTATGTATACCTACTGTCATAAATCTCCGGTAACGAATTTTATTACATCTGTCCTTGACAATGCTTGAAACAATGGAACAACCAAAAAGGATATTTGCGAATATCCGTGATGGCTTTTGACCCTTTATAATATATTTGACAAATCCCTTATCGATACTGCCGTATAAATTTTCTTTACATTCCAGGAAACATGCTGGGGGCAGCTTTGGTAGAGAAAAACAAAAGATTTGTTTCTTTTTCTTTGGCCAAAAGGTTTAAAAATTATTATACTGATTATACGATCCGGATTTTATTAGTATTCCTGCTGCAGTTCATAACCTACACTCCCTACCCACAGCAGTTATGGTTTATTCAAACTACATACACTTAATACTCAGAAAGCTCAGATAGCTACAGGAATCATAATTTTTAAGCTGCATTAAGTTATGGGAACGGTGCATACCGATACGTGAGGAGAAAATGAATTTTAACCGCTTTTCACATATTAATACGGTTTTGATCAGCATCAAGCATGAAAATATTTATCCGGATTTTGTTAATGCTGAGCATTTTTTAACAAACCCCTTGTGTTTGTTTCACGCAGAAAGAATTTAAATTTTTCATGATTATACATTTCTACTTTGTGTTTGTGTAAAGGAATATTTTCTGCTGAAACAAGCAGGTTTGTTAATTCTGAAATTACAAACCCTTTTAATGTGTTCTTTGGGAAATTTCAACTTTTTATCATCTAAAACAGTGGAAATGTGATAATTAAAAGGCTTCATAAGACTCATGTAATTACTAATTAAAAATATTTAGTTTCATTCATTAGCTTTTCTTGTGGCTTTCAATTTATTAACAACTCTTCCAGACATTGGTGGAAAAATTGAATTTTGATTACCGTGATGGGTTTGGAGTAAGCAAGTGGTTACGTTTAAATCTACATATTTAGCATGACGGTGCACCCACTAGATTAAGACATTATTTTCTGCACCTGAAAATTTTGCCTTGAGTTGGAACATGTTTTCTAAAATTTTAATGCTCAAGTTTTGTTTAAAAGTTATTTCTAAAAATAACTACAATATCAGTTTACCTTACCGTTATTTATTAATCATACCGTTACGCCGTATACCAATAAACCCAACCCATCCACTAAAGCATAAAAATTTACAATCTGTTTTTGGCTTCTACCTGGTATGGCCTTGGCATAAATTGTTTCCGACAGAATTTTGGCAAATTATGCTTCGATAATCCTTTAAATCGTACAACTTTATGATACACACCAATAAAACCAAAACAAACTAAAAGGTTTTCTTAAAATTCGCTGACCGTCACTCAACCCTTGTAAAATTTCGGCAAATTTCGTTTACTCACACCCCTTTTCTAACATTACTTTATGGCACCAATAAAATCGACACCAAAAAGCACCTCCAAATTTATTGTTTACTACTCAATGCAACAACGGGACAATCTTGCAAACTGGCAAATTTTGTCCCGTAACATTACTTTATGGTAACAATAAGATTCAACAATACAAAATTTACCGTTTTCTCCTTCACTTTTATGTAGCGCTCACCCTTCCACAAAAATTCGGCAAAATTTTTGCCAATCCTTTTAAGTATATTACTTTATGGTACCAATAAAATTCAAAGATGTTAGAAATATACAAAATTTACCGGTTTCTTTTTCATTTTTATTGAGCAGGACCCTGACCCAAACCCTTCTGCGAAATTTTTGCAATCCTTTAAGTAAATTACTTTATGGTGCCAGTAAACCCAGCAGAAGTGCCACAATATGGACGTACAAATGGCTGACGGACTGCTTTCCGAGCTATATGGGGGTTGTTTACCAGATTCCAACTAAAATTTATTTCCCTTCCGACCCCTCGGGTGGCTCCAGGAGTGCTTCAACAATTAATTTTACTTTTTCAAAGCAATAAAAGTGACAAGACTGAGCCAGCGCTAGACCTACGCTCAGTTGGGGGGTCCTAGAGTCTCGCCTGGGCCGACACCCTCGAAGGGAAAAAACGAGTTATTTGTATATTTACAGCCGACGTCTCCACAATAAGCTAGCGTCTATTTCAAAGAGCAAATTTGTCACAGGCCGAAATGATGAATGATTCACGTAACTGCTTATTTAAGTTGGCTCTATCTCGTTACTTCGCTGACTTCTAGCTCCAGTCTATAAATTAGAAATTCCGAAGCAGTTATTACAATTTGACGGTTTTACAAATTTCTACTCTTCACGCTTTATTACTTTGGGAAAAGCCTGAATTCAATTTCTGTGCAGTGGCTAAGTAATAAATAATGTTTCTCAGTGTCTTGAACTCACTTGGGGAACCCGAACGCAATAAAAAGGTTGTAAAAAGTTTCAACTTCGTAAATATTGGGAAAACGTAGTAAAATTATTATGAATTCTGTTATTTGTGTGATTTTTATTATGTCTATTAAGTGTTGGTGGTGGCTACACTGTAAATCAAAATTTCTAATGTTGCTCACTGTTGGGAAACGAATCAGGGCTGACAACATAAAAAATTTTCTCGCTCCTGGGTTTAAAAGCACTCCAATGTATCAGCTTGTTCATCAGATAAGCTGCTTCTTATATCTTGAGGTATTTTATCGGTTTAGATAACCGAGGCAAGAATTTCTGCGATTACGAATAAATGGCACTTCGCATCTAACATCGTGTCTTTAGAAAATCGCGATAGCAAAGACGAAAACACGACTTCCATGCATTATTTACCTCGCCTCTTTTGTATCAAAAGTGTCCGCCAATTTACGTGGCACACTTGTTACACTAAACCGCACTTGTACGACGCATTTGGTAGTTTTGCAAAAAAAAAACGTGAAAAGTAAGGTATCTGCAAGCAGGTAAGAACAATACGTCATTGTCCTGCAAGAAACAAGCTTAACAATTTAATTTAAACGTTTCAACAAATGTTAATTGTTGTCATAAATGCCTCACTATCATTTGCATAGTAGAAAGCAGCTAATCAAGTTCTTAATTTGGTAAAAAATTACGAAATGATTGTGGTTGGTTTTCAGATGTTCTTCTATCATTCTGTTATAAATTATAAAAACCTACCGAGCATAATTTCTATACGCATTTATATGTTACTTAATTCATTTTCTGAAAACAACTTTTATCAGCTTACAACTGCGATTTTTAAATTCAGCACATAAGGGTGCCATAAAACGTGTAGTCATAAATTAAAGTCAACTACAACATTTTAATTGCATTGTTAATACAACAATAATTATTCCCGTGGACTCGTAAATGTATGCTTTGTGTGGAATTTTAATGAATGCTACTTTTTTCCTTGTGATATAGTGTCGGTAAATAGTAGAATTTTTGAAGCATTGTATTTTTACAAATTCAGGACAGAAACACGAATAACTTCACAACACACACAAACACATACAGGTCATTCGTAAAATAATGGCAATGTAAAGAGGAAACCTGATCAAATGAATATAAAAATATGAAGGTACTTGAAAGTAAAAAGTTATGTAATAGCAAAGTTGAATCTCACCGCGCGGCAAAACCGAAATGGTCAAGATCTGCTTGACCTGTTCTTTTGTTTGATCGCTATTCTCACTTGAAAAAACTAGACAATCTTGAACGTAAAAAAGTAATTATTATTCAATGTGCAATTTTGTTATACTCCACTGCAATAGAATAGAAACTATACGAATCCTTTTAAAATAGCCTTGTTCTTTTTTTGTTCACACCATATAATTGTTGTGCAAGGTTTATAAGGAATATAGATAACCATCTGCACTTTCAACTTTTTTGTACTTTTCTTAAACAGTCACAAGATCTGTCACTACACCAAGCTATTACTAACTCCGTTACCAAGCTTGCATTATATTATATATTTCTATGGAATTCCAATCCATACTTGGGTGGTTAAGCATGTATAGGGCTACGTCCGCCCTAAGAATACAATTTTAATTTCTGATGGATTTTTACTTGCTAAAATTCCACAATATCTTAAAAAAAATAGAACACTAAAACCCTAAAAATTACTAAACATTTTATTCGATTATAAAATTTGATGACCACGGTTTACTCAAATAAAAGTAAAATACTATACAGGGTGTCCGGAAATTCGGTGCCCAAAACAAGTAAAAACCTTCCGATAAACATGGGTTCTAAAACGCTTTGCTACGGAGCTATACCCTCCTGAAGTATTGAGCACTGTTTTAACTTTCATAGTGCATACTGACACTGTTCATCTACCTCTATTTTTTTTAAATTATTGTCACTTATGTAGGACAGCCAAAAGGGGAGCCACAAAACATGTTTTGTTTCTTTTTAACTTTTGCAATTTTTAAACTTTTGACCAATGATTTTGCTTATCACATAAAAACGCACAAAGTAAAGGTACACCTTTTAAATCACTAAGGCTAACAGCTTTCGAGAAAAATCCAGTTTTAAGAATTAAACACGTTATCAAGAAGAAAAAACAAAATCAGAAATCATATCCATTATAAAATCCGGATTCCGATATAACATTCGAAATTCGTATAGCCAAACAAATTTTTGAATCTAGAATAAAACATTCCTGGAAAAGAACCCGACAAAAATACCCGGGAAAAGAAAGACCAAGGAAAAAAGCTAAAAAAAGACCCAGTAAAAACTCCTGGAAAAAATCCTCGATAAAAAAAGATATGTTTTTGGCTTCCAGAAACTCAAAGAAGTGGTTTTTAAAATATGTCAATATGTAGGTGGATCTCTATGTGTGAGTGTGGGTTACGCCTCATAACTCTCAAACGGATGGTGGTCCCATTTCGATAAGCTTTAGACTGTGAAACCTTCAAAATCCAAAATTCACTGTCAAAATAAGCAAAAAAAATTAAATTTTCTAAATCTGTAAACGGAATTTGATATAAAACCTTATATTAGGGCATATTCAATTTTTGTTCCTAACTGTCTAGCTTCAAAATGGAGGTGTCTACGATTTTTTGAAAAGTTTCATTTACGCCATATTACTCGAAAACGACTTTACAGATCAGAATGAAGTTTGGTATTAGAATAGCCCTAGGGGAACAGACTGTCACTCACTGTATCTCAGAGAATTTTTGTACAAGTAAAAACTGTGAAGAGGCTGTTTGTTCCGGGGATGTTTTTTTCCGAAGATGTTTTTACTGGGCCTTTTTGTATAGTACAAAATATCCTGTGGTCAGACTTACTCGAAAAATCCATTATCCGGATTACCCGTTAAATAGATATAAATTCGAATTTATAAAATTCAAATGTCCGGCTTTTCTAAAACTAAATTTTATCATGCAGGAATTCAAACACATAAAAAATTTAGACGTGCCTTAAAATCTGAAGCAAAACCTTGTTTTGATAACAGGAAACCGGCCGGATCGCATTATTCAATCCGGAATCCAGATCTGACTATAACATTCGAAATAGGGATCATCCTACAAAATTTTTAATCTTGTTCGTAATATCCGAAATCCAGATTCAATGTACAATTTAAAAAAAAGCGTATTTTAAATTAAACGAGAAACGCGCTTTTTTTTAATTCATTTTAAACTAAAAATACATAATTAAATAAAAAAATGTACTAATGAAATTATTTCAAGCTATATTTAACATTAGACCTACATTAATCAGGGGCAAAAGGAACGATGACGAACCTTCCTTCGATTTTATGCGCTCCTGGTAAAAACAAACAATAAATTTCACATTTGTAGCTTCTTATTGAAAGAATTTCGGAGATTAATCAACGAAATAATTAAATAAATGGCTCAGTTTTAAACTAAAAATGTTTAAAGTATTTATTATTAAAATTTTAAAAATGCTACCATTTATCACGTAACTCCCTATTTTTTAAAATTCAATGATTTTGTTATTTTGTTCATAAATTATTTTTCAGGGAGTGCTTGATGTAAATCACTGGATTTGTAGCAGGATTTAGAGCAAGACTTTAAAACCGATAAACCAAATGCGTAACATTAGCACAACACAAATATTTACACCCTGCAGACACCCCACGATTACTAATGAAAACGTTTATGAATAAAGACAAGGTTGACAAAAATCACGATTTAAAAAAAACATCGATTTTTGTACAAATTAAAAATCATGTTTTTCTAGTTTCTTTTACTACCAATGAAAAATGAGACCTTTACATTACTTAAGCCGTAAGTGTTTTTATTTCTATAATGTTCCCTTCGTTTGTAGTAAAGTTTTGTGTAAAAACACAAAATAAAATTTTAATAATAAGTTGCTGAATACTCCGAGCAAAAGTAAAATAATTTTCAAATGCTGTTCTATAACTGCGTTTAAAACGCTGGTTTTTAACATTACAATACCTCTCTTACTTTAAATAAATATTTTAAACACGTTACCTTAAAACATGTCAACCCTGCATGCAATATCCGAAATTCGCATTTAAAAAGAATCTATACTAACAGAAAGTTTTCTCTTTTTCAGATATTCGTCCACAAAAAATTCGGATATTCGAAAATTCAGATCCGATTGATAGTGCTACTACTAAGCTTCCCCGTTCGATATGTATGCCCATGTAAGTGCAAATTTTTTTACTGGTTTTTTTACTGTTCTCTCTTAAGAAACTTTACAATTTTCCTTGAAAGGAGTTACAACTTGACACATTACGTATCTCTGAATAGTTTTAAAATTTTTATTTGGCTTTTCCGTTTACAAGCAAATTTAGAACACTCAACTGTGCTGAAATGCACACTCTTAGGATTCCTCCACCAATTCCGTATTGCGATGTAATGTTGATCCGTTAATACTAACAGTTGGATGTTTGAACTTGCAGAAGTAGTTGTAAAGAATAACATTTGTGGTAAAATTACAGCGATTGATTGTCTTACAACGGTTAAATCGCACTTTTCCTTGTAGATTACAAAACAAATCCTGTTAAAATTGCAATTGTCTGCAATTTTTATTTGATGGTCAATAAGCTTGAAAATCGCCATTATCCTGATTGTTGCTTTATGAGCTCGATATAGTAATTGTAAGTCGGGATCAAGATATCATTGACTCGCGAACAATACAGTCGTTGTGTCATATCCAGTTACCCCTAAAGGTCACCTGTTTGCGAGCGGAGATCACCAATCTGTAGTTCCCACAAAGTAACAAAGGCCGACTTCGGAAATATGGATTTATTGTACATATCTCTTGTGGGTGGCAAACGTCATGCCCTCGGACGCGAGGGCTCACGATCACGGGGCGCTCAATTCGTGAGATATCGGCATTAGGCAACGACCCGCGCACGATCACGGTCACTGTAATTTGTTGAACCCGATACCTTGACTCGATTTAACCAGGTAGTAATGAAAAAATAATTTAGTTCAGGTTTGATATTACTTGCATGCACTCTTGGTCGTTCGTACATCAGTTCTGGTTCGAGAGCAATCTCGTTCCGGAACTATCACGTTCAGTTGATTGAAATTTGTGGAAACGAATTGATTTCCAAACTTTTCATCCCGAGGACGTCTTAACTCCGTTCGCCTGCCTGCATGCGACATCCAGCAGAATGGATTTCCTCCGGATCGGCGTTATTAATTCCGGGCCGCATGACGTTCATCCTTGACATGCATGCACCTCCTCGTCTTATAGTAACGATACTGTGCTAAATTGGCGGGCGCTCTTTTGATTCGATCTGGATGATGAGCATAATGCGCACAGACGTCGTGCCCGATTCCAAGATTCCCTTATCGCGATTTTCTACGGACACGATGTTAGATCTCCGGGCCCTACTTCGCCCCAATAAGAATGAGGGGCGTAAAATTGAGCATAGGTAATGGGATGCCTCAATTTAGTCGCGGGCAATAACAGTGAGAAGGAAAAGAAACCCCCTAAACAAGATCTCTGATGACGATCCAGGGAACGAGAAACATCAGGGTAAGAACGCCCTCGCAATTCACATCAATAAAAAATTTACCTTATAATACGTACGTGTGCAACTCAAAGGCATTTAAAACTTTCAATTTGGACGTGTAGAAATATCCATCAAAGTAATTAAAATGACAATAAAAAATCATGGAAAAGTGATTTCAGATCTCGTGGGCTGTCGGGTATTGTACGCCCTGTAATTTTCACAATAAAACCGGGATTTGTACCAGAATATGCTCTACCTGCAATTCCGAATATATAACAGCAGCAACAAATTGGTCGAAAAATCACTATCCAATTAAACATTTTTTTTAAACACTTTCCTTACTGAAGGCCCAAAAACAATTTGAATATTGCAAATGCATAAAAATACCATAAGCAGTCAACCTGCTAGCTTTTTTTTATTACCACAAACAACTTCCTAGTAAACAAAAATATTCTTTTACGTATAACAATGAAATGACATTTGGAAGAGAACAATCAGATGTCACATGTCTAAAATGTTCCAAATCAACTTGTTTACCTGCACAAATAGAATATTTTTCTTGTCACGTAACCAACAAACACAATCTTGGCGCCTCAGGTGCTATTAATGTCAAGAGTTCTATTTTACAACTTAAAAACATATTTATATACCCTTCGTTTCAAAGTAAAAGAGACGAAATAAAGTATGCAACATTTAATAAAATATTTTTATTTAAATATATGGAAGTTAATAGAAATTGCAATTTATTTTATTTCGTTTGAAAAAGCTAATAACCAAATGGAAAATTACTTTATTTATTGATTCTTAGTCGACTTATATCGAATAATCAACCATTAAACATAGCTGTTTGAATAAATTGTTGAATTTTTGTTTAAACTAATGTGATCAGGTGCAAAATCAAGGCCAACTTGCAGATTAACAACAGCTAAGTACAAAAGCATCCGTGACTATGTTGAACAACTTGATTTTACACAAATATTGCAAAGCTAACAGTTAAAAACCGCTAACTCGTAAATAACAACTTGAAACAGATATTTTTCTACTTTCTTGTGGGCTTCTACTTGTGCACTTGAAGCACTTCGCCTGGACTTTTTTTACGCTTTTTACTTATCGTATTTTAAAAAGTATTTTTGTATCGACGTTTTACGGGCTGACGGTGACTATAGAGCGCACTACTCCCACCATTATAGCGGGAGCGTACAGCACATAGAAAACCGGAGATCGGACATTCTGTTTGTGAGAAAAAAAAAATTTTTAATTTTTGAAAAAAAGTTGCCATAGGATTAAAGTAATTTGGAGATCAGAATAATATAAAATTTGTCAGCTAAAAAGTGGGCGAGAGTTTGCTGCTGCTAGTTGTAAAAGTTATTGTATATCAGCAGCAATTTAGCTCAAACAAAAATATTATGTCCCATTTAAGAACAAAGGGGTATAAATGTTCGATTTTCAAAAATTCATAGAGAGCGTCACAGAGAAATTAGCCGACACAAACTAAATTGTAGCTTATCCCTAGCTCTATAAACAATAAACATGTAAAGCTATCTTTTGAAAATATCTAAAAATTTGTTAATATTTTTCACTTCACAGTTTTTATGCGTTATGCATATGGTATGCATTAGGTTCCCCTAGCGTTATTATAATAACTCGCGCGTATACAGATTCGGCAACTCGTTTTTGAGTAATAACTCAAATTTTTCAGAAAATGGCGCCATTCTGAAGCTCGAAAGTTCTAGAAAATTTAAATTTGTCAGATCGTTATTAGATTCCGCTTATATTTTCCGAACTTCTGTTAAACAAAGTGCTACAAAAAAACATGTTCAAGTTCGCTTCCGGTTTCGGATTTTTTCCGAGATATGAAACGCATACGTACTCACCCAAAGCAGACATAAAAAAACACTTTTTGGTGGTTTCTGGAGGTCCATCCAATAAATGTACTTCTAAATCGAAAATTTTCATGAAATCAATACTGAAAGTATGAGAAAGTAAAAAATGAGTCTTCATAGTTTTGTCACCTTAGCCAAAAATATACAGAAAATGTGTAGGATCCGGTTTTAAGTCTTTTAAGTTTTACTGTTCAACTTTTATAGTTTTGGTGGCAGCTATCAAAATGTTTTATTATTAATAAAATTCATACGTCGAGATATAACGTTTCATGGGCCAATTAAAGAGGATTCATGGAAATATCAATTGATTCGAATTTTGACTGCTTAGTGGATTCTGTTAGATATACTAATTTGGCAGAGAGATTCTAATAAATTACAGGATGGATAACAAGAGGCAACATTTTTCTATAATGCAAAGCACAACAAAGCAATAAATCACAGTATAAATTTTGGAACCAATTTCAGTTAAAACACTTGTTCGAGCGTCGGGGAAAACGTACGTGATCTAAAAATGCCATTAAGTACGTTTACAAAATCATGAGCACGAATTCGATCGGCAAGCGGGTTGCACGGACAGACAATACCCGGAATTCCAATTCTCCTCCTTCGACTACCGATGATAACGAAGTAATAATGGTATCGTGACCTTCGGCCAGCATTAGGATCGCCAGATAGAGTAGCTGTAAATGCTCCACATACCATATTCAAGCACAACACGAAACATAATCACGGTATAAATGCCAATCGCATTAGTGGGGCAATAAATTTAGATTGGAATAAAGCGGGGGACTCGAAGTGCATCCGCACTTCCGCTTCGCGGGTGAAAAATGAGATCAAATACAATCTACGTGCGGTTTTCTATCGAAACTCGCCCAAGTTTTCCACACATTCGTCTCTCTAACCGCGGGAGCAGTGGTAAGTGCCTATATTCACGACTGAAACAAATTTCCGCTATTCCTCGGAACTGCACTGCTTGTGACACTAATAGTCTATACTGCGGAAATATACCTTTTCATACTAGCCCCATATATCACTGAGATGTGATCCCTGAATATTTTTACCCCTAGAAGAAACTACCTGTTATTATATAAGCTACATAAATTTTATTAAACAAAGTAGGAGCAAACTTCTCGAGACATGTGGGTGCAAACTTTAAAATGAATTATAGAACAAACTCACTTCCTTGTCGTTAAACTATATCACAAACCATTATAAATGATGGCTGTTGCTTAAATTTGCATCCGTTTAGGTTGTTTACTTCCCTAACATTCGATACTTAGATACGACAGGTCATCTTTAACATTAACGAGATCAAATTACAAATTGCCCTAAACTGACAGCAGATTCATTTACCATTTACTTATTATCTCGGAGACACGACATAACTCACCCACGATCAAAAGTCATTCACATCAAACCATTAGTGGAAGATTAACCTCTTTTAAAAGAGATAAATACTAATAGAAAAAACAGGAAGCCACTCTTCAGTGTCGCAAAACACTCTTTAAGGTACACCTACAGGTAGGTATAAACAAATTAAAATGAAACTTTCTGTTGAGCGTTTTTAATTTTTGATTTAGACGACATCTAATAAACCATAAATTTATATGCGTATTTTAAACCTGAATTTAGAAAAGCTATGTGCTAGCTATTAATTATGATGCATTATATTTAGCTTGGAACGTATGCAAGTGACAAGGTCGAGGCCATGTTTGACTTTGTTTTTGTTAGCCCATTTTTTTCAAAAGCTGCCTATGTATTTATATAATAATGAACTTAGTAACGCCGATTTTCTAAATATCATAAGCTTGGCTAGTTATTAGAGAGACACCGAACAATTCCACTAAACAAAAGGATATTTTTACTGGCGTTATTAAATACGTGTCAATTAATGACTAATACACCTATAAATAGATTTTACCTTGCTGTGACCACTAACGTATGATAAATACACATATAAATCAGTTCCACATTGTTCGTACTATAATGCCGAGACCTTTCATTCGGGAGGCCTGGGTTAAATTCTCCGGCGCGGCCGACTGTTTGGGCTCAGGATTTCCGCGGTTTTTCTGGGGCAAAAGGCGTATACTGGAACAGTAAAATATGCGGAAATCCTCCCTTACTTAATTCCCAAATCCCTTGCTCTAACTCATTCTTTTTCGGCTGAAGAGGGCCTTAGGACACCGGTGGGAAGTTCGAAAAAGTCCTACAACAACCCGCCCCTTCACCATAAATGAACCAACACCAAACCTTGCTATTCTGTTAGAATGGGTCTAGGTCACAACGTCCACTTCTAATTGTGATCGTAACTCCCATGTTGGGCACAATTCTCACCCCCGCCTACAATGCCCATCCTGGTCACAACTGCCACTTTTAATCTAGACATAACACCCCCTACGCTGAATATAACGTCCACTTATTTTAATCAAAACACTTTTGCTGGATATAACACTACTTTTGGCCAGAACTCCCACTGCCGCCTTCGGGCACAACGTTTTTGCTAGTCACAACCACCACTTTTTAAACTGGTCATAACAGTCGTCGTGGCCCACCAATCCTGACCATAAAATTCACTCAGTTCATATGACCTACTCTGGTTACAACTCCCACTGCCGTTTTTGGTCACAACCGCCACTTTGGAACACCGACTAGACTTGATCATAAAGTCTACCCATCGTAATCAAAACACTTTTGCTGGGCATAAATACCCACTTTGGTTACAACCCCCGCCGACTTTAATCACAACGTCCAAGCTGGTCATAACCGCTACTTTCAAAACTGGTCATAAGACCACTCATTTTATTCAAAACATTTTTGCTGGCCAATAAGATCCACTGCCGTCTTTGGAAAATTTTGACGAATCAGATTTCGGCTTTAAAACGGCAATTTTTATACAAGAAAATAGTATTCCCTATCGAGGACTGTGGTAGTTGCACCCCGAGTAACGTTGTGACCAAAGGAGGTGGTGGGAGTTGTGACCAGGGTGTAGGTTGTGACCCATGTGGGAATAATGACAATTAGAAGCGGACGTTATGACAGGGATATGACTTGGTCCCGTTCGAAGTTATTGAAAATACAAACAGCAACGCATTTAGTAGCAAATCTGGGGGGGGGGGGGAAACAATAACTCAGTGCACCCGCTTGGCGAAAAAATACAGCGTTGCGCCTGTTTTGTTCTTGAAATAATTGTGAAATTTTTTTTTCACAAAAAAGTCTTTTGTTTTTCAACATTAATGCGTTAGATTGCGTAAAATTTTAAGTTAGTTTAATCTGCCTCATAAAATTGTATACAAGGTGTTTTTTTTTAATCGAATTTTAAAAATAGGGTAGGGAGGGACTTAGTGGACGATATACAACTTTGCGCCTTTTGTAACTTTCAAAAAATTGTTGACGATTTTATTTTCCACAAAACTGTTTTTGTTACACACTAACACATTAAAATGCGTAATAACATTTTAAGTTCGATTAATTCGTTCCATGAAAATATACACGGTGTTACTGTTCAATTTAAAAATTGAAGCTTATATGTATCTGAGTTCTTAAAAGTGAGGGTGGGGGGGGGGGGTGTAATGAGTAGGTGAAATATACCTTTGTGTCTGTTTTGGGCTTCAAAAAAATGTGAATTTTAAATTCGATAAAACTGTTTGTGTTAAACACTACCGCATTGGAATGCTACAATTTGAAGTTTGTTTAATCCGCTACATTAAAATAAACAGGGTGTTCCTTTTAAAAAAATTGAACCCTCTACAACTTTCGTTGTTATTTTTTTTGTCAGTGGGTGAAATACAACTTTGTCTTTGTTTTTGGCTAAAACTCCCCTGCGCCACTAATCGTGTTCACAAAATTCAAGATTAATAGTGTTACATTTTCGTAAATAAATACAAAAATTGACAGAATTTCTAAACAGTTTAACACGAGCGCAGATTATATTTAAATGGAGAAGTTATAAATTCGGATGCAAAAAGTACTATTCGCTAATTGAATTTAACTTCCGGATTCAAATAAGTTATTATCCTGTTAATGCAATTTTCTCTTCTTCATTTTACTATCGTTTTATTACAATAACGTGTTTCTATTGAATGACCTTTACTCCTACTTGTTTTTTTTTTATTGAAATATATACTGTAAATAAATGAAGAACAATAAAATACGCCCGCCGTGCTATAATTATGCACCGCAGTGCCGTCTTCATATTATGCCGTTATTCAAAAGTGCCTAATCAAAACGTTGAAGGTAGTAGATATTAATAAAAACCAGTGTGTCCATCAAAATTCACGAATAAAACTTCAGTTAAATGCCAATCGGCAAATCGTACATTACATAACTTCAAACGACCTCTTGTCCCTCTAACACTAACGGTACAAAAGCCTACAGACAACAGTTTCATGCACGGCAAAACAAGGTGGTGTTAAATGAACTTGTCCCGAAGCGACTTAAATTATAAGGTGCAGTACAATTACAGGTCTAAACGATTTCCGTCGCTACCGAACTGATCGCACCGCGATAGCAAAACGATTGTTTCCCAAACTGCAAATAAAGTATCCCAACTCAAATAATTTAAAGCTTTTTACGCCAACAAGATTTGTACTACAAAGTTTCGTACGGAGAAAAATTGTCCTATAAAAAAGTTTTCTCGTATACTTGAATTGCGGGGTGTAAAAAACAAAATTCCTGCCCTGCTACATTAACGAATCCAAAGATTTATAAAAATGTTTGGAATGAAGTTCCTTAACAGTGAAGAATAAGTGATACTGGTTTTGGAGACTCAACAAAGGGTTCAGTTTATAACTTTTAAGAAAAACTGTACAGGCGATGAATGATGATAAACTACAAACGTCGGAGGAAATACCAGAAGACAAAAAACGTTAAGTAAAGTTCTACTACTGATAAAAATGTTTAGAAATTTTTACAAAATTAGTATGTTCTTTTACCACGAATTCATTAGAGACATTTTCTACCAACTCGTACATAATCATTTACCCACGATTTGAAAAGTAATTACACTTTTAATTAACTAATTAATTTAAAAATATAGTTGTACAAAGTCTTTTTTCCCATAAAGCAAATTATAATAATTACTGATTCAGTGTGTCATCAAAATAAGATTTAAACAAGGTTAATTTAGCATAACATGTATAATTCACTTTTATGCGTTTAATTGTCAGGTGTAATATCTATAAATTATGAAACGTAAAAAAGCTGTGGCAAAAAAAACCATTCAGTAAATTTTCGTTCAGCTTTATTATAATTGTCGTCTGCAGCTGGTTTTAATGAGAATTAAAACGCTGCAGAAATCTACAGTTGAGTAATTCTGTGGGCCTAAATTCGCTGGACCGAGTATAAGCACACAAAAATAAAACCAAAACGGCATAAAACATTGTGGCTCGGTTTCGAGTGAAGAAAAATCATTACTGGACTCAACAGAGGTGAAAATTACGCTCGTCTTGAAGTTAAACGTTTACAGCACTTACGAGCTGGAATTTTAGTTTCTTGAGGGAAACTTATACAGCTTTTTACTTTTTAAGATGCTCAAAGCAAGTGCATAAATCTCGCGTTGGACTCCTTTAAGAGGTTTCCTTGCAAAGAGGTCAGAATACCGGAAATTTGGTTTATGATTTACGTTGTTTAAGTTGATTTTTGAACTTACCATAAAACAATCTGGTCCCTGAAGGCACATCGATTCTCCGTTAGGCCCGTCATTTGAAAACTGCAAGCAAAGAACAAATTCAAACATTAATCTCGGAGTTTGCGGATTAAAAACTTCATTAAAGTTTGTATATTGCAATAACGTTGTGCTACTAAATTGTGGTCTGTCACTGGCAGTTTGCTTAGGGCGTCGAATTCGCGAACGTATAACTTGAGCTTTTGTTACGACGAAAGCTCAACGTTACGTGCAATAAACAACTAAAATCAGTTTTGGTTTATTTATTAACTCAAGACGTTGCACTATTTCTCTTAACTGGATTTGAAATTCAAAACAAGTCTTTGTGTGCGGCAATAATTGCTATGGCTTCCCCGGGGCAAGTTTCCTTATTTTGCAAATTCTCGGTTCAAAGTGTAACCGAATCAAAGTTAACTCTGCATTCAAAGTAATCAATTCAAGTACTAAACTATTTGTATCTAAACACAAACCGTACATACGCTAAGCCAACGTATAATGTAAGATGAAAGAACAACCTGGATTATACAGATACCAATCTAAATGGGATGTAATACGTTAGGTCTAAATCGTGATTGCGCCTAGAATTTGGAATCCCTGTTCTAAGCTGGCTTACAAAGGCTTAGAAAGCCAGGATTGTTTTGCTCACGTAACACGAAACGTATAATACCGAACAAACAAGAAGGTATTTCGAGGAATTTTAAAAATTCTTCAATAAAAAGCTTGATCTATCCAAGAATCGTGTGTTACTTCTTGTTGTTGTTCGGCCTGAGACTCTCTTTCAAAGAGCTTTAGGGCACAATGAAAATTTAAAATTTATTTCAAAGTATTTGCCGATTACATCTCTGATAAAAAAAATTAATCCCGAAAGTTTTTCAAAAATAAAATTTATTCGAAACCATTGTTATTAGGGGAAAAAATACTCTTCATGTAAGAAACGTTTTTCCCAACTTCGTTACAGAAGCTACATCTGCTTTAAGTGGTTTAGTTATTGGTTTGCATTCTCTGGTTCTTCGCCGGCCATAAAGCTGCTGTTACTGACATAAATATTATTCAAATGCGAAAATAAATTATTCAATTACATACATAGCAGATATATCAGTGCATACTTGAACTGCAGTACAATGCTAGATAATCAAAGTGAATAAATTTCATTAGTGCATAGCTTCCATATGCAGGCCCTTCGGAATCCAGAAAACATTTCTCGAGCGTGATACACATTTTTGCGTCTCCCCTGCACAATTATACGTTACTTGTACAAAGAAAATTAACTGCGCAAGGTTAAACCAATTAAAAACACGACAATCCTGAATGCAATGCCTTCCCACAAAGCCACAACGGAATGACATTGCCTTCTGACCACGGATCATAGATGGTAAAGATTACTGCTTTAAGTCTAATGCAATAAACGACGCCTAATGCGAATACCTGCTGTAATAAAACACCTAAATCCGTCTCTGTCCAATG
This sequence comes from Ctenicera cuprea, assembly GCA_958336395.1. Classification (NCBI taxonomy): domain Eukaryota; kingdom Metazoa; phylum Arthropoda; class Insecta; order Coleoptera; family Elateridae; genus Ctenicera; species Ctenicera cuprea. The sequence goes on from OY284488.1 coordinate 51,532,412, forward strand.
CGCAAAGATTCACGTAAATAACGGAAGGCGTGATGAAACTCCAAGGCGATATAGTGAAGCACTTGCAATGATTATACAAGGGAACATGTTTAATTATAAAGTGCACTGGAATCGTGACTTTTGAGGTCAAATTTGACCGAGAATCTACGATTACCTCACGCCTTCGTTGTTTTATGTACGGACTCAATAAAAACTTACACATACACCATGACGAGCTGAACATGAAACAATAAGCGTTTTTTTCTGCAACACGAGATTGCCATTTTTTATCTCACTTCCATCTGAATTCTGATGTGCGGTACAGTGATTCAAAACTTCGAACATCTATTGGAACCTTCAAATTTTTTTATTAAACTGACATTAAAACGCAGTTAAATATAAATATCCTCGGGAGTTTTAAATTGTATAGGAAACAGTTTGCAAACCAACAGGTATTACTATTTGTCTGTTTTATTTTTATAGCCTTCAACTATTTGAAGACAACTCGTTTAACAAGTTAACGTTTAAGTACACAATTTATTAAACCTAACTCGAGTTCTCAAGTTGGAAAAATTGAATGCAACGGCAAAGTGGAAAAAAAACTATTTTGTTTTATGAACTCTTAAAACAGACATAAAGTCTATTAAAATCTTAATAATTATCAATTAGACTTTAAGTAGGCAACATTAAACGTGATAAAAACACACATGTTTGTGCGATTAAGTTGCCATCATCAGTAGGAAATCCAAGTGAATGTTGATCTTGATATTAATTTCTTCTGAAGGGTCGTTCCTTTAGGATTTTAAAAACGATTTATATTAAAAAAAAAACGTTAAAACCTACATACGACATTTTGAAGAATAAGCTGAAAAATTTAGATACAATTTTATGTAACAACTCAATCTAATACACCAACGTAGCTACCGCTGCTTGTAGTCGTTCTATAGACTTTTATTTACGTAGTTTACACGTAAAAAATGTAGTAAAAAAATTGATTCCGCTTTGAAGATTTATGTGAAATCCATGCAAATTTTTTTTCGGAAAATTGAGCTGTCAACGTAAATTGTAAAATGTTAGGGTGTTATTTTAGAACCGCCCATCAAGCAATATCCATACAGGTGTTTCTGTTCGAATTTACATTAAATTTTAATACTAATAGTTCAAATTACCATCTTCATTAGCCCACTTTTTCCAATTTTTTAAAATTTATTTAAAATAAATAAAGGAAATTCTCAAGTACACTATTTTAAAATAATGTAAGTAAATAACATATGGTCGTAAGCTAATTTTCACCACAAAAACCATGTCGTCACATTAACCCTTATGTTATTGGATAAAGGCAAGAAAAACTGCAGTGTAACTTGAGAGAGCTTCCAGGGGTTGCCTGCATTGGTATTCTTTTGCAGCTGGGGAACAAATAATTACACGGGATTGGTTAATTCCCTTAATAACTGAAGGGCTACGTGCCCTTCATGCGCCTATCTGTCTTCAGATTAGATAGAGATACCTTTATAATAATTCTTTTCATCTCTGAAACGTTTTCAAACATGTTCTATGTAAGAAAAGATTTTTCTTTCGTCTCTGATAACATGCTTTTAAAATAAATTAAATTAGTTTGTTAAATGGTAAAATGCAAATACACTCTACTTTATTTAAATAAAGTTTTTTTTTGTTTTTCAGAACGAAAATATTTCATGAAAATGTTCAAAGTCGAGATTTTGCCGGAAATACATGTTTTAGACTTACAAGAACCCAATAAAGTAGTTCATTAGAAATGTGGGTGGGCGTGTACGCCCGACAACCCTCAAACGGAACGTTGATTTTAATAAGATTCGGAATTTGCGGGTATATAAAAAATTCATCGGGGAAATAAGCTTTTAAAAAAACCGAAACTGGAAGTGGAAGCATTTACTTTGAATATTGATTTTTCCAAATTTGAAACCAAAATCTCATAAAAAAAAACCTTAGGGCACGAAAATCAAACGGCTTTTTTCCAACATTTACTGTCTAAACCGCCGTTACGATTTATTGAAAGAACTGCGTACGAGATTTTTTAAACTCATGAAATCTGTGTAGTGGAAATTATTTCAATATTTTCGAAAAAAAAACATTGCTCAAGAATGTGCTCAACCCCAGTCGTTTTTTAATTTGTAGCGTCATAAAGCTGGCGATTAGCTAGAATTTCGGTCGTCTTCCAGCCCGCTAATTTTACTGTGATGCCTACCATGAATTTTTGAAAATTTTCGGTTTACCGCCTATTTGCTGAAAAATTAGTTATCATATCGGGATGATATTTGCTATTATAATTGCCCCAGGCATACCTAATGTTACAAGTTGCGAGAAACTACAAAAACTGTGAGGTGAAACAAACATTGAGATTTATAAAAAAGTTTTCTGAAAAAACAATGCATGATTTAAAAAAAAGTAAGCAAATAGAGGTAGGAGACGAGTCACAGTTCTTTGGTTCGCTAATTTCTGTGACGCCTTCTATGCATTTTTAGAAATCAAAAATTTATACCCCAAAGTGTGTACAAAATTGTGTTTTCCAAATTTCCTGATATTGCCAGATTTTTTTTCATGCAATAACCAGATGCGGTTTCGATGTTGTTTAAAAGCAAGTGCAGACTCTGAACAACTTTTATTAATGCAAAACTTGAATGATACAGATGACAAACACAAAGAGCGAGCGCACTTGCTCGGCGAATGACAACGGTAACAAATTCGGATGACGCAAGACCATAAAGTGATAGTAGAATAAGATTCACAACTTTTATTTTTATTTTAAAGCATTGATTTTTTTTCATTGAAAAAACTTTGGGATGTAGCTTGCGCGGCAGTTGTTGGTCGGTATAACGGTATACAAACATACTAACATTATCTAGAGTAGGCCTCAGTTTTTGCTATCATACTACTGCAGACAGTTCAGTACGTTTAGTCGTTTTCGAGCGCTGATGATGGAAGCTCGATCCAACAAAAATGCGAACTTTTGTGGAACCTATTCTATTATTTTTTTTAAGTTATAGTTCCATCCATATTGTCATTACAAAAAGTAACCTGTTTCGTAAGCAGACTTTTATATATCTTTAAAATACCTAAAATTATACATGGTATTGTTAGCGTCCAACGTTTTGTACAAATAACATTCAAATGTAGTACGTTGTTAGTTGCATAGAGCGAATAAAGCGACTAATCAAAGTGAAGAGGATATTATTTAGGTTATTTATAATAAGGATGTAGACGTGGGTATGCTAAATATTATACATTGGCCATGCGCAAAATTTATGCAGCGAAACGCGCCATGTATAAAAAGCTTCACAGCTGGTCGCAGAATTCATTACGGTGACATTTTACACGCCCAAACTATTTCAGCCATTATGTATCGGGAAATATGAATGTTAATGCGACTTGAATTGTCGTTACTTTTATTTGGTATCAAGTCGAAGTACTAGCCAGGTATTTCAGCTCGAAATATTTTCATTCCCAGGTTTTATTTCACTTATTTACAGGCAAATGCGTTTTTAATGGCCGCGTTCCGTAGGTATCCACGGTCCGATTAGTGATTACCAACTATAATAGCTCCAGTACAACTATGATTACACGGGCGGTGGTTAAATCACACGCTGACATCAGCATGCTGATTTTATGTAAATCGATCTAAATAACTAAACTCCCCTTGGAACGGCCAGTTACACAGTTTGCGACCTATGCCTGAATATCAAACGCGACTTGACCCACGACACCGCGAGATATGAGCTAGGATAGTGGCCGGATAGATGCGATAGGACTCATTACCAATTCAAATATACTTGTTTAATGTAGCTCACTGGGTTTTGCGAGGCTCCATTTCAGCTAGAATTATTCGCTGCTATTTAGTACCTACAGAGACAGAATCACACTACTTATTGCTGTGTTTGCTGCGCCCAAGCCAAGTATCATTTAACCGTGCCCCCTTGGGTCATTCATGTGACCCCGGAGCAATTTTTTGTCGCCGGATGAAAACAAGAACAAAGAACCTTCCTTGTTTTTCAAACTGTATTTACAGAGCTCGTACAAATTATCGATGGCCTTTTGTATGCTTTGTGCTCTTCGTTTGCCGCCGATTGATGTTCAAAATTAACAGATTTGTTTTTTTAACTAAAACTCATTTGGGTTTCAGAATTGTAACTAATTTTTAATAACGACCGTATAGTAGCGGTTCGCACATGTTTAATAAGTTGATTAAAATTTTTCTGTTGAATTCTGGTATTCATTTAAATAAACAGAATTCACGTCGTTGTACGAATTATTGATAATTATTTTTGTATTATTATTATAATTTACTTATATTAGACCTATTTCTGTTGCTAAGACTTATCACCGACGCTAGAGGGTAGACCATTACACCTGGAAATACTTGTTTATTTATCCTTGGGCCATTTCCCTTGCGAACGCTGAAAACCGATGACGCTGGAAACAACTGTAAATGTTGTTTGACGCACGTAAGACATAATGCAATTGGTGCAATGCATATTTTTTACAATTCCTATTGCATCTGTATATTAAAATTACAATTATTAGCCTCACATTTACTTGGTTGGGAAAATCACTTACATAGGAGAACCCATGAGTTTCAATTATACATGGTGTTTCCAAAATCAAAACAATGGTTTTTTAAAAATGCCTGTCTGTGGGTGGGAAAATGTGTGGCGCGTAGTAACCCTCGAACAGATGGGGTGATTCCGATGAGCTTTGGAATGTGCGGGCATATATCAAGCATTCAAATTTTGCATAAATGAAAACTGTTTAGGGAAAACAGTAGCGTAACGAGAAGTTGTGGGGTCTGAATTTCAGATTCAGGTCACGCCTCCACACCCCCTTCCCAGTAGGGGATAAAAATAAAACCTTTCGTCACACAAATACTTGAATATGTTTAAAAAAACGGTTATTGGTTAAACACCCTGTCAATTTTTATCAGTTTTGTTGCTCTTTCTAATTTTCGTTTTGCGGCACCCGATTATGCACATGCTTTTTTGAACTCATGCTACCGAAGCGATTTCAATGTTCTTGCAAACAGTATCTAACAGCAAGGCGGTTGGCATGGCAACGTATCCCCACGCTCGTCCGGGTGTTGAGCACGTTTGGCTTGAAACAGAAAAAATAGATATTTGCCTATTTTTAGGAGGGGAAAAAGCTGTAAAACGACGGGTCCTTGGCGGGCCCCACGACTTACGGGTCGTGGTTCCGTCGAACCCGCGAAATCCTAGTAGTTACGCCACTGAAAGAACAACATTTTCAAAATTTTGGAATTTTTCAAAATAATTTCTCAAGAACTATTCATTCACATGACTTTTTATTTTAAATTTTGTACACTGATAGAGCTGAGGATGTGTATAATTTAGTTGGTAACCAAATTAATATTTGATATTTAATTTATAGGTGCAGAAAAACTTAGGGGCCGTTTAGAGATTAAAAAAAAAAGAAACGTAACCTTCTTTATACCATACATTTTACATAAAATAATCATTCTTCAGAGATAATTAAATTTGCTGTTCAAAATGTTGATACATCGAGTTTAGCTACTAACTTTATTACAAAGTAGCAAGTTCGATCGTGCACACAACCATATTGAATTGTAAATAAAAATGCAAGAGTACATAAAAGCTACGACAGACCATTTACTGATAATCGTAAAATTTTCTAAATTGCGGAAGCCGATCGTAACATCATATTTATTGGTTTTATTTAGACGTTTATTTCCAGTTCCCACAACTTTAAATCTAGAAAAACTTTTACTGTAAACAAGTTAATATTGATCATTTACTTTCATGAAAACTGAAAAATTAATTCTTACATAATAAAAATAACCAATGCTAATTAATTATTCCAATTTCTAATAAACAAGAAGCGTTTCTAAATAAAATCCCCATCGGTTGTTTTCCTGTTTTCACGTTTGCGAAAAAAGTAGTTTCAATTCCTTCCTTTAGTGCTGCATGGAAAACCACTTTCATTTCTAGAAAGGAATTCTAGTCGTGTGAAGCGCGACATTTTTATTTTTACATTCTGCTTTATATCAAATTCCGCCTCCGCGTAGGGGATGCACAAAGGCAAACACCGACGTGCATTATGAAGCTCAATGCAGCTGTATACGTATGTGCTAATTTCCACATTTTAGTTAGTGACTGTCGAGAACGTTTGAAATTCCCTTGATGTTTGAATACGTACGTACGCTCGCTCTTATTTGAACATCTAATAGTGATTTAATGTAATACAGTTTCACGTTTATTAACTGCATTAATAAATTCAAATTATAAGATAATTTTTACCTTGCAAGAAAATAACTGAACTTTAAAAAATTTAACTTATTATTATTATCCAATTTACAATTCTATAAATCAATTTTAAAACAGAAATATTAATATATATGTAGATGCAAATATAAAAATTCCCACAACGCAACGGTTAACGTTTCCTGTACGGAAAATATTACAACAAATAGTTAAAATCATGATTTAAATTAACTACAATGATATATCATTTATCATACCCTTGTTATTAAATATTTTTACATTACATTTGCATAATTCATATCGAACAACAGCTAGCTCAAAATTGATTTCCATTCCACTCTTAATTCATTCATTCGCATTCTTAAATCACACAATTCAATAACAACTCCATATTTTCTTCCCTAACTGGTCTCACTGCAAGAGAGATAATAAAATCACGCGTGTTAAGTGAAGGTCGAACACCTGTAAACATTCTACTTAACAAAAACTGGACAGCAACATCTGATAAAGAGCGAACGGAGTTAGCCAAATCATAGACGAGTCCATTTCAATCAGTCTAGTGATTACCGTGTTTGAATTACGTTCAGTTTTTAATTATAAAGTGATTAATATTTTGTTACAAGGCAGTGGCGTGTGTGGCTTGTTATTTTGTAAACTGAAAGGTGTAACGTGATGGTGTTGAAAGGCTGGAGAAACATTTGAGAAAACATCGTGGAGTACGGTCCCTGGGAAAAGTTCCTCGTAGGAGACATCCTGGAGAAAACTTAAGGGCATACCTTTGGAAAAAGGGTAAGTCCCTAGGAAATGTTCTTTGGAGAAGATATCCTGGTCGAAATTGAAAGCAAGCAAAGGTCAAACAAATACTGAAAGAATTACAAGGCTTTTTCTGTTGAACTTTTTCACAAGACTTCCTAGCAAGGAAATTTTGTCCATAGACTTTTCCAGCCAGAAATAGTTCGATTATAACGGCCAGATTTTAGTGTAGCTAACTATTACCAAATTTACTGCTCGTATTTATTTGTTATTTTGTTGTAAATTAGACGCAGTCCCCAGAAACTGTTTAATTTAACCTTCTATATGGTACCCATATTAAAAAAATTGATGATAAATTTTTTTTCTATTTTTCTTTATAACGAATTTAGTATTTAACGAACTTTTTCAAATTTATTTTTAATTCTTTTAGCGAATTTCGAATATAACGAACCTATTTCCAAAGACTTTTGGGTGTTTGTTATTAACTAAGTTAACTGTTATAACAACAAATTTCTTAAAAGTCGTCACTGCCACAAATTTTGTGAAGAATTCGCTGAGAAAAATTCCAGAAAATTACCCATTTTTATATCCAATGTTTTATTGCTAAAAAATTATTATTGGTTTTTAATTAAATTTACGGTCTTTACTAAAAAATTAAAAAAAATAGTTAGGACGTTTAAGACGAACCTGCATGTAACGAAACAGTTATTTTTACCTGTCTTCTGAAATAGCAGAAATATATTAAAACCTGCATCCTTTGACTCGCGCTGTACATAGAAAAAATAGTATATTAAAAAACAACTTTCATAAGACATGATTGTCTCGCTTGCGGCGAGTTTTCTAATGGACAAGTGCGCTTAAATGTCTTATGAAACGTGTATTTTATACTATTTTTTCTATTTTGGTCCAAAAAAGTTAAAAATTACCTTATTTTATATTTTAATTTAAAAATATAATTGATTAGGAAAATTTTTTGTTTTTTGTTTTTGTTATGTGGCTGTTGGTAACATTTGAAACAATTTCAATTAATTCAAACTACTGTCAAATTAAAATTTAGACAAACTGTGTTTGAAAGTGATTTAATTTTTAAAATACCTGAGATTTGAAGATAAGATGGAAGAAGAATTATCTTGCACCCCACCCGAACTACGCAAAGTAGCGGAAAATACGCTAAATAATCTTAATTTTTAGAACTTACAATTTGAAGGTTATGATCACAACGCGTGAAGGTTTTGTTGTCACATGGTTGTTACCAACCTAACAAAATAAAATTTCGAATTCTTTAAAGAGTTGCTTTATGAAATCCAAATGAGTTTCATAAAGTAGTCAGTAAAGAACCAAAATAGAAAAACAATTTTATAAATATCATCACTGTCAGAACTTTGTTGATTAGCAAAAAAAGCATATTTTACTGAAAAAAATTCCAAAATTTGGGTCAATAGTTGTGAATATGTGTAATTACCGCCTTGCTAACGCTATGCCAGTAGGAAAGTGTGCACTTCGGCCATTGTCCCTAAAAACGCCCGAAGGGGCAGAAGCAGTAGCATTCCACCATGGACGCAATGAAAAATAATACCAATTATTGTAAATAAATTAAAAAAAGGGATCCGTTCTGACTGCTACCAACACCTCACCTCACATGCATATTTCAGTACTCTAAGCACAAGAAAAAAAAACTATGATTAGATGTAAAAGAGAACCTAAAATTTGTGCTAACTTGTGCGTTACTAATATACGCAAACAAAACGTTCCTTTCCATTACTAAAGGAAGTATGTAGGAGGAATTACCAAACATTCAATCAATACTGCCTTCATTGTTAGTAAAAGCGCATAGGGTAAAGTTCTCTCAACAAACTCCTTTACAACAATTTATCGAACATACTTCGTATTACCATCCCAACCTATAATCTCCTAAACTATTTGCTCGTTGTTGAAGTATCATCATCAGCCATCATAGATATGTAAAATATTTCGGTACTCGGCTCGACACCACCTACAACGGTTCCGGTACCGCTACTTCCGGTCAGCATAATCCACAACATTGCTAGGACCAGTAAATTGGATGACCTCTTGTGTGTTTATCGACCGTGTGCAAGAGGCGATATGGGTTAAGGAAATTGTACATATACAATGCGAGTTGGAACAATATTTACCATAGTGTTAAATTTCCGCTAAATTTAAGCACGTTGAGTAAAATGCTACTCCCAATCACGAGAAAGAAAAGGGTCTCGAAGGATAAGCCCAAAATGGATGCCACAATGAAAGAGCGGTCTCCAGTTACGTGATTGCCCGCTTAAGAAAGAACACGTTTTCACGCGTGAACTAATTCGCTAGAGAAGTAAAATCAGTGGCGTAGGAAGCTTAAAGAAAGTGTGGGGTTTGAAAAAAAAATGGCAAAAAAGGCAACACTTCAAAAGATAATTTTTCATTAATTTTGAGTAGGCGTTTCTAGGCACATTTGTTTGCTTTCTAGTCAGTATTGCAGTAAAGAAATGAACAGTTCAACCCCCCTTGTCATTAGTGACAAACACGCGAGGTTGGCTGATGTCTCCTAATGGTTTTTGAGCGTGGAATTAAAGTAACAACTAGCTATTCAAAATTTCTTTCGATAACAATAAGCAGTGGAGTAGCAGTAGTATATTTGAAAAAATTAATGGAATTTCGATCGAAAAGTTTTAGACCTTAATTACACCGGCAAGGGTAATTAATTATGCTATACTGAAGTCATTCCAATTTTTTGGCCGATGAATAATATAAATTTCTGCTACTGGTTCGGATATTGCAACAGGTTTAGTGCAATAGGCTTACCATTAGCAAAATCAAACGAGCTGAGAAAGTAGCACGGCAGTAATTCTTCCTCATACCCGAACATTATGGAATCTAATTTTACGGAAAATGTGCACTCAAAAAAATCTGGGATTTAATCGACACGGCAATTATCCTCATTTTCTTGTGTTTCCTGCACCACTGACTGCTTTCCGAGTTATTTAGTTTTCCAACTCTTCACCCCAAAATTGGTTAATGGGATCATTGAAATTTTGTGCTTAATTATCAGTGAAAATATTTAAGATACGTTTTGGCGTTACTAAAAATTAATTTTCGATCAAAACACCTTAGAGGCTTAGCTAAACCTCTCATCCATTTTTGCCTGAACTTTACACAAGTTTCATTGCAAGCTTCTTGACTGATAAGTTAATATTAAATGTCAGGCTTCTGTTACAGCCGTTTCTTCCCATTTCATATCGTGTGCCTTGTACTTCTCGACGGAATAGAGTTTGGTGGCACAAAGAAACAAAACTTTATTCATTTTTAGCTAAAAATAACTTAGTCAAGTTTAACTTGTTTATACCGAAATCCGAAACAAAAACGATCTTTCAATAAAATAAAAGAGAAACAAAAAACAATTTCTAAAACAAGAATCGGTTATTATATTACTTTCGAAAAAGCCTCGTAAAAAAGTAATATCGAGACCTCGAGACCCTTAAGTTAACAAGCAAACAACCACAGAAACTTCAAAATAACGTTTTTAATAAAAAAAAAAGTACATGTAACTGGAAAATAATTGTATTACAGAACATGATATTTTAGCTTGTTCCAAATATAACTTTGTTTCGTATAAATTTATCTACGAATTATCAATTTTATTTTATTGGTATTGATTTTAAGCGTTTTTTTATAAAGTAACGCCTGTAGGCAATAATGGTATTTTTGTTTCAGTTATGCAAATAGTTTTGGTTGTTAATAATACAACCATACAAACACAAAACATGAGTTTTGCACACATTAAAATTAAACTAACACAAACCAGAGATACATAATTTAATTTTATGTGAACATTGCCAACTTTTTGAAATAAACTATTAAAATGATGACATCATGAAAACCAAGAGGTAAATATTCATTGCAGTTAACATTGTATGAGCTGTTGTAATAATAATAAGATTAATTTGTATATTATTTCAATTTCATTCATTTACTGTACATATGGCAATATTATTTATAGGCATAAAAAATTTAAAGAATTCACATTTAATCGATATGTTAGAAAATTCATATCTATAACAAACAGAAAAATCAATGTATTGCAAATTGAAAATTGACAGTTTTTAAAGAAAGCTCGAACTAATATTATTTATAATATATTACACTCGCACTATTCGTTTTCACGATAATTTTAATTTTCTGGAGAAAATTGTATTCAATGCGTTTTAAAACCAAATTTTAAAAATTATGCAAGCAGTTCGCCTGGACCTTTCCTATACTTTACTACCTAATTGTTACTTATCATTTTTTCAAAAGTATTCGCGCCAACAGTAACTATGGTAATGCGCTTCTGGTCCGCATTTACCATTTTAGCGGAAGCGTACCTACATATCGTACTAAAAAGATATAAACTATCAGTGTTCAAAAATTCATAGAAGGCGTTACAGATAAGTTCGCGGACTGAGACACCAACCACGTTGCATCTCATGCCCAGCTCTACCAGAAACGTAACTAAGGGCTGGCCCAGGCCTACCTAAAATAATATTGGCCGACCCTGTTTGCACTAAAGAATTAAATCAATTTCTTTTCTTCGTAATCAAATTTCTAGGAAAAAGTAAATTTATTATTATTTACTGGTTACACGCCTGCGACCATTTTGACTAAGTTATTTCTAAATAAATTAAACTATTAAAGAATAACCACATGTTCGCAGTAACGACGATAAAATGGGGTCCAGAAGCTGTTTCGCGACTAGATAAATCTGGAAATGTATGTATTCTTTTACAACGGTTGCTTATACGAGTACATAAAGATTGTTACTATTTTACTGGACACGCACTACAATGGCGCCTTAAATTTAATACATACAATAAACAGATGCTTTTATACAATAAAAGGATAAATTGTACAAAAAAAATCCCTACAATAAAGTTGAAACATAGAGGATATGTTTTTACACAATAAATGGAAAGAATCTACAAAAAAAAGTTGGATTTGTTCAAACAAAATAGATAACTGCAATGAAGTTGAACCATACAAAATAAAATTATAAGTCTCTGCCAAACAAAACTGTATTTGTACAAAAAGTAGGTAACTACAATAAAGCTGAAACATAACCACAACCTCACGCATACCGCCTAGACCGACAGTAGGCACGCGTACGAATATACAGTAAAAAGGGGTGAGGAGGAGGTAGATAGTGGTGCAGAATGGCGGAAGGATGAAAAAATTGGCGAAAGGGGAAGGAAGGGGGAAAAGAAGGCAAACAGGAGGAGAAGAACGAAAAGGGACAGAAACGGCAAAAATAGGCATAGGGAAAGAAGAGAATGCGGAGGGAGAGGGTTCTTAATACAATGTTGCCTGTCTAGGCGGTATACACGAGGTTAGGTTAGGTTAAGTTAGGTTAGGTTAAGTCGGGTTAGGTTGGGTATACGCGAGGTTATGGTTAAGATCAGATGTATTGTTACAATAAATTAGGAAAATATTTTTTTTCAACATCGAAAATAAATGGGCGTTTTTTAAATCCAACATGGATGTTAAATTGTTTTTATAATATTTAAAATGCAACCAAATTTTACGAATCTAAATTTCTTTCTTCTTTTAACAAAATCTTGAGTTTGTAGTAATTTGAAAAAAAAACCTAATAAATGGCACCATATTTTAGATTAAGCATAATTTTACTCGTACATAGTATGAATCTTTTTGCAGCAAATGCGAAATCGCTTGCCAGTAGATCACCCTGCATACTTAGTACTTTCTCGTGTTTTAAAAAACAGTAACTAAAAATAAAAATACATCGATTTTACACAGTAATAAATTGAGAAAACTTTGAAACACGCAAAAAATTGGAAATCTCGTAAAATATATGCACCCTGTAATGCCCTTCCAAATGAAATTAAATGTATTGTCTGGACTTTTTTAAAAGTATACACTTGTCAGTACAAAATTAAATTTAAAACGTGAATGTCAAATCAAAACAACTTAAATGAGCAATATTGTTGTAATAATTAATTAACTTGGGCTGTAATGAAAAGGTAAATGGTGTCGACGCAAAACGTAGTAGTTGTTCATCCCGCTTCGTTTCAACAACATTGCAGAGAAAAACTTTAGTTTTGCAGAACAGCTTAATTTGCGAGTTCATTTCAAGCTTTTAGATTTTATAACTGGGGAAGTGATAAACTTTCAAGTACTTAATTTTCATTACGCTTTATGACGCTCATCCGACTGTCACTCAAAACTGAGCTAATATGGCTTTAGCATTTCATTTAAAAAGGAGCGTGTGCCTGCGTTGGCACGTTAGATAATACAAATGATTTAACGAAGTTAACACGCGTATATTCGCATTAGCACGTTATAAATTCGGCCGAATGCGGGCGCGGTGGTATAGGAAATCATCAAAGGCACAACGCGACAGATGCGTATTATCCTTTGTGTCCCACGCACCGATTTCACCCCCGGGTTGAATGTTTTGCAACACACAAAGCCGTTACTTTGTTTACGTATTATACCAAAACGCTGGATCAACTCGGTTATTACCGTCGAAGCATCCTTTGATGCGTTTTTCGCACCGCGCCGTACACAATTTGTCGAAACGTGTGGGACGAGCCTCTAGTACGGAATTATTCAAGAGTCCCCATTTAAGTCGGTAATAAACAGAACAAAGAAACTCCGCACAAAAGGTACCAAATGCTTTGAGATAACTGCTGGACCTCCCGTTTATTTAACAAATCGCGTCGGACTATTTTCTTTTATGTTAGTAGTTAGCAGGGCGCTGTTTCTACGGATTCTCAAAATGGTTGCTTTTATCGCAATATGGCGAAGGAAACTAGCCATTAGATGAATACGTCGCGTGTTGGGAATGACACTTCCAACTTGATATCAACGGAAACGTATAATGTGCCCTGTTATGCTGTCTCTATACATATTCGGATTTGCTGTTTGCATTTTGATATTGACAACGGTCGTATCCACTAAAAGCACCTGATGAGGCGCAAAATGCAAATTCTATAAAACACGGCTGCAGCTCTTTTCAAAATTAACATGTAAATGAGGATATTTGCGGTTTACCACTTTCCAGTGACTCATTTAAATGAGCACAATTGTTATAATTTTAGCTACAACTCGTATACACTTAAATACATCCAAAGCCGGCTGAATTTTGCTGCAGTGGTTGAGAAATAATTCTTTACGAGGTTAATGAAACAAAATTTCATCATTAGCACCTACGCTAACATTTTGTACTAAAGTCTATCCTACCTGAACCTGAATAATCTAAAACAAAAGCTGAAAAGCAACCGTACAAAGAATCTTTCATTTGTTGCAACTGCTGGCTATAAAAAGAGAAACTGCCAAGGCCGTTTTGTTTAAGAATGAAGCCGGGTACACAGGTACCCGGGTAATTCCGGATAATATCCTACCCGAGTGGAATAACCCATTACCCGTTAGCTGATTATAACCCGTTACCTAATTATAACCCGTTACCCTATAAATACCCAAAAACTACCGGTTACTTCATATATATCCGTTATCTAATGATGTTACTCAATAATTATTTGTGCAAAACATCATAGTTTGCCGTGTTCTATTAGTTTATGTAGTTTAGGCATTATTTTAAACTTTCATTATCGGGTAACGAATAATTATCGGGTGACGGGCAACTATCGGGTAACGGGTAATTATTGGGCGACTAGCAACTAACGGCTAACTATCGGGTAATTATAGAGTGACGAGCAACTATCGGGTAACGGAGAACTATCGGGTAACGGGTAATCATCGGTAACAGGTAAATATCGGGTATCGGGTAATTACCGGGTAAGTTTCATACCTAGTTTCGTTTTATCAGTAGCTTTGTTTGTATAATTCCAATGGAAAATTCAGTACTTTGTGTTAAAAAAAAATCTAGAACGCTTCTGCGACTCTGCCGTATCATCGCCGTAGCTGTTTTGATGACAACCGCCACACTATCTTGGTCACACACCTAATTATTTTGGTCATAATGCCCACTTCCTGTTTTGGTAGCAATCACCAATTTCATTCGATCACAATTCGATCACTGCGTCGTTCGTCACAAACCTCTTACAAACAATTATCGATTATTCATTTTAATCATCGCACAGCCATAGTTCTAACCGATAAATCAGTCGGGAATTAAATTGGGCGTTGTTACCAAGACTGCCGTAGTATCCAAAATGATAAGTGAGTATTGTAACCAATGTGGTTCAGGAAATAACGGGAAATTGTGACCAAAGTGACCGTTGTGACTAAAATGCTGTGAGGGTTGCGACAAAAGCCCATTGAAGGTAGCTGATTTGGAGTGTATTTTTAATTATTATTTGGTGTTTTTCACGATTATCTGAGTCTTAGCAATATGTGATTTTAATGTGAACCTGACTTATTATGTTTAGATATTATTATTAAACTAAACTTATACAATACAAAAACAGAATTCTTGATTCTCCCTTGTGTAATTCATGTGGCATGCGCCATTGGACTGTGTGCTTCGGTCTGCAGAATATCTTTCACAAGCTTTAGAGAAAAGAGAAATGAACTAGTTCTGTACTAAAAGTCACGGAGAATGTATCTATAGTTAGAAACTGAAACTTTTATCGATTTTTGATTTTAATTAACCCTGTAAATATTAAAATTAAATTAAAATTAGGTTTTAATCCTATTCCACTATCACTCATGAGCAATACAGCTTCAACCGACTTGTTTTACCTTCACCGTGTATTAACTAAAAGAGATTGATTTTAAAAAAACGCACAGGAGTCATGGAGAAATTGGCAGATTTGAACACCAAGTAATGGCAGCGCATTCCTAGCTCTATCACGCTACAAATGTATAAACAAATCATGTAGGCAGTTTTTAAGCACTATTTTATTAAATCTCTAAAACTTATCTAAAATTTTCATGAAATCAATACTATAGGAAAGTAAAAATTAGCAGAAAACAGGAATGTAACACCAGAAAGAATATGTTATTTATTTCTGAATTATTAAAGGAATTTAGAATTTTTAAAACAATGCTAGGGGTCCAGTGTGAACAATGTTGTGGCGATCAGATCAGGGTATGACGGGAAATTTTATTAATGCAACTTCTAAACAAATTCACGTAATTTTCAGTTCTAATTAATTTCCAAAATTTTAACAACTTGAAACAATGTAAAGTAATCTTCAAGCGATTTCACAACCAATGGATTTGAGTGAGTTCAGACTTTTAAAACGTAAATTTACAAAATTTTAATCACTTTCTAGCAATAGTCTAATAGAAAACTTGAACCTTGAGAAAAGTATCTGAAGCGATTTATATCGATTTCAGTTCCTAATTTGACATCTTCGAAATTAATGAATTTAGGCGACAAAAATTCAAATAGCTTTAAAACGACATTTAAGTAGCATCACCTGTTACTTCGCTCGATTTTATAGGACTCTTTAATTGATTTGAGATAGCCTAAAAGCAATTTGTACCCATTTCAGGTGTTCACTCAAGATTGCGGAACATTTCAACTATTTGCAGCTGCACTGAAATACGAAACAAATTTTCTGGCAATTCAGGTGCGAGTTCATCCGAATTAAAATTTTTAATTAATTTCCTATGCTTTGACTATTGATTCTTATACTAATTGCAGGCTATTTTATATAACTTTTAATATAGTGCTTGTAAAATGTAGAAATCCCTTTAATTAGAACTTCGAGTGAAGTCTGAACCGCTTTGAAGATAGAAAGTAAATTTTCTATGTTATAAATCGTTCTACAAGCACATACCTACCGCCCTAAAATTGTGTTTTCTCTGCTGTTATTGGATCTAATTCGACTGCAAGGTTTGTTCCGCTGGAAGAAGCCCAATTTGAATAACAATTTGGAACAAATTGATTTTTTATGTAAATCTAATTCGTAAAAAACGCTTGAAGTGCATTCCTTTTAAGCTCTACCTCTTTAATTACAATCAACCCTTTAGTAAGCTAGATATTTTTAATCTTTAGTGGGAGAGTAATAATCCCCTTAAGAGTTAATTATCGGAGTAGGTAATAAAGAGTTGCCTGTTAATTTTACACGAATTTCAATAAAATGTATCAAATACATCGATGAACGCAAAAAAACTTGAAATTACAATTAATTTACATCGTCGGCATAAAACAAACGCGATTGATTACAGCAATTGTGATTATTTGCCTATTCAAAACCGCGGGTGCAGTTTATAATCTGTAAATTGTGATTGCATGGGATTAAAATGGTACATTATCGACTTTTCCTGGAAAAAATTTAATTTCTGCTCACAGCTATGAAGTCCCTTTTACACAAGACCTGAAAAACTTCTAAGTTTTCTTTTCAAAGCTAATAGCTGAATTAGAAACACGTAGCTTTATTCAAAAGTTAGACCTGAAGAATAAATTTCTTTTTTTGGTATCTTTATCACGTACTGCCACATTAGCGATCGATGAACGAAACACGTTTTGAAGCAATACTTTGGCGAAGCCGAGCAACTGTGTTGAAATTTTGCTTCTGATGTGGGTACACTACAATAGACATTGTTTACGAATTCTTCCTCGGAATTAAAAAAGAAATTAAATCATTAATTTTAATTGACTTTCATAATTAGCCCAAGTCATTAGTCATTAGGAGTAAATAAACTAGAATTATTGTAGGGGAAAATGTCTAGATAATTAGGTATGTGTTTTAGGTGTAATGAACTATCTCCATGGCTAATTTCAGTTAATTAGTTAATTACAGTACTAGTTCAAGCAAAATATTGAAACCACATTGTATTTCATGAATTTTTGCATGTAGCAACAATGCAGCAGGTGTTTTTTGTCCAGGAGAAAGCCTTTAAGAGTAAAAATTATTTGTGTGAATTTTTTTCAAATCTACCAAAGCAAGATAATACTGTCTTGTCAATTTTTTAAAAACATCACTCATAATTGCTACTGCTATTCACCATAAGTACGTAAGTGTACTTTGTTCGCTTTTTGATTGGAGTGCGTTGTTTTAAAAGTAAATGTGGAACGCTTTGTTCTCAAGCATCAAGAAAGTGCGTTATCTGGATGGCATTCAGTGGTGACTGTTCCTGGGATGGTTAAATTCGCATTGTCAGAGAAAAGCGGCAGTAATTCTCATCGGCGAGTATTTAAAGGAATTTAGATTAAAGCAGGTCTGGTGGCGAGTTCGTGCCAACATAAAGCCGTCCGCGGTACTTTACATGTCGAATTTACACAAAGTTTGGTAGCACTGAAATGGTAGCGCATGTCGACATTAAATTGTGTGACATTCCGTTGTATCATTAACATTTAATGGGAATTATAGTAACGCAGCCGCCATATTTTAGTTTACAAAAGGAACATGTGTTCGGCTTGTTTTGTTCAGGTACTTACAATGTTTCAATGGCACCGTTCTTCGCATTTAAATGCTGACTGTTAGCGTATGGGCTTAATAACCGCCCGTATTTATGGCGGTAGGCCATGGCAAACATATCGTGGTGCATTCGGCCATTTTCATTAACGGGGTTCCGTCTAGTCTCTCTTGGGATTCGGGACCACTGTATGATAAAATCCTGTTACCCGTTGCTATGGAAACGACGCCAGTCCTGTCCCCAGGATAATTCGGTTACAGGACCTGCACTCCGGCGACGGCGACCAATACTCATTTCGGTAAAATAAACACTTGTGACGCGACAATATTGATGTAAGTTACATTTTCGACGATGAACGTCCTATGCTGAACAGAGATTTGTTTACATGTACCACTGCTGCTGTTACTAGCACTGCAGCAGTAAATGTTTCCAATATCTTTGACACATGGTGCACGTAAGCGTATCGGCAGAGATATTAAATTGGCAAAGGGCCAATGATTTCTTTTTATCGTGTTGCTAAATCGTGGTGCAGCCTGTGCGCCTCTCTGACTCACGAGGACAACGAAATTATATTCGCACGGTCAGTTACCCCCGCATAAAGCTCAAAGGGCGCATTTAGGGCCCTCCGCTACAAACAAACAGGCACCCAACGGAATCAAAAGCATTACTAAGCCGCTTTGATTGATGGTATTCTTCATTACTCTTTGCAAGCACTGGAGACTACAACGCCGCCGGAGAGAACAATAAACGCATTGATGCTTGAGAGATAGACCAAAAATTTGAAAGGCAACAACTTTTTACCCAACTAACTTATTTAAAATATTCGGCATTGTCTGAAATTTTCCGCTTAATTTTAAGATACGTTGCGTTACGTTCTGTACTATACTATTAAAGTGCTACCAGGCGAATACCTCCACGTACATTCAAAGATATGCTTTGTTATCGAGTCCGTACTTTACTGCTGTTTTTAGTCCTTAGTGAAGAAACCGACTGTCCGCAATGAACTCGGGAAACGTTCTTGAGCTTCTTAAGATATCACCACAGGGTTCACAACTACACCACACATCCACCAAGATATTGATAGCTTTAAAACCACTAAATTGACAATGAATTGCAGGTTTAAGAGAAGAAAGCAATTTACATGCAAAAGTATTAGATTTGAATTTTTATCTCTGGAAAAAAGCTGACCTTTGCTATTGCCCTCTAAACTGGCAATTTCTAGCCTTGCAACTTGCTGTAGTCTTATTACCACAAACCTTAAAAATCCCTCATATAAGACGTCTTGCCAGAGCTACAAATTAGGATTCATGCGCGGTTAAAATCAACAGAAAATATTCGATAGAATTCTGTAACAGTTTTGATCCTTCGCTACTGCAATCATGAAGCTGCAAATCACAATTATTACCATATCTTTCAAAATGAATGAGTTTCACTTAACAAAGGCAGCGGGATCAGTGCTAAGTAAATTAACGCTGCATCTCTGACATTAGTTATATCTTATAGTTGCAGAAGTTGAAGGGCGATGTACATAATTAGCACTGCAGCAGAGCAATTGAGTTGATGATGAGATGTAACCAATTGGAAACTTCATTTGCAACAAACAGAAACTTGGCACGTAAGTTGGTCGTGTAACCATAAACAAATGGATTCCTCCCCATATTCTGTCGTGAAAGGAGAACACAATCTCTCGTTCCTTCTCCGAGTGAACCTTAACAATCGCAACTTCTTGGATGTAATGCAAACTCGTTGATTGGATTTATATTGCCGCGTTCAACCGATTTAATATCTTACGCGTTTTTGTTACGTCAGTTCAATTTACATGTAAGAATGTCGCTGCGCAATCGGCCATAATTACAAGGGTTTGCTATTACCAGCATTATGTCCTGGCATAACTCAGCAGTACCTACTCGCAGTGGCGTTTCCATTAACATGCTAATCCTGAAGAATTCATTATGCGTGCCCCCGGTCAAACGCATACCTACGCCATTGGCGATATAATATGTAAAGTCTAAGGTAAGAAATGGCGCAATTATACCGTAATAGAAACTGTGCGAGTGCTGGGCAGACTCGCAGCCGCTGATTGAGGTGCATGTTTAGTGTAAAGCGAAACCGCAGCAATTTATAGCATATACTCTTTTAGAATGTAATACTCTTGAATCGTGCTTTCGAGCAGACGCGCAAAAAGTAACAGTGTAACAGTTCAGCTCAAGTTCAAGCAAATTCTATTTCTCTCGAAAAATCCTGCACGATTTCATCGTGAGGCCTTTGATACAAACTAGAAAATTGCTACAACGGAAAAGTTTCAATTTTTTTTATATTTTTAGTTTCTTTTAAACGAAATTTTAATAAACAAAGCATATTACAGGGTGTTGCAAAATTACATTGCGAGATAACATCGTAATTTAAAAAACAAAGCTCCACGAACGCATGTCTTAAGTGTTTCCTTACGAAGTTATAGCCTCCCTAATATGGAATCATTTTAATTAATATGTCGGCCCTAAGTTGAGATATTTGACTCGAATTTTGTGTGGTCATTTTACTAGTGTTAATTTATAATTTCAATTGTTTACGTTTAAATTCATTGACTGTTGTTCGTGTGATTGCTATGGTTACAGCGATAACACCGAAGCTCGCTAAAAATGTATTATCGCGGCCAGTCAGGGTAGCATTGGTTAAGAGCCTGAAAATAAACGACTGCCATTGGCTGTTACAATGCGAGTGGAATATTCGGCGAAAGCTTACATGCATGCATTTTTTGTTATATATCACCTACCCGCAAAAACAAAAAAAATCACTTTAATTGTAACTGTAAGTAACGTCTTTTAATTACAATAAACATTAAAAGTAAATTAAATTTAAAAAATTCAAATAAAACTAAACTATAAAACTAAAAAATTAATTTACCAAAATATCGTTTTTTAATTTGTTTTAATAAATCGATTCTTTTTATACCTTGGGAAGCAGTATAGACTGTTGGAAATGTTTCTTCCTCGGCGAGCGACTGCAACTTCACAACAAAGCGTTATTAAGCTTATGTTTATTTAAAATGGTTTGATAGCATTTGATGTATCAAAGCCACCTTTTGTTTGGAATTAATTCGGGTTTTTGAAGACTACAAATGTAACAAAAAGCATTTTACTAAAAGCCGGATACCGAATAGTATTATTGTTTTCACCGCCTGCGGCTTTTATGACTTTATGATGCAATTTTGAATTTCTATGTAAGTACGCCCTCCACCCTTATTGTATACTAACACTACATACAGTACAACACAGTAGTTCACAGTCAGTCAAAGAAAGTGGTTGTATATAACCAATTATGTAGTGTGTGATTATGTGAACTGTCTTGATATAATAGGCAAGTAACGAGTGCAAAAGGGATACGATACGCTTCTAAGAGTGCGATAAGGAGAGTAGATAATGGATGGAACAAGTGGAGGTTCACGTATTTATGGATACATTTAAAATTAATTACAAAATATCAGGTGTCTGTTTTAAATATAAAAGTATCCATGAATACGCGAATCCCTACTTGGTCCGCCTATTCTGTCCATTCCTTGTCGCAGTCATTAGTTGCAATCTGTGTATATAATAATGGGGATAGACCCATCGACATGTTGTAATTCCTCTTTACCTTCCTCGCTATTAAGTATAGCTAAAGGAGAGTATTTTGTAAATTTGTAATACCTAATTACCATATGTTTCTAAATAGGAAATAAATCCCTATCTATCAATGTTAATAACAATAATAAACAACCATGTAATTTTTCAAAGAGAATACTTATATTTTTTGGCTGATAGGCCGGATACTTCCGCTTCCGGTTTAGGATTTTTTGAAACGCTAGAACTACAATTTTCAATAGACTGTTCCACCTTAAGGTTGCTGTAACTCTGTAACGCAGTTAAGGATAACGTTCATGTGAACTTTTTCTTTTCAGATGATTCGAAAGTAACCTACCGAAGTTTGTCGGTATAATTTTGCAACACCCTGTGTAAAAGACTTAAACTTTTTGCAAGTGTATGCTGTTGACAGATATTACTAGGAGCATCCAAAAAAGATATTTCGATATCCTGCTTATTTGAACTTTTAGCATTACTAACACACCTATCCCTGTTTGAAATATTTGCTTCTCTCACAGCATAAAAAGTTTGACGAGTTAAAAAATACTTGTAAAGCATTACACCAAGCCGACTTTCACAGCAAAACTCTACACAAGAAAAACAATTTAAAGCTGTTCCAACACAACAACAAAGTTGAGCGAAATTTTGAAAATAAAATGAAATTACTTCCTAAATAACCAAATTCTTCGTGCTCTACTTTACCTCGGCCAGATTTAAAATTGCAACTTTATCGCTCCGCGATATGGGGCGAATGCTAATATCAGACTAAATTCAGGTTAAACTTAAGCGGATTACGTGAAAATATTAGAATACGTGAGAACGAACACGAATTTATGAAGCTATAACATGTAAGACATGTATGAAGATAATCAAAATTCTCATATGAAATAGGACCGAGTTTTTGGATTGGCACCAGAAATGGGGAGGATATTTAGCAATGCATGTTTAAGACATAATGGAATTTAAATTCCAAATATAAGCACGTACATGTATAAATTTTAACAAGTTTTATCTGAACTGTTTTTTTTTTAAATATGGTTGGTTTAAATTCATGTCCATGATATGAATATTCATCCGGGGTTGTTAAATAAAAAATGCTGAGCGTAACACAGCCTTCAAAAGTATTTTACTGCTTTACATATAATTTTTACAGGAATTATAGCTGATAAGCACTCCTTTGGGCACTAAATGAAATGATGCAGAAAAAAATTAAAAACCACATAAAAATTTTACGTGTTTGTCAGCTTAGTTTTCCTCTCCTGCTCATATCCAGTTTTCATTGCCAGTAGTGCTGGTTATAATTTTCCATTAAAACAAAGAACTTTCGCAAGAACACGAAAGTCTGTTGTAGTGAAACTTCTCATTTATGCAGCATCATGCAGCTTTATGTAAATGATAAATTTTAGTAGCACTTATCCGACAACGTTTTTGTTTTCTTTTGCGTTAGGGCGTTTTTATATTTCATAAAATTTCGTGTATCTAATTTAGGCTTTTCGAAGTGTAGCTTCTGGATCGATCCTGTACGAAATTATTTCACGAACGGAGCTGAACGCATCATAAATCTAATTAACCCCACGAACAAAATAACCTGTCAGATCTCGATAATAAATAATGTGCATCATCGCTAAACCGCACCTGGTCTAAAACAAACTAACAGGCAAAGAGAATAATAAAACCCGCATTCTGTCAAACGAAAATAAATAATTGAACTTGTCTAGAAATCAATCACCGATGATAGGCCGCTATTAACTTACTTGATATTTTTCATTACCGTGCAGGTAAAATGTAAATAAGCGCTTTTGCATGCATTACCAATTTCTTTGTCTTTAAGCGTGATGAGATCGTTGCGAGGTGCGTTGCTAATTTTCAATCAAAGCGTTTTGCGCACGGTGCAGTCTAGATAAACAATGACATTATTCGCCAAGGTAATCAGTATTATTCTCTCGCTGATTTACATTGAATGCAATACATCTTCAGCGAACACGATCGCAGAGAAAATTCGCGATACATAAATCTTGCGAGGTCACAACGTTAAATAAACCTTATTTTATTGGGGTCTTCATGAATATGAATTCCCTAACACGGAATGAGATTTTATTTTGTAAGTAACAAGCCCGAAAAGATTGTTCTCTTTTGGGTTCCTTTGTCCCAGACCAGAAACAATGGACAGAATACAAATACCAGTCGCATAGGGGCTCGAGATGTATAAACAAAACGACTTAGTGTTAAGTAAATTTCTCAGAGACTAAAACAATAGGAGAAAGATCCCACGAATTCGGCGCCATTTTCGCTTTAAAGCCAAGTTAAGATTTTAAAGCCCAACTTTTTATAACCCCCAGTCCTAAATTCCAGACTATTTTTTGCTACATAAAAATACTATTAAAGACCGAGTTGGCCAGATCAATTAATTAGAAGGATTACTTAAAATAGGAAAAGAAAAACTGAATCGCTAGCTGCTTCTCAAAGAGATCCGTTCAAAAATTAGGGAATAAAAACAAACTTGATTCTGATTTATTTACAGGCACGCTAGGACGGAAAAAGACACTAAATTAAAAGCACAATGCAGTTTTTGTACACTATTGCAAATTATTCACATAACTTAAACTCAATAAATTTGTAAAATTTTCTTAAATTAATTACCTGAACAACAATGAAAATACCCTCTTTTGTATTGAATATTTCTTTGGCTATTTTTGGTTACATAATTTTTTCTATAGCACATTGCTATTTCAATTACTAGAGTAGTATATTTAGTATATTATATATTTACTTTTACGGTCATAATTAAAAAATCTTCCCCCACCTTCTTCGACAGTTGTTCCAACCCGAGATCGCTACAGGCCCCCACTACTAGAAGACAGATTTTTACGCGTCCATAATATAAGTCGCATATCCGTATCTACTGGTAGGTGTCGCGATACATACCAGTGCATTTTTCGATGCAAATAAGAAAATTGGGCTAGCACTGTATGTTTGTATTATCGGAACGCCCATAACCAGGGTTGCCAACTTGGTAGTTTCCACAAAATCTGGTAGATTGGTGCCTCTATCTAGTGGGATAGTGGAAAACTTGGCAAATAAAAAAATTAATTTGGTACAGGGTTCCCACTAACTATCAAGAATTAGAATCCATGACTTTTCCAGGATATCCATGACCAAAAATCATACTTACCCATGACTTTCGACAAAAAAAAATCAATAAAATTGGAGACGTAAAAATAATTACGTTTATGCATTTTTTATCAATTCACAAGACAGTATGTGGCGGTCTCACTTGCACCTAATCATAAGCCATATTACGTTCCTTGGAATTTAACAACGATAAGAAAAGTACCTCAATGATATTTTAAAAACCTTTAGCAGCAAAAGTTTTATAAGCGGCAGTTTTAAAAATTCAATCGGTAAATTTTTAATTTTTTAAAATTATGTTAACACTACTGCAAGAAAATAAGGTTTTTTTACTGTAAATCAAGAGAAAAATCAAGACTTTTGCCAAATTTTGCATAAAATCCAGGACTTCCAGGCTAAAATTTTAATTCCCTGACTTTTCCATGACTTCCAGGTTATCCAGGGTCAGTGGGAACCCTGTAGTAGCTGTTTTTACACTCTCCGCTCCATAAAGATAGCAAAATTTTAACTTTGAGTTTTCTTGCGTTTTTAATATTGTATTGACTGACATACGTAGAATAAATAATAGGTAACCGTTTCTTGGCTAACTCGGGATTTTACCCTGCACATTTTAAGTCCCGAGGTTATAAAAGACCGACAAGATTTTGTTTTTGCGTTATTGCTGATTGGTTTCCGCTTCCCGTTTGCCTGTGTGAACCTTGTTGATGTTGCATTTTAAATTACATAGATAATATAATGATTTTGATAATTTTCTTTAATGACTTTTGCAGAATTACTTTTATCTCTAGTTTTTTGGATGAGTATGTCGAAACGGTTATTTGTATAAAGAATTACGTACTTAATGTAATATTTTAAAACTAATGATTTAATTTTTTTTTAAATGTGAAAGGTATTTCCCTCGATCGGGATTCGAACTCGAAACCTCTAGCTATCTATACAAACTTTCCTTTGATTAATTACTATAAATTTTGTTGCCGTTTTCGGCAATAACTAGAAAAGTCGAGAAAAACATTTCCGCGGGCTATCTAGATTAATTAATGCTACATTATTATTATTAATTAATTAATGTAAAGTGTTTTGTGAAAAATATCATGCTCGACCGAGATTCGAACTCGAACCTGTAGCTGTCTAGTTAAACGTTCCGTGCTATCACTAATAATTGATGTAAATTATGTTGCCTTTTTAGGTCATTATTTGAAAAAATTTAAAAAATATTTTCCGCGAGCGGTATTCGAACCCACGACCTGTAGCAATCCAGTCTAATGCTCTGTTATGAATTTTACTTAACTAATGTAAATTTTCTTGGCCTTTTCATTTATTATTTAAATAGTTGTAAAATATATTTCCCAAACATTAGATCCCCCTCTTGCTAGCTAGGCTCATGTTCCGTTATAAATATTAAATAGTTATTGTAAATCTTCTTTGCCTTTTTACTCATAATATGAAAAGATGTACAAAATGTCTTCCTCGATCGGAATATGAACCCCAGACATCTAAATAACTAGTCTTATATTCTAGCAACTTAGCAATCGAGGTCGGTAGAAATAGCCACAGACAGGATGTCACGCTTTCGAATCCCCTAAAAATGTAACAGCATTAGCCTAGATAGCTAGAAGAATCGGGTTCCAATCCCGACCGAGGAAGAAAATTTTCACACAAGTATTCAAATTATGACCGAAAAAGCCGAGAAAAATTAAACAAATATCTAAACAACAGCCTGGAAACTTGATGGTTTAATAATAATACACGGAGTTATTAAAAACAATAAACACAATAGCAAATATTGCATAATCAACACACCACATTTCTTTGTTGAATGTTTCTACTCGTACATGCTGTACATTGTTTCTTCCAGAAGAAAAAGGCGTATACACTTGAGGTCTTGAACACATAACATATCCATTTAAGTAACTGGATATAATAATATATTATGCTTCAACACGGTCTTCGTATTGAGAGATTGTTAACCAGGTCTGTCCCTGCATAATTAGTCTCATAGGTATATATAGACTTGTTTGGGCAATTCTTGCGGCCCTATACAGACTGTATTTAAAAAAAATCGTAAAGCCAACAATATTTTGTCGTTTGACCTTATTTATCGTAACCTTAATAGGACATTAGCTTGTGAGCCTGAAGATGTATTGACCGAAACGTAGTGGCCATAAAACCCACAATCACAGCAGTAAATTTCGTTACCCCT